>OZ037788.1:12610413-12635413 GCA_964035525.1 Porites cylindrica | reverse complement strand
CAGCTCATATCTAAGCTGACTTTTCGCGACGCGAGCACTGGTTTCCCAGCGAAATGGCTTCTGAAGAACAGGCGTAGAAATTGGTTATCCTATACCGAGGGCGTTTCACTACCAGATCTGGGAAGTGCTTCTGATTGGTCGTGCCAAGAGGGAAATTTACTTCAACCATTCACTAGCCAGATCTGGGTAGTGACACGTGATCATTACTGAATTTCTGCGCCCTTTCCTCATAATTATAATACGAGATTTAGCGGGGAAACTAGTGTTGGCGTCGTGAAATATCAGCTGTTTTCTCATGTAACTCACCTTGTTTGTTACTGCGCGAAATGCGAGGTTTACTTTGTCTTCGTCATTCCCCAGGCCGCCCCGAACGATATTCAACGCCTTTGGACCGCCATTGATCGTCGTATCCAGGCCCTTAAGCGCGGCCAAGAAAAAGAAAAAGCCGCTGACCAAGACCACACTGCAGATGACGATGACGAGAGCAAAACCGAGCCAGATGATGAACTGAAGGGGACTGAGCAAGAAGACGACGATGATTCGGTTAAAGATCGTTGCGAAGTCCCGGATGAGGGCAGTAACGATTCTTGTCCGACGACAGAAGCGAGGGGAAACGAAGGAAAGGAAACCGCCGCTGACGATGATTAATTATAAATTATGCACTTCAATGACTTTGGAGTGTATGAAGTATTCGGACTTGTACAGGATACATGTGATTTGTACAAGCTGACAGACTGTCTGAGACGCAGAAATGTTTGAACTTGTTCCGTCAAAAAAAATTGGTGCGCTGTTTCTTCTCTTTTTTTGTGCATGTGCACACCAATTCATGACGTCACCAGCACGCCATTCGTTCCCAGGGTCTTGCGCACACCACTGACTCACTGTGATTGCAATGGCAATTTGTGGGTGTTCACCAAATGACATAATATAAAAGACTGAAAAGACTATAAACAATGCCCACCTAAACTACAACAGCTAACAGGAGCCTTAATCGGGTTCCTTGATCAAATGCGTAGTCAGAGATTTTTCATGGTGTTCAAACTTACGAGAACCGTCGAATCTGTTTTAGTTACTCATTAATTTTCTAGTGAACTTAACTACGTCGACCTTTACCGTCACGAAACTGTAGGAACCCTAATTACTGAAACATCAGAAAAATCTCTTAAACGTTGGATGCGAGTTTTTTGCTAAGCATGTATGACTCATGAGCTCAGTTATCACTCAGTAATTCTGCATTTCTTGCCAAAAAGCTTTAAGTTGCACAACTGAAGTGTCTTTGATTCTTATTTCACTGCAATTCCGTGGGTGGGTGGTTGAAAAATATCAAACAATGATGTAACGATGTTTGCCCACGGTAAGGTAGTTTCCAAGTCTACTCTAACCCCTTCCAAAACGAGTCTCAGTGCGAAGTCTTTGATATGATTATTATTTTTTATTTTTTTTCCTTGCTAGAAAGATTTTTCTCTTGGCCTCACTTTGAAAGCGAGGATTCAATGGACCATTTGCACGATGGCGTCATTCTACTACTACGACCAGAACCCTTTTCGTTTTTCCTTTCATATTTAAATTCGGTAATCCCAATGAGGTTTAAATAATCGAAGCGCTGATTTGCACAAGAAAGCCAAACCCTGAAGGATTTTTGTCGTAGTACTAAAATGACGTCATTGGCCGAATGGTTTATTTTCAAACTCAGCAAAAGTCCTACTTGTCTACACTCTTTTTTTGAGGTTGCCTTAGAAAGAGGGTGGGATGGTTCGCTCTGAAGCAACTCCTTTATTCGCCTCTGCTGATATGGATTCTGTGCCTTACAAGCATTAGTTTCTGTATCACCAAGTAAAACGTTCATGTTTATTATCTGCACCCTGTAACGGGGCCGACTTCTACGTCATTCACCGGGACACCCTGGTCTCGTGCAGTTACTTAAAGCGTATGCACGATGAACAACGACTGATATCGACAGGTTTAAGAGATATACATAACTCGATAAAGATGAGCGCATAATTTAAAGTGTTCATGTGCACCTGTGGCACGCAGACTGCGATTAAAATGTTTATTCAAAAATAACAGACGGGCTCTGAATCAAACCTTGTTTCAGCGATTTTTAACAATATGGAAATAAAGATAAGGAAATCTTTAGAAATTTTAACCAAATTTAATACCAAAACTCTTTGTACGTTTTTTTTCGCCTTAAAAATCCTTGGAAACATTGCAGCTCATAAACAAAATTAAAGGGTGGAATGTAATTAACCGTAATTACCATAATTACATACCGTAAAATTCTGAAAATAAGCCTTGGTGCTTATAATTTTCAAAGGCCCTTTTTGAGGGTTTTATTTTTGGAGGGGCTTATCTATGGATGGAAATTTGCGTTTCAAAAGCGATAGGGCTAGCCTAATAGTTGGAAGGAAATTTCCCGTTTTTGCTTTGTTTTACTTTGTATTTTAGGGCAATTTGTTAGTACAAGCCCCAGGGGGCTTATATTTGGAGGGGCGATTTAACTGAGGGTTTTTGGGTTACGAGTTTGGGGGGTTTATATTTGGAGGGGCTTAGATATTATTTTCGGAATTTTACGGTATCTTGCTTGGAACTCGCGCTTTAGTCGGAACACCACGTATGTATGCTGATGATACACATTTAACCTTCGCAAGTAACAACATGAAAGATATTGAATTTTATCTGAACCAAGATCTTGCGAATGTAAATCAATGGCTTATCGCTAACAAACTGACACTTAATCAATCAAAAACTGAGTTTATGCTCATTGGGTCTAGACAAAGGTTGCGTACCCGGGGGGGGGGGGGAGGGTACTTTAGGGATTTCTAGGTGGGAATGTGCCGCTGGGACCCTGGAACCCTTAACCTATACCAGAGCTAGTTCAGCTGAATTTTGCTACCCTATACTAGAGAAAACTCCCCAAATCCCCCCTATCCTAGAGTAGCTGTTTTCCAGAAACTACTGAGGTCACTAGCACAGTCTAGCCAAAACAAAACCTTATACCACAATCCCTAGTCTAGATAAAATCTTCAACCAACCGATCAGTTTCCTAAAAAATGATATCCTATTCTAGACCCAACGCTCTGATTTATATACCCTATCCTAGAGTAAACTGCTTCACCTTCGGGAGTCTCAAAATTTGATTTTTCCGATAATTTTGTTTCCAAGAATCCAGGGCAGATACAAAACTTCACGAGCTGGCACTGCAGAGCTGATTAATTTAAACGATTATATCTTGCTGGCAAACTTGAATAATTTATTGTAAAATCTGCTCTATACGTGACACACTAGAGGTTATGACCGATCATTTATTTTATAAAATCAAAGTGCTAACTTCTATTCTTCCCACAAACTGGGACACAAAATCACGATTTCCCAATTTGCTACAACTGTGGCTTAAAGCATCGCTGTAAAGCACGATCTACCAAATAAAAGTCAACCCTCCTAAAATTCCATCATTTCACAACGTCTCTGTAAAATTTTATCGAAATTGCCTCTAAAACAGCCGAAATATAAGCGTTTTAAAAGATGTAGCACAAGCAAAATTTTGCCTTATGAATTTATTCATAGACAGGTGTCCCCTGCGGCCTTTACACCACACCAGGCACTTTTGCGAGGTACTGAACGCTTTATGGTGTGTACGGCTGCAGATACAAAACGGAGGTCCAAGTGCAGGCTAGAGTACAGGTCACCGTACCACGGTGAAGTAACAACGGTACGCTAAAAGTGTCTCCTATCCCTGATGAGCAGAGGATAAACTGCTTATTATAGTATGTGGTCCATGCTGCTGCGATCTCAAGGATGTTTTCTATGTATATGAAATTATTGTCAACTATTTCAATGCATTCTAGATCCTTATATTAATAAATAAGTAAAATAAAATTGTTAGTGATGAAATCGCTACTAACATGCAAATCGTCCATTTTCTCGATCTTTTTTTAGAAGTCGGAAGACGAAAGTTAGAAAGTCAGGGAAGTTGGAAGTCGGCCGATGTGTTTCCGTGTCACAAGAAAAAAAAAACATATGTTAGTTTTGAAACCTTTAGAACATAATGTTAGAAAAATATTAGGGAGACTTCATCATTTCTGTTTTTTACTGACCCTACCCAAGTGAGGCTAAAATTGCCCCAGAAAGGTAACCAAGGCCAGGTCACTCGGCAGAGAGTATCAAAACAAGCCGAGAAGATGTTGTCAGTGATAATTCGCTCTCGACGAAAACAACCTTCTTAAAAAAGACAAGTTTCGGAGGATGAAAGAAAATCAAGAGTAATACCAGTGACCTATCTCACTTTTTCCTCATTGAAATGGGAACAAATACATCCAGTTTGCGGCATACGGAAGATTGTACGCTCTCGAATCGGACAGCTGTCCCTCGATTGTCTGGAAGATCACATCGGTCTTTGCCGACTGAAAATCGCCACGACCACCTTTTTGACGTTGTAATTCAACTCAAACACGAAGACAAGGATATTTATTCATGTTTCTTTCCCAGCGATGATGACAGTGTTCTTTTAACTGCCTCTAAAGTAGAACAAACGTCGTTTTTACAAAGAAATCGGGAATTTTCGTCGATAAGATTGTGGGACCTTCATCGCCGACAAATCAACACTGGCTTTTTGGCGGACTTTCCTCACTCCGTGAAATCCTGTGATTTTTCACCTGATGGACAGTTGGTCGTGTGTATTTTTAACGAAGATTCAATCGCTTTAGTGCGAATGCGATCGTGGAAAACAACCAGCGCCGAAGTTGTTCACATGCGAAGATTTTGGCGAAAGAGAAGAGGGGTTTTAATGTGTTGTTCCTTTTCACCAGATGGTCGTTCTCTTGTCGTGGCATCTAAATTAACCGGTGATTTAAATCATATCTGCATTATTGACATTGCTTCCAAGAAAATGGTGAGGAAGATGAAATCGACAACAAATTCTAGTTCGAAAATTCGCGGGCACGCTCGCTCATGCGTCTTTTCACCCGATGGCTTGTTCTTGGCCGTGTCGTGTTCGTCCGGTCAACTGATTGTTTTCGACACTCAAGACTTTCACATTCATAGTAGCCTCGACTTGGACACCACAAACTCGTCCACGTGCTTGTGTATTCCATTTCGTCACGCAAGTCGCAGATCACTCAGTTCGCAAATGCACTGCTGGTATCTCTTTGATCCTCGTTACGGTCACAAATACCTTACATCATGCCTAGAAGATGGCACCATTCAGACATGGTCACTAAATTCAGACGAACCTGGCCTTACTTGTATTCAGTTTGCTTATGCATTGCAGACACCCTGGCAGAAGATCCGATCTGCAGCTTTCTCGCCTGATGGCACAATGCTTGCAGTTGGCACATCTGACTCCAAAGTGTTAGCACTGAATTCAGAAAGTTTGCATGTTTTGTTTGTACTTAATGCACATCTGCAGCCAGATGGCTTAAGAACATGGTACCAGAACACTGAGGTGTCCTGCCTGGCCTTCACACGCACCTGCCAGCAGCTTGCTGCTGGCTACAAGGATGGTCGGGTTAGAGTTTGGCAGTTGCCTTTAATTTTAAACCTACAACACATGTGTAGATTGGTAATCATTAAGCATGTTCCAGCACGAGAAATTCCTCAACTTCCTCTCCCTGCACATTTGGTCAGGTACCTTTTGTTTTCCCCTCTTAAGCAATTCTAATAACCTGCTTTACTGTTTAACTCTAACAATGCCCTTTGTTCAGGGTAGTCATAATAGCCATTGTCAGCTCACCAGATACATGTAGCTCTCATTCTTTCCTTTGAAAATAATATCGGATAGGTCTTTTGTTCATGGGGTTTAGGAGGGCACTGTCCCATTTAGGTCAAATAAGGAAGTGCTCCCTACAGGTTTTGTTCACACATTTTACGCCAGTTTCATTATTTTTTCAGTTTGTGCTAGAGCATTACTGTAATGGGACACTTGTGAAATTGGTATACGTTTTCAGTCACTTCAATTTACTAGGTGTAATGTGAATGGCCCTCAGATCATCCCAGATTTACATGCACATCCTTGTACATTCTTCCCACTAGTCTGAAATGCCAATCGTCTCTACCCCCTAACCCATGGTGAGGGTACGGGGCAAGAGATGCCTGAATTTACCACAGTCAGAATTCAGAATGTCTGTCTGACCCCCATGGCCCCTTGTGTGGGTTAGTGGGTGGAGACAGCCAACATTTAGGACTAATGATTTCCCACAGAAAAATCAGTACCACTGCATCTCAAATTCCCTTTTAGGCCGTATTCATGTGGACAACCTTAGAGTGATTGATGCAATTTTGAGTCGAGGCTTTTCATGTTATACTGCATCAACTAATTTCTTTCTGGCACAAAACTCCATGTGATTTAGTGTGAACATACCCTGTATCTGCAGTAGAATATTATATATAGCAGAGGAGGAGGTGGAGCATTTTGAAACATTGGGGGGGGGGGGCTCATCTTCACCTTAGCTATACACATATCCCTACTCAAATTTTCCAAAATGCCCTCTGCATTGTTCATCGGCACAAGCAATCTTCACAGTGTCTAGTAAGTCCATAATCGATTTGTGACAATGCATCTGTAGGCAGTTGTTCAGGCGGTCATTCTTCACTGTCCTTCTTAGGTAGTTCTTGAGTCATCTGAGGGCAGAAAATGTGCTCTCTTAAGTCGCTGATATCACAGGTATCATCAATTCACCAGCAAAAGTGTTTTTCGGCACCAAAATGTTGGAGGGCTCTGCCCCCCCCCCCCCCCCCCCCAGTTTTTGTTAGGAGGTCTGGTCTGAGTGGGGAATTGGTTTGCTGATGTTAAGGCTCAAAGATGAGATCAATACTTTATATGAATGTAAGTCGCAGGTTCTCGTGTTTATCAACAAGTCGTTGATTAAATGGATGTGGAGTTCCAGTTATGGAAGACTGCAGGCTTGGATATAAGCCACTGTAGTAGATATCCTGAAAACATTTTCTGCCATACCATGCCTAATACTAGTTATTGCACATGCATAAATTTTGTCAGTTTTGAAGCTAAACATCACTGACTTCTTTAACTCATAAAATTTTCCAATGCTTTCCCAGAAGAATGGCTAGTCAGGGAAATCTGAAGGAATCTCTCTTAAGATGGTCATAAAAAACGCCTCCTTTCCTATGCAGCCTATTTTTCAGTGGGTCGATACTTCCCCCCACATCCCCCCCCCCCAAAGAAAACAAAACAGCTGGGCCAAAACTTTTGCAGTTTAAATTCAAAACTATGAACAGAAGGAACGACATTAATCACAACTTTGGTACAGATAAAACATTTCCTTTTCTCATTTGCCACCCCTTTTTAGAAAGAGCTACATTGAGTTATTTGTCTAATCTGTTTATATTGGTAATTTATAATCATTAGCCATGTCGTGTAGCTCATGGTGTTGATATTTTGATCAGTTATTTGGTTAATCTGGTCAAGTTATGTTGTAAAAAAACACATATTTTTACAGGAGATATTTATAACTTTGTTAGTATTTAATAATAAAGTGTAATGTGTTATTTAGACCCCCCCTCCCCCACTTTTCAAATACGGGGGGTTTACTCCTATATATGGGCTTTATAGGGATGTGCCTCCAGGTCGTGTTCAAGTGTCATGATCCCTTTTACTCTATACAGGGTCTTAAATTAAATAAATTATTATTATTTCTCTTTTCCTTGTCAAAAAGCACTGCTTAACTGTCTGGTTTCTTCATTTTTTTGAAGTTGGTCACATTTCTCAGAATGAGAATGTTTTTTGGATAAAAGAAAAGTTGAAATTCTCTGGGATACTTTTGTGTCGGGGTGAATGTTTTCTATCTGAGTGACTCAGACTCTGTCCCAGGTTAAGCCAGGAAAGGTGACTCAGAGACTTAGATAAAAAAAACTTCCTTGAACCCCTTGGTGCTCGTTGTTTAGGAAAACGTTAACGGGCACTTTTCCCCCACAAAATAATTAATACAGATCTACCCCTGCTGCTACATGGTTATCACACCTGAAAGGGAGTCCCCACCCTCCCCTCCCATATATCAAGTGTGTATCAAAATATTGATACATTAAATAGCCTTGATAACTGTGGATTTTTATAGGCAACAAACAGTTGGGATGAATTTTTTTGATTCCAAACTTAAGGGAGTAGTCGGGTGTAATAATGGCAAAGAGGTGCAAATGAGACGAATATGTTAAACATCAAAGCCAATACAAGGCTTAAACCTGACCTAAGAGGTCTCATGGCTTAAGACGCAACATATTAAGTGAAAGTTTTTCTTCAAGAAAGTCCCTGAATTACAAATTTAAAACTTGATTTGAATTGATCTCGATCTTTAACCACCACTTGTCATTGACTATTATAGCTGAGACCTGGTATCGCGTTGTTCAAATGCTGTCACTTGTATCAAGTTCTTTACAAAGTCGTTCAAGAGTTATATTTATTACAAAATGGTCACGGTTATAATAATATGCTATTTAAATTTGACGTTCTTGAAATAAATATTAGTCTTAAATGATAAGTTTGATGACTTACGTGTCA
This sequence comes from Porites cylindrica, assembly GCA_964035525.1. Classification (NCBI taxonomy): domain Eukaryota; kingdom Metazoa; phylum Cnidaria; class Anthozoa; order Scleractinia; family Poritidae; genus Porites; species Porites cylindrica. The sequence goes on along the minus strand of OZ037788.1, from coordinate 12,626,907 downwards.
GCTGAAAGAGCGGGGCACGCAACGGAGTCACGCAAGATCACCCTCCCCCCTCGCGTTTCCCCCTCGCACGCTCCGTTTTTTCACGCGCGTATCACCTGCTACGCGAGCAATAAATGCCGTTTCCAACGAAGTAGCCAATGTTAGTGTGAAATTGAGCGAGGGTGTAGAGCTGCCAAATATAGATGTGGCAACAAATGTGATCACATTAAAACTAATTACAGTCGAATCCCGATAACTCGAACCTTCAAGGGAAATAGAAAACAGTTCGAGTTATCGGGAGTTCGAGTTATCGAGGGTAAAATTATATAGAAAACGATCTGAAGGGGAATGAAAATTGATTCGAGTTAGCGGGAGGTTCGAGTTATAGGGGGTTCGAGTTACCGGGAGTCGACTGTATGAGTTGCACAACGCTTACAAACACTCGTCATTACACCCCGTTACGATACCTGTTAGTACAAAATGCCCTTTTGTCTGGCGCTGATTCTTCGGAAAATGAGGGAAACTGGTCACCCGTGAAACCTTTGCCTGCGTGCAGACGTCTCCTATTTCCTTTGTTGCGGAGACGTCTGCACGCAGGCAAGTGAAACCTCAGGGAGAAAGGTGAGAAACCTTTTTGAAAACTGATATATTCGGGTCGGGATTTGCCGATAAAACCGCCAAGTTTGCGTAGAGATCAGGAGCCCCTAACCCTTCATCTGTATTCCTCCCCAGTCACCTCTTTGTTTCTGTCAGTTCAGTCCAGAAAAGACTAAAGGACCTGGAGATGAGCTATCCCATCAAGCCTTGGGTTCGTAGGTTTAAACATGGCGGATAAAATTTATATCAGGGAATAAATCGAACACTTTGTAGGTAAAGAAATGGCTGAAAAATTCTACGCAGTTGTGATTTCTGCGTTGGCTGCCATTCTGGTTCGATGGTGTGTGTCTCTCAGTCCATATTCAGGTAAGATATGGCTAGAAAGGCGGATGAAAAGCAGCTTGTTCAAAGAGAAATCTGGTCCTTAACCGGATGTTTGCTTGGTCGACTCTCTAGGAAAAGGAAAGCCACCGATGTTTGGAGATTACGAAGCGCAGAGACACTGGATGGAAATAACTTATAATCTGCCAGTTGATGAATGGTAAGGTGCTGAAGAAATTATTGCGTATCAGGCCATATTTTGCCCTAAGTTAATTATAGCCTCAATTAAGCCTCCCGCCTCTAGAAAAGCTCCCACCCCTTCCCCCTCAAAGGAGTTTGAAATAAATACCCCCCGGGGGGCCTGAATAGAGGATTTACAGAATGTGTGACAGCTGTCAAACTGCTTTGACCAGTAGACCAATTCATGGAGCATGCCATGTGTTACGCCTGTGAGTAGCACAGTAATGGATGTACAAAATTCTGTTGAAAACCCTGGTTGGTAATCAAGCGTACCATAGTCGCTATACACACACACTATAAGTAGGCATTTTAATAAAATACTGATGATCTCTTCATTCTCGAGATTATCCTTGTCATTGATATGTAGACCTTAAAACCATTCCACTTCAATCCCTACTATTTATGAAAGAGGATGGGGGTGGAGGGGGCGCATATTTAACATCATGACCTAGGGGATGGGCGCTTATTCTGGTAATTTGCTTGATGTTAATCTTCAGGTACAATAACACCACAAACAATGACTTGCTGTATTGGGGCCTGGATTATCCACCATTAACTGCCTATCACAGCTGGATTTGTGGGTTCCTGTGAGTGCTATCTAAACAATAAATTAAAATGCATCATTGCAAGGTTTACAGCTGTTCCAAAATGGCGACAACTTTATTTTTCTTTTACATTCAAGTAAATTAGCCCTGCATGCCTCAATTCCACCTAGAAATTCTTTTGAATTCTGAAGATGCTATGGAGGCATCGAGGGCCAATTAACATAACTATAAAAGAATAATAAAATTGTCCCTATTTTGGAATAAGGTGTATATCAGTAAATGACCATGGCTCAACAGTAATGAGGATGTTGTCAAAGAAAAATTCCTGGTGTGCTCTAAGAAAAGGTTGCTCTAAGAAAAGGTCTGGGTGCCCTATTAGAAGGGGGCGTCGGGGTCTATAAAAAAACTGAAAAACTTGCTCTAAAAATTACCCAAAACCGAAAAACCACGACAGACTTCGATCCAAACTGAAAACCGAATACAAAACCATCAAAATGGAAGATTTATACAGCTCAATTTTCAAAACCCTAGTCTAGATCTCAAACGGTGGTGATATATTGTGGAACATATGGACTAAATTGTAAAATAATTCTAGAACAGCTCCCCAAAAAATATGTCGGCCGTCTGTCGGAAGACTGTCAATTGACCTATTGTCCTTTCTCTGAATTTAAAAACCGTTTTTACTGGTAGTCATTATGTCCCTAACTTTATAGTAAGGATTTACGTTTTTTGACCATCTCTTTCAGAGCAAACAAGATAAATCCAAGCTGGATTGCACTTAACAAATCTAGGGGGCATGAAAGTCATGAACATAAGTTATTTATGAGATACACAGGTAGATTTTTTTTTTTTCAAATCCAGTATGTAGTTTGACTGTTCACAGTCCCTTATTTTTTTGTAAGATCCTTGGGATAGCACCTAACTTTATGGGCAGCAGCGCAGCAGCTTTGGCTTCAAATGTGTTGACTGAGTTAAGGGGGGCGGTCATCCAGACCCTTAGATAAGAGGGGGAAAGGCAGTCTCCAAACAAATTTTTCAGCCCTTCGGGCCTCAGTTTGGTCTAAAAACCATAAGGAGGAGGGGGGAGGCCCCCCAGGCCCCTCCCCTGGAACCGTCACTGCCCTGTTCACCCCATCAGTATAGTGTAAAAGTATAAAGATGGCTGCCGGTAATGGAGAGCACTCATTCTCAATGATCTTACGAGAAAATAGGGGACCTTAAACAGTCCATTAAGTTGTATTATTATGGACAGTTAGCACAAAGAACATCACTACAGCAACAAGATTTGGAAATTGTTCCTATTTATGGTATTTTTTGCTTTGATCTTGTTAAAAGGTTTTGATTTTTGGAAGCCAAGGTACCGTAAAATTCCGAAAATAAGCCCCTCCAAAATATAAGACCCCCAAACTGGTAACGTAAAAAACCCTCCGTTAAATCGCCCCTCCAAATATAAGCCCCCCGAGGGCTTGTACTTGGAAAATTGCCCTCAAATACAAAGTAAAACAAAGCAATAACAGTACATTTACTTCCAACTATAAGGCTAGCCCAATCGATTTTGAAACGCAAATATCCCTCCATAGATAAGCCCCTCCATATATAAGCCCCTCAAAAAGGGCCTTTGAAAAATATAAGCCCAGCGGCTTATTTTCGGAATTTTACGGTATCTCAAACACTCAACATGGTTTTTCATCCAATATACAAACCATACCTTGTTAGAGCAATTTTCATATGACCTTTGAAAAATGGTTTTGGTAAGTGTTCGTTATTTGTTTTATCAGCCAATAGATAAAAAGGTCAAAACATGGCCTGTTTGTTTTTCCGCCAAAGGCATTGTTCTATTGGCCAATCGTGTGACGGTATGATGTCAAAGCAAATTATCAGTTGATTCGTAGAAAGTTCTTGCACGTTTGCTTAACCAACCAAAAGCCACACGCGTTTGTATCTATTCGATAAACCAATCAAATCACTATTTCTGTTCATTTGTTGTTTTTGTTTTGCTCGCACGTTTTCATTTCAAGGTCATACAAAAATCGCTCTATCGGTATAAAACTTGCCTGCACCTTGGTTTTATCAAGTTACTTGACAGTAGGTCTGGGTAAACCACAGCGTGACTTCAGTGATTTTGTTACCTCTGTGTCCTGTGTCCCTGATGCATTAAATCCTCAAAGGCACGAAATAATTCATGGCATGCATCCCATAGGACGCAAAGATCAATCAATCGATCTGAACATGATTGTGTATTATTTGTAGTTCTAAATATCCCATTCGTGTAATTTCTGTGGTAGTTATTATTAATAATGGCTGTTGTTTAACTACGCATTATTTCTTTTAGCCTTTGTTGTGCTCTAAAATAGAAGGACTATATTTTAATTTCAGTATACTGTAATTACACAGAGTTTTGGAGTCTGTGCTCAGATGAACTTTTTGGTTACGCAAAGGCCCAAGCATTTCCAATTTCGGACTCATTACTTCAGCTTATCAAATGGATATTTCTTTGATTATTTTAACAGTGTTGGTTGCTGATGTACTAGTATACATTCCTGCAGTCTTTCAGTTCTCATTTCTTTGCTTGGGAAGAAAACCTGCTTTAAATAAGGTAAAAAAAGATAACCATGATAAAAAAGGTATCTTTTGAAATCAATACAGCATTGATTTTGTTTGGAAGTAAGCTAGTCTTCTGTAGCCTGCATTAGCAGATTCGCTTTTTGGCTTTTGTTTCACATGCCCCATGGAGAGAAGCTACAAACAGAAATACAGCTGCCTTCGCAGATTAAACATCCTTTTCATTCATCCTGTGGCAGGAATAGCTCAGTTGGTAAAGCACCTTATAGAGGAGCGGGAGGTTGTGGGTTCTATTCCCGGGAGCGGACCAACATTGAGGGTCTTAAATAACTGAGAAATGAAGGTACTCCCTTTGCCCTACAAATGACTTCTTGACCTTTGCGTGGCTCAGATGACCACGTAAAATGGCGGCCCTGTCTCCATTAGGAGACTTAAAAATAGTGTCCCCAATTAGTACTTTCGTGCTAAATACATTGACACTGAAATAAAGTGCATTTTATGTGATTGTATAGATCTAGAAGAGGGACAGCTTTTTGTCGACTAGACCCAGAACTCTTCAACCTCGTCCCCAGGGCGCTTTTCCCTGGCTTTGGAGGTGGGGTGGGAAAAGGCCCGCCCCACCTCCAAAGCCAGGGAAAAGCGCCCTGGGGACGAAGTTGAGAACTCTTGGTTGGCCCTGATGTAACAAATGGCTGGTGAAACATAAATAATGACAAGAAAACCTCAATGCTACTAGAGTGTGTTTCTGTGACGTTAAAATGAAGCAGTTCACTTATAAGGCATAAATGCACTCTGTAACTGGAAAGTAAAGTAATAGACTATAGATATAGGCCATCACACACATAGTCTGCGCCAGAGACAAAGTTAAATTCTGGTTAAGTCCGTCTGTAAAACAGCACAGAAAATCTTGTTCTGGCCCCCACCTCTGTACAAGGATTTGAGTATGTGACATGAATATATAAATTATGTGGAAAAAACAAAAAAACAGTGCACACTCCGTTCTTTCTTGTGCCTTTTACTTTCAAGCACCTGTCCCCAAACTTATTGGGTGTCTTGTTGTTTCTTTGTTTGTTTTTAATTGAGTGCTTCCTTACATCTTCCAGGTTCTGATTGCATCTGCCATTCTTTTTTATCCTGGATTAATTCTCATAGATCATGGACACTTTCAGTATCCTTTAACGTTCTGTCAGCGGGAAGTATTAATTTAAACTTTACTGCATCTTTCCTCGAAATATAGAGCTTGATCTGTAAGATAGAAGGCCCAAAAAGAGGTATAGAGATAAGCAGATTTAAAGGAATTTTTGTGTAAATTTTGAATCGATAATTGTGAATTCTTTAAATGCAGTGAATTTGAAATATATTTTTATCATCACTTCATAGACCCCTTTTATAATGCCGTCATATTAATATATTCTTTTATATGTATGGTGATTAGCCTTTCTGACCTCGTTTGAAAGGAAGAATTCTTTCTTATTTTGCATACGCTAATGAGGTCAGAAAGGCTAATTATCGTACATATAAAAAAATGTATTAATAGGCCACCATTATGAAAGAGGTGTATTCTATTACAGGGACTCTATATACGTGACTGTCTCCTAGCCTGTGGCTGAGATATACGCTCTTTTCTAGATGGGAAGATTGCTTGTTTATATTAATAGTTTGTATTGATAACGATGTTATGAGTGTGAGGACGACGAAGACGATGACGATGACGACGACGACGATGACAATAGGGAGCTTTAGCATCGACGACGGCAACGACAGCGAAAATGTTAGTTTTAAAATGAATTCCCATTTTTTCAATCTTTGTCGCGTTTATTCCAATTTCCTGAAAATGGCAAGTGTAGGCGAATTTCCCTGGAGTTGATGTCTTAAGGACCACACTCAAGTTTAGAGAGAGAAAAAGAGATTCGTCGTCGCTTGTTTACGTCCTCCATAAAACTTGCAATTTGGCATTTTCACGTCGTAGTCGTGCAAGGACGGTAAAGAAATGTACAAAAAAGCGTGATGCACGTGCAAAGTTGTTGTTTTGCGTAACAAACTTATTGCTTTTTTGACGTCCTGGTTGTCTTCGCCGTCGTCGTTGCTCAAGCTCCCTATTGACGATGATGATGAGAACGATGACGAGGACGAGGACGAGGACAAGGACGATGATGATGATGATGATGATGATGACGATGGTGATGGTGGTGGTGGTGGTATGGAAGAGTTTGGTTTTGGTGTTGTCGATGATGTGGGTACTCGTCCACAAGCAATACAGCTTCTAGAAAGTCGTCTGTGCAAGTGCCTTCTGCCCAGTATGATCGCTCTAGTTAGTTAATACCCTAAGCCCTGTTGATGTTCAATGTATACTAATCCTTGACAAGTAACTTCAGATATAACGCTATAAGCCTTGGTTTGGCATTGTGGGGAGTGATAGGGCTGGCGCGTGGTCATGATCTCCTGGGGTCAATCGCGTACACACTGGCCTTAAACTACAAGCAGATGGAACTTTATCATGCGTTTCCTTTCTTTTTCTATTTATTAGGGAAGTCCTTGCAAGAAAAATCATGGTAAGGTTTCCTTTTTTCTAAAAATGTAATTGTAAATACTCTGATTGTAGCTTTCAGATACTCCTCGCTGACTAATGATCGCAAGCAAATAATTTTAACAGTCCAAATTAAACATAGTCGTGGAAAGATGGTTGGAATCTCACTTTTCGTGAGACGGACAAGTTAGCTTATTACAAGCGTGGAACATGAATTGTCGAATTACTACTTCCCAGCACGCCGGCCTCGTCCACACGTATCCGGATATTTTTGAAAACTGAGATTTTTTTCTCCGTTTTAGCCTCGTGTCCGCACGTCAACGGCGTTTTTGGGCACCAGAAACGCAGATTTTCCAAAACGGTCCCCAGCGTGGAGTTTTTTTCAAAACGACGGCTGATCGTTTTCGCGCGGACGGACGGAAACGGAAGTTGTCTAATTTGACGATGATGTCATACATCATAGAGCGCATGCCCTGCAAGGGTTACCATAATGTTGTTTTAGCGTTTTCGTGCGGACAGACTGAAGCGATTCGAATATGATATGTGTGGACAAGGCCTTACACTGTAGTTAATTTTTTTGCAGCATTGATTTCGTGACTCTTTCAAGATGACCCTCTCTCCCAATTCCTTTGCAGGATTTCAAGAATATTTAGCATTGCCAAATTAGGAATTGTTGTTATTGTGACGTTCATGTTGTGGTAAGTTTACTTTCAGCAATGTTTAAAAGGAAGAACAGTTCACTCTTTAGACTACAAAATGGAAGTAGTTTTTGTCTTAAAACCAAAGTCCCTGCTTAAGGGCCACTTGCCGGACTGTCAAGCGAGCAACACGTGTTTTTCTCATCATCAGAACTTAAGAATAATTGTGGTGTACTATATCCATCACTTTTGTTGTGGTCTTATTTTAAACAAAGCTACAACGGCCTAAGTATGTACTAGAGTTGAAATGTAACGAAGTGTTCTCTAAAATGGCCGCGTCACCATGTCTAATTCCTCTGCAGTTGGTTGCCGTTTTTGACTGGACTTCCAGCGATTTTACAAGTTCTTCATCGGCTCTTTCCATTTGCAAGAGGTCTTTTTGAGGTACGTGTGAAGACTCTGAAAAATGGATGCACTACCTAGTGTTATATTTTAAAAAACTGCATTTTAAACGTTTTCCAGTTGCTTATTACATAAATTGCTTTTTGATGTTGTCACTGCTGTCGTCGTTTTTGTTGCACTATCTCCCTACCTAGCGAGGGCACCGCTTTACATTCTCAGGTTTTCACTGTGCATCTTTTACGAACACTGCCGAAAAGACGAACATTTTAAACCCTCGATTTTTGAAACGGCTCCTATTATAGCCAAAATCGAGCCAGAAAAATCCATGTCTGCATGTGCGATGAATACATTTAAGACTTTTTTTTTTCTCCAGGACAAGGTTGCAAATATTTGGTGCTCCATTTCTGTTCTCATCAAAGTCAAAAGAGTTTTAACCCAAACTCAGATCATTAAACTCAGGTTAGTGATTGCCTTTTACGCGAGAGAAAGGTGGATGTTGTGCCAAAGTGCGCTATGGGACTTTATTGGGACCCTTTTATCGCTAAACGCCACTTCCACCTTTCCCATGATGCACCTTATTTGCTCCCCAAAATTTTGCCTAAGCATTGTTTTCAATTTCTGTTAGGACGGCTGTAATATCCGGGAGAAATGAAAAACAAAGGTTATGCAGAATTGGGGGGGGGGGGGGGGGTGGACAAATTAGGTGCATTATGGGAAATGTGTAAGTGGCGTTTTACGAGGTTGCGCAGGAAAATGGGTAAAAATTCGTCCCCTACAACAGACCCACAACTTACTTTCCCTCTATTTGTCAAGTCGAATTGAGTAGCCCTTATGCTAGCTTGCAGTTCAACCGCAGAGGAGGAAGGCATTGCTGTATTATTAAGAACAAATTGAACAAAGTATGTCTTTTGTTATCAAATTGCTTGGTATCTAACACTGTTTTTGTTCTGGGATGTCCGCGCCATAACTGCAAATCTAACATGATATTTTCTCCCCTAGCACATGGTCCACATTAACTGCTTGTTTACCTTCGTCCCTAAATTTGTTGAGGAACCCGACAATGGATCGATTTGTCCTGGCTCTGGTAAGGTAATCGTTTAGCTGTAGTTAACGATGGTAATGCAGGGCGTTAATTCGTGCATTAAATATCTAGCCCTTCGTCAGAGCGAATCACTCACGCAAGGGATGACGCTCGCAACGTCATTTACTCAATCCCCTTACGGTGACCATCGTACTTCATGGTACGGTAAAACGTGCATCTTGTTTTATGCCAGACGAGTTGAACTGCGATGTTGCGCGTTTTACCACCTACGAATCAAACCTGTCTTGCAACAAACCAGGCTCGCAGGTAGCCTGTGTACAGATCCCCTCCTCTCTCCCCTCAGAAAAAAATAGGAAAGAGTGACGTCTATGAATCGCCATGGTTAACCGTGTTCCGGTATACATTTGCATAAATTATTATTTTTTTGTTTTGCCTCTGACATTTGGAAAGGTGTCGAAAAACTAACTCGACTCTGGACTCTTGTACAACACGTACGCAGTTATTATTTTTTCTGAGGGGAGGCGGCGTCTGTACACAGGCTACTCGCAGGTTGCTGTTGCAACGGATAGCAAGGATGGACATAGATATGAAACTCGAAAAAGTTGGCCCAACTTTTTCAGGTTTTAATGCTGTGTCTGCAAACATAACCAAAAAAAGGCTATCGGATGACATTTGTTGCATTTTTTATTTTTTTCATAATTATACAGGAGCATTAATTTGTGTACGGGTAATTTAAAGCACTAAGTAATGACTTAAGCGCAGAATTGACTTAAACAGCAGTATGCTCGTGACATATCCCCTTTGAAAGGAAGTTGGGATCAATGTAGGTTTCTGAGAAACTGCCCACCTACCCCTTCCCTAAGGCAACATTTTGCCTTAAGTGTGAAGTAAGTGTTAATGTTAGCTTAGAGGAGTGGTAGGTGGGCAGTTTCCCACAAACCTAAATTGAACCGGTTTTGAAAACGGTCTTTTTTCTCCGTTTTCAAAAATACTCATCCTTACGTAGTGTATTCGAATCGTTTTCGCCCGTTCACACGAAAACGCTAAAACGATGTAAATACGATAGCATCCCTTACGGGGCATGCATCAAGCTAGAAGTATATGATGTATGACATCATTGTTCTGACAACCTCCGTTTTCGTACGTCCACACGTAAACGAAAAGCCGGTGTTTTTAAAAATCTCCCCTCTGGAGAGCGTTTTGAAAAGATTCGTTTTCGACCGGCAATTAAAAAATTCATGATGAAATTATACATAGGCGTTTAACCACGTACTGAGTACGTTTATTCTTTGCAAATTCAGGTGAATTCATCTCTGGCATTCTTCATTTTCTCGTATCAAGTACATGAAAAGTCAATTCTTTTATCTGCACTGTAAGTATTAAATCTTTTATATAATATTTTTGTAGATAATGTTCTAGAACAATGACTCATTGCTCGCAAAATACTACATTGTTTTTGTAGATATTGACTCATTGCTCACAAAATACTACCCAAATATCTTAAAGAAAATCTGCGTTTGATGTAGGGATCTTTTGAGCTTAGAAATGTAATGTAAAGGAAATAGAAGATTTTTTGAATATCAAATTGTTCATTAGCTCTCCGCCTGGTGTTAAAAATCTCATTCTTGGAGGAACATATGTTTTCTTTGTTATGACGACTCAAGGACATGTTTCCTAAATGTTTTCTATTTCCGTATTTTTAATGTTTTTTTTTAATGTTTGCCATTATTTAAAAAAAAAAAAAAAAACAGTTCGTTGCTAAAAGTTCGTTTGTCCTGATTTGATTTATTGTTCTTCCATCAGCCCTGTATGCCTTCTTCTTCACTACAAGCCGTTTGAGTGTTCATGGTTTTTAGTTATCTCCACTTTCAGGTAGGTACATGAAAGGTTATTTTTAAGCGGCTTCATGCGGTCTCCACATTTGTTTTGTGAACCTTACGATTTGATAACGGCGACCCCGGTGAAAACGTCACGGAAAACTGGCGTCCTTTCAAACCTTTTCTCGATTATTCCAACTTGTTCATTCTTTTAAAAGTTGGGAAATTAAGCTTAAGATGAAGAAAGAGTACCGCTTCCTAAGCTTAGAACGATACAGTAAAATGTATCACCTTCTCAAGAAAACTTAAAATTTGGTCATTTCTTTTCACGGCGTAGTTTTGCAGGGAAGGCAAAGAAATTTACTAAAGAGCGTGGCGCAGGTGTAGAGTTGTTGTTTGGCTTATTGCGTTTTTGACTTTCTCGTTTGCGTCACCGTCGTAGTTTCACAAGGTCCCTATTCTTCCCAAAAAAAAAACGCTGCCTTGTTCTCACTGCTCGTTAACGTTGATCTGTTTGTAGTATGTGGCCTTTGTTACTAAAGGATGGCCTAGCTCTTCCTTACATTTCCTGCATGTTGCTGTTCTATGCTGTTTCTTATCACGTGTTTGAACTGCACAAGACCACGACACGAAAGCAAAGTTTGGTAAGTTTGGTATTCTTGGCGTTTCTTAAGACATAAAACTTTCAAAACTTTTAATAAGCCTGCAATTAACGTTCAGATGTGATCAAACAAGGCGTTGCTGCCTAATAGTATTAGTGGTTTCCTTTTGAAGTTAGAACCACTTTTTCGGCAAAATATCAATATCATAGCACCTCAATGAATGTGATTGGTGGCGAGTTAGCGTTTCATTCACAGACTCAGAACTTAGAACCACCTTGTACAGCATTATAAACAGTGCCACAGGAAAGTACTGCTCAGTAGCTTTCATTTGAATGGTTACACTTCAGGAGCTCATCCTTAGGCCTAAAAATCAGAACTTCCTTGTACAGCATAAATGTCTTAACTACAGGGTTTTATCGCTCAATAGCTGTCCTCTCAGAACTCAGGTTTACACAAGTTTCAGGCGTACTTTTTAACTGACCTTTAGTTCAGTCAGTTTAGCGTTAAAAAGACATTCGGTGTAATTGTTGCTCCACATTGCTTTTATTCCTAGTTTCTTTTGTCGGTACTGGGTGCCCTGTGCCTTCACACTGGTTCGGCTGTGGTCCAGTCCCCCAGACGTTACCCAGACCTCTGGCCGGTTCTCATCTCGCTGTACTCTTGTTTACATTTCCTAGGATTTCTCTGTTATTTCAATTACCTTCAATTTACTCTTCCATTCAACGCTAGACCTCTGACAGCTAAAGAGAAGAAGTCTTAATAACGACAAATAACAGCAATCATTTTTGAGTAGCTTAGTTAGTGCATATGTCTTAGGGGGTCATTCCAGGACGCCTTTTTAGCGTTCGTACGAAGTGTGTGTCAATAAGCATTTTTAAGTCCCGCATTATGGAAAGTCCTGATGAAACAACAGAAACAACAACAAACAAACAAGAAACTTGTTTGCACATATCGACATTCCATGCCAGTCCTATAAGCATAGTCTGCGTCACAGACGTAATTTACTAATCTCGGTCAGTAACGTCTGCAAAGCAGCGTCCTGATTCTCAGACTCGTACCGAGTCGTTATTTAAGTGTTTTTTGGGGCGAGAAAAGATTGGAGACTAGGTTGAGACGCGCGCGGGGTCTCGTGGGAAGGGAAGGTCCCATGAGACCCCGCGCGCGCCTCAACCTAATCCCCAATTTTCTCTCACCCCAAAAAACACTTAAATAGTGACTGGATACGAGTCTGCCTGATTCTTGTTCTGGGCCCCCACCGGACTCGAGGAATTACCGGAAGTGAGTTTCGAATTTCTCTCCATCGGTATTGGCAAGTCGACAATGGCTTTTTTAACGGGCCGAACTGCACCTGTTCCAAACAAGGAATCCCAGTAGGGATGGTGACATAACAATGCCCCTATCCCTGGAAACAATAGGTAGTGCAGGTTATAGGGACCAATGAAATAAGAAGTTTGGATGCGTTCAGGTCAATCGTTTTTAACAGGTTAATCACCGGCATGACACGTACTCAAATCCTGGTACATAAGTGTGGGTAGTGATTGTGATCGGATGAAGCAAATTGTCAGCCAATCAGAAGCGCTAACTGGTAGTGACGCGTCATCAGTATGGAATTTCTGCACTCGTTTCTCAGACGGCATTTCGCAGGGAAACCAGTGGTGGCGTTGAGAAATATCGGCTCTTTTCTCAGGCTAACCTTTAACACAAAGTTTCACGTGCAAGAAAACTGTTTAGTTTGACGTAACTATCTTTGCTTTTTTGTAAACATACTAATAGTTTGTATCTTCTTGTGTTAAATAAGACCATAGCTGGATTTACCGTATACTGATTTTAAAGCACAGTCTCTTATGTAACTTAACAACAAGAGAGAGTGTTACATCACATATCGAACACTTGAAGTTAAGTTGCGTAAATAATTTTAAGGGAGAAATAAATTACAAAGGATAGATACAAAAACAAGGAGTTTTTAATCCAAAAATAACTCGCCAATGTGCTTAATTTTCTGTCTTTGGCTTTATGAAGGTACGATTTTATTAGACAGTGATCAAAAACGGGAACGCATTTATTTGATAGTTATTCCAAAAAAGGTAGACTTTAAAAGTGTCTGTCATCAAAATAACAAAGACCTCAGTTGGGCTTTGTTAACCAGTAAACCAAACTTTAATCCGCAAAGTAACCTCTTACATCATCCGGTATAGACTTGTTTGATTGAAAACGAGAGGGAAATTAAATATTTAATAAATATCAAGTATTAATATATTACATAATATGTGTATTATGTTACATTTGTTAAAGCAGGGAAAATATACTCCATTTCTATGTCCAAACTTTCCATTGTTACGGATGGCAAGGACGGACTTTAAAACAATTGGGCCATTTTTTTTTCAAGTTTGTTAATGCTATGCTTGTTACAAATATCACCTAAACATTATTTTTATTCATTCAAAATATTTTCCCAATTCTGATTGGCTAAAAGCACACGCATAATTCCCCATAACCAGTTAATGATGACCAAATTTGGAAGAATTTTGTGTTTTACGAGGAAATGGCGTCAAAAATGCAGCGTTCTTATAGGTTAATGCACCGTTAACCGAGAAGCCCAGGGGACGAGGTTGAGTTGTTTTCGTGGTAAAAACAAAAAATGGTGGACATTTCACTCGTTTCAAGAGTAGTAAGAACTAGGCGCAATTATAGCTAAAAACATGGCCAGAACAGAAAGAACACAACTCGAAGGACGACATCTGCTATTTGGAGAATATTTGCGGAGCTGAACAACCCTAAACTTGCACTATCGAGGGTGAACTTAACATCGATGGAGGTAAGCATGTTTTAGCTTTGTTTTTAAACTAGGGATTATTTTGAATGAATAATAAAACAATTATTGAATTCGGCTTTCGTATCATATGAAGAATTATGGAGATCCCGGAGGGTGCTATCCGCCTCGGCCTACGGCCTCGACGCATAACACCCTCCTCTATCTCCATAATTCTTCATATGATACGAAAGCCGAATTCATTAATTGTTCATTGTGGCTGCGCATGAGTGTGAACATCGTTATCGTTTCTCTATACTGTCCAGTGGTCCAGACTCAAGAGCGCAGCGTCTCCATTTCGTCTGCAACAGCATCTAATCCGAGTAAATCCAACAGCGTCTTGCATTGCTGTTCGATAATCCTGACTCTCTTTATCGGCGACTCTCTTCGCCATTTCAAGTAATTTGCACTTGAATCTCTTACATGAGAATATGGATTTTCCAAAGCTGCTGCAAGCTGCTTCTGTTCCGGATTCGTGCTACGTACGATCCAGTCTATCAAGCTATCAGGCATTTCGAAGCCAGCAAACTGGTAAATTTTCTTTGCAGTGGCTACTGGCATCGTTGCAATCTCTTTGTACGTAATTTCCATATACCTATTTCTTAGTGATTCCACGGAATGCAGCTTTCTTCCAATCTTGATGTTTGTAGCAATTTTGCGACACAGTGAAGAAACAGACATGGGAAATCCCGTGTAGGTAAAATCAGAAATCCAACCACTTCTTATCCGCGAATTAATACTTCCTCGTGGATCGCGTACGATTTGAATAACACGAACATCTGTATCCACAGTCTCGTCAAATATACTCGAGATAAACGTAAAGATGCTTTCGCGAGGTGTACGAACTTGGCCTACTTTGACAACACTATGGTTAAATTTATTGAGACAGACCTGCTCGGCGAATTTGGGATATTTGTAAAGATCGGGCCAAAATTTCTTTCCAGATTTTGTTCTTGCCGCAAATGCTGAGGTTCTGAAGACATTTTTCTCAAAAACGCCTTTGGCAATCCACGAAGGATGCGTGTTGGCTAGAAAGCTTCTTGCGATCTGTGATTGAGTGAAGTGGCAAGACAACAAGCCATTCACTACGTCTTGCACAACAATGTCTTTATCTCTGGGATCTACGATTCCTAACTGGTTGAACCATTTCTTCGTCACCCATAAGGGTTCATACACTGTGAACATTTGAGGGTCCGCAGCAAACATTTTAGTAACAAAAGTTGTGCCCGATCGATCGTCTCCGAAGATCAGAAGGCTCCTACGTTTCTTCTTCGGGTGCTGATCGGAGGCACGAAGTTTACTCGCGACCTTCGGCGCTAAATTCCCTTCAAAATTTGAAACAACTTTGCTAGATTTTTTGCCATGATTGATCAGATTAACCGGTGTTTCCTCACTTGGACGCTGATTGAAATCTTGATATATTGAGGTCTCTGTGTTTAAAATTTCCTCAAAAGTTTTTTCTTTCTGAGCATCGTCGAAATCCTGGAGATCATTCCTGGTTTTCTGCTTTAACTTATATTCCGATACAGCCTCGTTTGGAAGCCGGCGAATTATTTCTTTCTGAATGTGATTCCAAGTACTGTCTAAAGTATCTGAACGACTGACACCGTTCTTCCACATATATACAGCAGACCTGGAATTTTGTTTAGCTGTCATGGCCCTATCTCGAATCTGGCTAACATTACCTCCAACATTATAAACAGCAGTTAAATTTTCATACCGCACATTTGCCCATAGCTGTGAATTTTCGTCGGTGTTCGGTCGTCGAATCTCAGAATCAGATTCAACTGACTTTGTATATTCAAATCCTCCTTTCGTCGTCTCTGAATCCTTTCTCGAGTCTGCTTCTCTCTTTCCCATAATATTCGTCTGAGCATTAGTTGAATGTTGTTTAAAAGTTCCAGCTTTGGGGTTTGGTGTTGAAGTTTTAACCATTTCAGACGTTCGTTTTAAAGCCAATTCCGATTCGGAAATCCTGTGATAATCATCGGGAAAGCTTTGTATACCGTTCGGTAATCCTCGCTGAAAATGAAAATGTGATACGTTCACGATTTTATTAAGTAAACTTCCAGGGCCAAACTTTTTCTTGGTCTTGTTTGAAAGGCGTCCAGACTTTTTTAAACGTTTTCCTTTCATAAACTTGTATCTGCGTTTAGATGGAGCTTGGGATGTACCAGACATTTGCTTTGAAGTGTTCGTATGAAAATTGTACAAATCTTTGAAGAAGGAATCCTTTTTGTTCTTTAAGATATCAGACCTTTTAACATTTTTGTTCGCATTTTCAGAATAAGGTGTCTCCGGAAATGGGAATTCCTTCGCGATATACGGCGGATTTTCCAGTTGATGAACCATGAAGAATAAACACGTGCCCGAAACTATTACAACAATCAAGGCAATTCTGAGAAATTTCGAG
>OZ037788.1:12585413-12605413 GCA_964035525.1 Porites cylindrica | reverse complement strand
ACGGCGAGTGAGTGGTTTTTAGTGTGGGTACATTTACACACATTTCATTAAAATAGGCCTTTTTGGTCAGGTGACCAATTAAAATTCAAAATCCTGATTTTTCAAAACTTCTGATTTCGAAACAAAAGTCACTTCTCTTGATTTTCTTCAGTCAGACACTGTCATTTGACACCTAAATTTTCTACACGTTGATTTTCTCGAAATCCCCTTTATTTCGAACTCTACTATTATAATTATTATTTGGGCGTCCGAGATGGCTTGTTTTGATTCAAAGTTGCAATAGGCACGCAATACGGGGTTTTAAAATGCTGCTCGTAACTAGAGGGCATCGTTTACGAGAGTGGTCGCAGGAAAAGCTCCGACTGTATTTACTTTTTTTGCTAAAGGGAGGTGACATTCCACCCATAACATTTTCCTCATCCGCACTGGTTGTAACCTGTTTGTATCTACACAGAAGAACACTTAGACAAAACACTACTGAATACCTTTTAAAAGAGGATTAGAATATTTTAAAAAAGAGGTATTAACATCCCACAGTATATTGTACCCTGGCTACCAGAGGTTTTTTTTAAGACTTAACCGAAACCGGAAACGACAAACCACGCATAGAAAGCCTCTGTCACCAAGGGTAACAGTATGGCAACATGGATTCCAGTTGTGCACATCTCTTTTTTTTTATTGATTTAGTTCACTTATATAACCAATCCTACATCGTTGATCTCAATAGAGCACAACCTAAATTAACATTTCATTTATTCGATAATTTAATACTAATCTGCTAATCTGCTACCTATAATACTACACTACAGCACAATACAATT
Source organism: Porites cylindrica (assembly GCA_964035525.1). Lineage (NCBI taxonomy): Eukaryota > Metazoa > Cnidaria > Anthozoa > Scleractinia > Poritidae > Porites > Porites cylindrica. The sequence goes on along the minus strand of OZ037788.1, from coordinate 12,604,592 downwards.
CAACAACTTCATATTCAAAGTTTTTTTTTAAGTTGGCTAGAATCTCCCTCCACTTCCTGCAATCGTATTTTCAGTTATTCCTAAACGCGAGCACTAAAAATTGATTTCTTAATTTGAATCACTGAATTGTCATTACAGCTACTACATTCTAATATTAATATTCACTAGAAATTACAATTTATAACATTTTAAATTTTTGGCGATCCACAGAAGTATATCCTTGTTGAAATTTCCTAGAACCCTAGCAAAAGAGTGTGACTTGTTGTGAGTACCAGTCCCCGAAAAAGCTAAAGTGAGCCAAATCAAGAGCCTGCTCGCCAGTATCACTGTCTAATCGAATTTCTTAAAAACAAAAACACCGTAAACTACTGCTTATAAGCTCTGGGCTTATATATCTTCGTAAGTGTTTTTTGGAGGGCTTATAAACGGGGCTCCTCTTTGAGAGAGCTTAATTAACCGCAACAGAAAAATGGCGTTTCAAAATTTGAGATCGAGACTTAATGCGTTTTTATCAATTCCGAGCCCGAGACTCTAAGCGTAGAAAATTTCGAGATAAAGGTACAAGTAAAGCTAAATAATATAATCGAAAAACGGCAATGGAAGCTAGCGGAAGCCCACCAAAATACCGCTTTATCTTGTTTTACTCTCTTAATCTACTAGCTCAGTTCGTTAAGCCGTACCCAAATGAACTCTGAAAAATTTCGACTTCTGAAGACCAAACGGAAAGAAAAAAAGACAAACCCGAGACACCGAGACGCAAAAATCACTCAAAAACGAGACTTCGAGACCCATGAAAACGCTTCCTGGATTTCGAGATCGGGCCAAAACTTTCCGAGTCCCACGGTTTTCGAGGTAGCATTCTGTTCCCCTACTTACTGGTTTTTAAATTAAGCTTCTAAACGACACTGTAATCACTCAACTTTTATATCCAAGGGAGGGGTGGGGAGGCGTATAAGTGGAAGTTTACGGCAACTCTTGAGAGCACTCAGAATGTATGTCTGTCTAGAAAATTGTCTTTGTGTCCACGTGATGTCCACATCTCAATGTTTGAAGAAATTCTCTGCCAGATACTCTTTGACTTTGGGCCAGATCACGTTAGTCTCTGTTCCAGAAAATGACTTCAGTAATCTCTTTTTACTGCAAGTTTGAAAGGAATAGAAAGGGAAGACAGGAATAAGTACAAACCAGCCATCCATGTTGAGAAAATTATGTCAAAGTGCATGTATCGCAGCATTATACATAACCTGCTGAAGACAGGAACACAATTTGGCAATCTGAGGGAGGCAAAAGATCTTAATGCCTCAGCGATGAGGGAATACCTTGACCTTTTCAGGTCAACAACAACAATTCATTTTCTTGCAACAAAATCAATACAGTCATCATCAAGAGGAAATTTAAGAGAAAATGCTTTGATCTTTTTTCAAATTCTCTCCAGCAAATATTCTTTAAGGAAATGTATGGAGCTGAGATTGGAGAATTTGTATGTTGATGGAGTAAGACCCTGAGCACTGGGCCAGCCTCTGGGTATTCCAGTAAAAAAAAAATGTGTGTCATGTAGCAGCTGCTTGGAAGAGAAGTCACCAATGGTGTGTTTCCCTGACCCCAAACAATACTAAAACAATTGGAAGAATGACATGTCATTGTTTCCTGCTACCAATTAGGAGAGACCTTACGAGCAGCTCATTAATTTGAGCCACACAGGACAGCCATTTTATGTGGTCATCTGAGCCACACAGGATGGCCATTTTATGTGATCATCTGAGCCACGCACGTAAAGGTCTAGCCACTTGCAGTACAAACAGAGTACCGTCATTTCACAGTTATTTAATTAACACCCTGAGTATTGGTCCATCCATAGGAATCAGACTTTGACCTCCCACCCTGCAGTCAAATGCTCTACTGACTGAGCTGATCCTTGCAATCTGCATATTAAGGTCATTTTCTCTAAGATGGACCTGTTGAATTGGGACCATCTTACAGAGACAGTCAGGTGACCAGCTAACAGAGAATCAAAGAAAAAGGAGCAGTCTAAGAACCTTGATACTACTTCTCTCGAAACAGTTTTCATAAAACAGAGAAAGGTGAACCTACCTATAGAATTCAAGTAAAGGTTTTGTCATGTCTTCATACTGGTTTAATCTTTGTTTCACAGTCTCTGGCTATTGTATAAAGTACAAAAAAAGAAAGAAAAAATTCAAAGCACTTCCACATAAACTGGGTAAGTGTTCAGATTGAGGTGTGGTGCCTCCTCCAACCATAAAAACAAAACTTTGTCAAATACACCCCCTCTCCTCTCACTATTAGGGATTAATTAATATGCACCAGCTTTCCCGATGCATTCTCCATTCTATACAGAAGGTCATAAGTAATTTTGTAATATTTACACAGATTTAGGGCAAACAAAAACTACATTACAAAATATTTATTAGTTTGACACAGAACTGAGTGTCAATGTTGCTTTATATATGCTTACCGGTATATAGTATCATTAACATAATTATTTACTCTGTCCCCACCGCGCCCGCTTAATTATTGTTGCCCCCAAGTAATTGTGGCATTTGGTATCAATAAGTTAATAAGCACCACCTCTAAATAAGCACAGTGGCCCCAATATAATCAAAATCAAAAGATTTTAATCGTTAGTTTAATTCTGTTCGTTTAATTAATAAAGAAAATAACAATACCATTGTTAAAACAATTCTTTGTCGCATCCAACTTTCAAATGAAGGTTCAGATAAGTTCCAAATTTGAGGCATGAAACATTTAAAAAGCACCACTGCACTTGTTAGTAAATATGGTAATCACTGCGAAAATGAATGCAGCTAGTCATTATAAGAAAAATATATAAATTTAGCCAAGGTGAAGCTCCCGTTAATGAATAGACATCCACTTAAAGTTGAATGTGCAATCAATTAAAAACTAGTAACTGGTCCACGGTAAACTTAAAAAAAAAACATGTGACCACAATGGGTCGACACCTGAGCCCACAATATGGTCACGTGATATTGGTCAGGGGAAACCCTGTTTTGACAGCTGTCAGTTGACCACAGCATGGATGTGCAATAACAGGTTGCAGGCCTAGATCAGGCTACCACACTAGCTAGAAAGTTTAACACTTAACTTTGGTGACCCTGGGGTGCAGACAGACGGGTGGGTCAAGCCGACATATCGTCACGTGATTACCCAAATTTCTCAGATGGATAGATTACCATGGGGCTCTGTTCACATGCGTGAAGTGCGCACATGGAACTATATGCTAAAATGACATTAATATGCTCTCCTGGGGACTGTATAAAAGAGGATACTAACCTTATCATCATCTCTCTGAACAAGATCTTCACCTGTTTCGTCATCTTTTCCCTATGAACAAAGTTGTTCAGTTGTGCGGGTTACAGATAGTTTAAACTCAGAATTTATCTAAAGCTTGTCCATTAAGCCACTCATTTGCAGGAATGAAACTAATATTACTGTTACTTGAGAATTTTGATAGTTTGCAAAGAAGTTATTATTATTATTATTATTATTGCTATAAATATTACGTATGCAAAACCACATTATTATTATTATTATGTCATCTGGGTCATTATTACACACAGTTTTGACTTACTGGTACTTTTGGAGGGTTAAAATCCAAGTTATATGTTCTCCCACTGCCAGGATGAATCCAGCGCTTCTGTAAACAAAAATAATGGTATCATACACTTGTCTAATACTAATAACAATAATAATTAGTAGGTAGCAACCTCACATAGGAATTCCTAAGAGGCACTTCCCTGTAAAACATGGGTGCCGTGGGGATGCTCATGGATAAATTAATTTAGGGGTAAAAATTGGTGTTGTTGTACTGCTCTACATTCCACCCCACCCCAGCCCCTACCCCCCCCCCCCCCCCAGGATAAAAAAAAAGGACTGGTGCAGTTTCACATGATTGAAAGCAAGCATTCAAATTTTCAGGGTTTAAGATAGAAGCAGGATAATTTCTCTAAAATCAAAAGATCTAGTCTAGTCTTTAATCATGTTAATAAAGCAGTGGTAATTGACAAGAAGAAATTACGTGACAATGCTCAAGTCTTGATCAGAGTAGCTGAACTAATAGAAATTTTGAAAATTTTAACCAGTTTATAAAAGGATTAAATAAAATTGATTTGTCACTGAACTTACTGAAATTCTATCTATTATGGTCTCAAAAGGGACATCAAGATTCACGACAACATCTAGTTCCTGCTTTTCTCCCAACTTTTCAGCCTGGACAACAGTCCTTGGAAAACCTGTTAACAATAATTCAATGTCAGAGCTCTCAATCTTCACCAGTCACCTTTTAATATTAAATAAGGAGGTCTCCTTTTGGTCCCCAGCCCACCCTTCCCCACCCCTATAGGTACCCACCAACCTCTAACCCCTCCCCCCCCTGCAACAAACACTTGAGCCTACAAGAAGTCACATTAGTGTTGCACATGCATTCACACTCAAGTACAGTACATCAAAATGCATGTAATATCACTAACTGGTAGCTAGAGGTGCTGTGCTTGATCTTCCAACGGTACACGTATGTGCACCTAGCCTTCAAGAGTGCTAGCAGCTATAGATAATGTTTTGACCTTAGAAGGCCCTTCTCCACCAAACCTTTACTCCACGGTCCATAACAAGATTTAGCCATCCAAGTTTTCACTCAGCAGGGTACAAAAGGTAAGAATTGGGGAAGGCTTGGATGTGGTTTCTGAATTTTTCTTTTTTAATTAGCCATTTCTCAGTCAGACCTCTTCAGGCTGAAACTAAGCAGTTGTCTAATGAGGGCACCAGAGGAGGTGGGGGAGGGGGGGTTGGGGCCCTCCCTTATTTGGGCTAAACGGGTATGTGCCGCTGGACAGGGTATGGTTTTCAGGGTCTTGAGTCTTAAACAGGGTATACAATTTTTACTATTTAGCGTCTTGAACAGGGTGTTTTCCTGGCCCAGAAGCCTTTAAAAGGATGTGAAGGCTGGTGATGAGCTTATTGAGATTTCCAGTTTTGGTATTGTTGACTGTGTGCTCCACAGATCATACAATTCCTTGCAAATGGGATGTTTCAGATGAGAGGTTTTTTGTCCTTTGGGAATTAAGCAATATTATTAGCAAGAATTTGACAGTTTTGTTAAATCAAAACATAGAATACTTTTTTATTCTTGTCAGGCATGAAAGCATGAAATCATGCCAATGTAGCAATATGGGTGTGACTGTAAATATAACTTTCCTTGAGCTGTTTCTAGACCTGTTATAATTTAACATATAAAAGACAAATTGGAACACAGAAAAAAACAATAACCAGCTGACACTTTGAACAAACTTAAAACAAGAGAAACCAAATAAATCGCTGAGAGATTTGAACGGTCTCTTTTTTCACACAGCAAGGGCTAAGCAGTTATACAGTGTAAGACCCGTGAGTGTATGTTCAGCTCTCTCGTTAAATCTGTTCCTCACTTAAAGCTTTCCATGTCATAACAGTAAACATTTATGATAGTCTAAAGTTAGCTTCTGCATCATCCAACAATATTATGTGTATTAAGAAGCCGATGCGTAAATTGGTACTTGCACGATCTTAGCTTCGTGCTACTCTTTCCACTTAAGCTACAAGCCTTCTTTTCTGTACTGGTAAATTATAAAAAATAAAAAAATTAATATTTTTCCAACTCTATCTAAGCATGCTAAAAGCGTTCTAGTCTTACCATCTAAAAGCCAGCTTCCCCCTGCCAACTCCTTCATTTTGCTGAGTATAAGTTCGATCATGATTTCATCGGGAACAAGGCCACCTTTTTCCACGATCTCCTTCGCTTTTAAGCCAACCTCTGTACCCTCTTTAATCTGTGATCGAAGTACGTCCCCGCTCGACAAGTGAGCAACACCGAAAGTGCTTACGATTCGATCAGAAACGGTCCCTTTACCCGATCCTGGAGGACCCATTATAAGGGCACGCACTGGTTTTGAAGACATACTCGATAAATGTATTTGACGTTCTTGCTTGATTTGATTACTAAGGGCTGATCGAATCGAATGAAGTCGTCGAACAGCGTGCATTTTTTAAGTTTCTGAAAGATGGAATATTTGGCCGAGTCAGCGCTGATGACTGGGAACGAAAACATTACGCTGACAAAGTTCCCTGCGGGCTCGAACATTTTGCACGTGTAGATTCAAGATGGCGGATGCAGAAAGCCAGAAGAAAAGGTATTGCTTTTTCACTTCGATTCTAGCTTTCCTTTAGCTTTTATCGAGCCGCCTAGACTCATATGTGTCATTGTTATGATGTGGTAGGTTATTTTAAGGTAACGAAATGTCATGCATTATTTCTAAACCACCACATGTACACACTTTGGGGTCTGACAGTCTAATTACAAACATAAACGCGTAAACTAGTACACCTTATTGAAAGCTACTTATTCTAACTCATAATCAAAGTCCTAAAATAGAAACAGATACACGAAACATAGTACGTATACGAAAAGAAGACTGTCCGTGGGAGCGGTGGGAGGGGAAAAGAAAATTTAACTTGAAGGCTTGGAAGCTTGCTAGACAGCAGTGCTTGACTACTTGCAAAGACTAAAATGCGTATTACCCTAGTTCTCCCAGCGCTAAGAATTGCTACGCTCTAAACTTGTCGGTTAATGACTGGTTGCTAAAAAATCTTGTGACTACAGCTGGATTGTATTAATTTTACTAAACTGGTGTACTTTTCCTATGACCAAGAAGACCCGCCAGGCTCCCCATGCGATCGTCGGACAGTGGTCTACATTTTTATTAGCCTATTCCAGGCTCCGAGATGGTGGTGGAAAGTCGTTCAGTAAAAAGAAATACGAAAAACGCGTGGGGGCTGGGGAGAGAAAGGGCGGTGGAGCCTGTATGCATTTTTTTAACAGCCTGTTCTGTTATATCAGCTCCTGATATACCCTCTGATTGGTCAATTGTGACAGTTAACATCATCACCTAGTAGCGTGGTCATCAGTGTGTCATCACCAAGATAGCTAACGCGAATCGTGCTTGTGATTTTCATGAATCCGCGTTGTCTTGTGCTTTTGACGAGTGTCTGCGACTTGGCTCGTGGTAAAGATGTTTTCGGTATTATGCCAATCGGTTTTGGCAAAAGTTTAATCTTTCAGCTATTCCCACACTTGGCTAAAGCTGCTCTAACCTTAGAAAACTCTACAATAATAGTCGTTTTGCCGCTGATATCTATAATGCGAGACCAAGTGGAACAACTGAAAAAGCTTGGATTTTCGGCCGCACTGAGCTATTTGGCATCGGTGAAGAGGGAGAGGAGGACGAGAAGAAAGCGAGAGACGGAAAGTGCGAAATTGTTTTCGGTAATCCATAGTCCTGGTTGATCACAAAGTGGCAATAACAAAACAGTCCAAAGACTGTTAAGCTTATTCTGCTATTACCAAGGGAGAAACTACGCGCTCCAGTCAAAAGACTCACACTATTTTAAGAGAAACACTATTAAGCTGGAGTTTACTGAGTCACAATGCAATTCTCCTTAGTTGATGTAGCTTAAGTTTAAGCTGCACTTCATTCTTATAATTCTGGATCTGTAAATCACTATTCGTGATAATTTAACATTCTGCAAAGAAAACTAACGAGCTGGCCCCAGCGTGATACAACATTGCAGAAAAACATGACATTAATTCACAGACTAAAGAAAATCCATTTAGTTAGTCAGATCCAGAAGGCACTTTGGAGAAAATTAAAACCCTGGTTCAGCCGCAATAAAAAGCTTTACACTTCAAATTAGAGGTCAAAGAAAACGCTCTCTCATCAGAGGGCAAATCCTGCCAACCAGAAACAAACACCACAGTAAATCGATATTTGTGCCATGACCTCTCAGTGTGAAACAAACGGCTAAAGTCACATTATTTTGCTCAGTGACAATGTAGAACCCTCCAGATCATAACCTACCCAACAGAGGAAAAAACTTACCGCCCCCTGTTATTGCTATAAACTAGAGCCAAAAAAACGGATGCTCTCACAGGATAATGAATTCGAAGACATAAATTTCCGCACATATTGCACAAGGAGTTCGCGTCGCGTGAAATGCTCGCGTGAGAAACTTGAGAATGATTGTAGCTAACTGAAGTGTTTTGACAGCCGAATCCAGACGTGACAAAAATGGGTGGAAGAGGGTCGTTAAAGAAATGCTAACAGGCTCTCTCTCCCATTTTTCCCGCCGCCACCGCCCCCTTTCCCAAGTCGTGCACGTCTTATTTTCGCTTTGCTCGTTTTAATACGTTTCCACTGTACTATCTGAGAGCCTGGCATAGGCTAGATTAATACAAGTATCAATATCCACATTCATTACTTTAAAAATAATATGGTTGTAACATTTAAATAACACCAAAACCTGTTTTAGAACACAAATGACAGCAACTTGGAGGATACATTTTCGATTAATTCTTTAATGTCCAAAGGCCTACTTGAAATTATTTTTTTTTCACTGAAATTCATGCACCTATGGTGCATTGTCAACATAATTGTCTATTAAATTTGAATAATAAGCATCAAATCTATGTTGTTATAGTGTTATTCAAAACTGAATTTCAAGAGAAACTGATTTAAAACTAGGCTTATTTGTTTTTGTTGCTGTTGGTTTACTATTTTTTTTTTAACGATTTTGGTAGTAAATCTACTGCAAATTGAAATGCAAATTAAATAAGTTTAAGTCATTTGACCTGACATTCATTCTAACCGGTCGGACAACATTACCCTGGGACAACAAATCTGCAAACCTCAAAGTCCGACAGACCCTGCGAGCAGAGGTTTCTCTATTGCATGGGTTCAGTGTTTACGAAGTCATTCACATGCCTTGTCTGTTTCACGGGGCGTAAACAAACCAACTTCGCGACAGACAAGCCATGCGGACGACTTCGTAAATGCTAAAAGCCATGCAAGAGAGAAACGTCTGCTTGCAGGGTAAGTCTGACAGAATGGTACTCTTTCAAATTAGTCAACTGCGCATTTCATTACTGTTTCTTGTTTTACTTTTCAGTGTCTCAAAGAATTTTAAGAAAAAAAGTAAAGGTAAAAGTGATGATAAGAAGCTGAAGGTGAAGCCAAAAACGTTTCCCAAAGAAATCAAAAGTGATAACTCAGTAAGAGTGAAAAGAAAAGCTAATGACACTGATGGTGTTGGAACAAAGCAATTCAAAACGAAGAAGTGGAAAGGTGAGGAACAACATGACACCAGGAAGAAAGGATTGTTAGGCAAGGACAAAGAAAACAAGGAAAGTGATTCTAAAGTAAAGCAAAAGTTTACCAAAGAGTCAAAGAAAAGGAGTGAGAAAGGAAAATTTGACAGTGACAAAACAAGAAAACGGAAACTTGATGCTGATAGTGGACAAAGAGATTCTGTCAAGAAGAAGAAGTCTTCTGAAGTCGAAGAAGGTATGACTCAAATGCAATGATACATTATGTAAAAAGAGTAAATGTTGGTTAGTTTTTATTGTGGCTACTGCCTTCTTTTAGGGAAGGCGTAGCCACTATGTTGGAGTTCAATCAGTTAAGTCCTTAAATGGGTAAGTCAGTCACTCAGTCAGTTAGTAAGTAGGAAGGTAGGAAGGAAGGTTGGGCGGGGGGGGGGGGGGGGGGGGGGTTGGGTTAGTAAGTAAGTAGGTAGGTAGGTACAGTACATTTAGGTATAGTTAGTTTGGTTGGTCTGTCGGCCAGTCAGTCGGACAGTTGGTATGTTGGTCAGAAAGTAAGCAGGTATTAAAATGTAAGTAAGCATTAATTTTTGAGTTTATAAGTAACTAACTTTGGTACATGCACAAGGAAGTATACTTACTAGCCAAGGTAGTTAGTTCATGGGTAGTCCACCAAAGTAATCATTCAGAAATAATCAAATTGGACAACTTGCAGGAGAAAAACCAACTGGCTATTTTGCAAGCAAAATCTGATTATTTTTATTAAACCACTGACCAACTAATCTGTCTAAAAATAAATATTTCTATAGGAGTTTAACATACAACTGCAAGCAAACCCTTTGATATAATTCCCTCAATAAATTAACTAAGCCAGTATCTCTTCCTTTTTCTGTATTTATTGTAGTTATGTATCTGTATATTTCCATGGCAACACAGGTTCTGACGACAAGCCCAACATTTGGCAAATGAAAAAGAAAGAAAGGAAGGACTTTCGTCGAAGGCAAAATGAAGACTATGACCTGGTCCATGACCTTAAACAGCTTTATGAAACTATTAGGAGGTTGGTTTTCAGGCTGTAATACTTTAGTATATTATTAATGATTATTAAGTAAAATTATCAATTTGGTGGATTTGTTGTCATAACTGACTCTTAGGTTGTTGTACTAATAAATTATACATTGTTTTATTCTTATTTTTTGTAACAGAAAAAAATCATCTAAAGCTAAGAAAACTGAACTGGTAGAAAGAATTTTAAATCTTATTGCTGGTCACTCCCACCAAGTGAGTATACTTTTTCAAGCCCAAAGCAGGCACAAGGTGATGTTCTAATGTTCAACTTCTATCATGGTAACCAAGAAAATAGATCAGTTGGCATGGTCTTTCATTTTTTAGGTGATTTTCAAGCATGATACAGGTCGTGTTATCCAGTGTTGTGTGAAATTTGGAACATCTGAACAAAGGCAAAAACTGTTTGAACAGTTTAAAGGTAAGCTTATTTTTTGTGGGGTAAATTTTTCAGTCATTTTAAAAAATTCACTTCTTTGTTAGAGAAGTACATTATTCTTCAGAAAAAAATTTAACATTTGTGGGTTGCAACTAGGCATTCTTTATTATTTGGTACATTATTTTTTTCCCTTGTGATTTCAGATGACTTAGGAGAGTTGATCAAGTCAAAGTATTCAAAGTTTCTTGTGAAAAATTTTTTGAATTATGGGTAAGGTCAAAGGATTACCATTATATTAATAATTAATAGTGAATGCTTATTGGATAGAACAAAGTAAATTACCATGAAGATTCGTTCTTAATTAATGTATGTTACCTCATAATGCACAGAACAAAGAAACAGCGGGATGTCATTATCAAGTGCTTTTATGGACAAGTCCGCAAACTAATTAGACACAAGGTAAGTCTAGATTTTTCTGTTTAAAGTTACCATCAATGAAACTTTCCGTAAAGCAGACATCTTTGGAACCAAAAACAGTGTCCACTTGGAGATTTTCACTAAAGAAAGAACAGTATAAAAATGCAGTGTTTGTATGCATCTGGGACGATAACTACAACGTATGTGTCTGCTTTAATACCGGAAGTGTCTATCCATAGAAGGTTCGGCAACTTCCGTAAGCAGAAGTTCATATGTTTACTTATATTCCTGAAGTTAAATTATGCTAATAATACATCAGAGCTGTCATTAAGGGTGGTAACCCATGACACCTGTTACGGCTGAGCTCACTTGATGTTACAGGTGATCAAAGTAGAAAGCTAAAGCTGACACTACAAATTTTTCGTGAGATGTTATGGGTGAATCTTCATTTGCTACGGCTTCTTCAAAACTTAATGACAGTCCTGATACACGGCCATAAATCCTCTTTTAAGCCCCCTGGGAAGATGAGAGGGAGGCGTAGTAACTTTTACCCTGAAAAAGGCATGGGGTAATCAGAAAGGGGGAGGGGGTGGGGGTTAAATGTATTTGAGAGAAGGGAGGGGCTAAAAATAGGATTTATGATATGAGCATGAAGCATTCCTTTGAAGGCTACAGCTGTACATGTTAAAGAAAAATTAAGATGGATTTGCAGTGAGCTTCCTTCCCAAATTCCTTCTTCTCTTTGCTGTCACTCCAACTATTGTGTTCATCTTGCATTTAGGCTATAAATGAAATTACTGATCTTTATATATTATATTAACTCTAAATTCTTCTAGTTTTACAGATGTGAGGCAAAGTGTGATTGTGTAGCTCCCTGAAGTTAATGAAATCCTGTGAAAGCACAGTTGCTCATGATCACTTGTTTTTTACCTTCAGGAAGCAGCATCAATTCTCGAAACAATTTACAGTGAATATGCAAATGCGGAGCAAAAAGCTTTCCTAATTCAAGAATTCTATGGAGCTGATTTTGCTTTCTTTAAGGTACAGTAGAGTATGAAAAATTTATTTTTATTCAATTTAAATTGTCCCTACTGTGTAAAATGTTGTTATTCATCTCAAAGCCCCAAAATGAGAAGCGCACCCTCCCTGCAATAATGAGGGGCTCTATTTACATTTTGCTGAATTTTGACTTATGAAATGATTTGAAAGGATACATTTTAGTAATTTAGTAATTACCTGCTTTCTTTGCAGTCACCAGAACTAAGCTCGCTGGAAAAACTGCTAACATCTGAGCCAGCCCGAAAAAGTACCATTCTCAAATTCATGAAAGAAGCTTTGCTCCCTCTCATTGACAGGTAAGAAAAGTCAAATTTTGTTTGAATTTTGAATGAACAGGTTTCTTTGTAAAGAATTTTACTCTAGTACTTCCTCATTGAGGAAGTGGAACAAAAAATTTCCAGCATAGTATCATTTTGAATTATGATATAGTTTGTGACCATATTTGATGATTCTTAAGCAACTGAAAAAATGTTGCCAAAGGCAGCACGTGGGTTGGGAACTTAAAAGGGAACAGACCACTAATATTCCTATCTACCTTTTGACACAGTTATATTTTCTCTACACATAGAAATTTAAAAGTGGAGTTAGGAGTATTTCTGATAATTCATTTTTTTGTTAATTTGTTATAAATAGTTGAGGGTCCCTTATTTCAGCACCTCTAACTAGTTTCAGGCAATCAGGTAGGGGATAATCTGAATGCCTGGGACAGGCTACGAGATGGCTAGCTCGTGTCTATGTGTCTGGTGGGATTTATTGCCCAAGATTGGATCATTCTGACACTGGTGCTTTTGTTGTCATTGTTTTGGCTGTAAGGCCGAGGGAAGAATGGTAGGAAGATCTCCTGTGGCTTTGTTGTTCACTTTGCACAGTGGCTTCACAGGCAAAAATTGCTCCTCCACTAACATGATGGTTGGTACCCATTTTTCCTGACTGTCATTGTTACATTTATCAACCCGATCCTGTCCTTTGCTTTTTCTAGATCAGTTATAGGTCACAGTATTGTTCATAGAGTCCTTCTAGAGTACCTCACATATGCTGACACCAGCTCACAACTGGTATGTATGGTGCATGTATGAGGTGTCCATATTAAGTGGGTGTCCGTAAACTCTGATTTGACTGTATTTATATGGGTACAGAAGTTAGTTACAGTCAAACCCCCGCTTTACGGACACCAGCTTCATGCGGACACCTTGTTATCATACTCTAGCCCTTACATTTTCTCTAAATTTCATCCGTGTAATACGGACACCCCATTAATGTGGACACCTTCAATGGCCCCCTTAGCGTCGTTATACGGGTTTCACTGTACGTTAGAGCGATTTTCTTATGACCTTGAAAAATGGTTTTGGTAATGAAAGGATCAAAATATGAACTCTTCTTTTTCCCGCCAAAGGAAACCCTAATATGAAGAAGGCATTGTTTGATTGGCCAATCGTGTTGCAGTATGACGTCAAAGCGAAGTATTGATTGATTTCTAGAAAGTTCTCACGCGTGATGCTTTTTCACCCGAGTGTTCGCTTAACCAACCAAAAGCCACGCGCGTTTGTATCCGTTCGATAAACCAATCGCTCCATTTCCGTTCGTTTGTTGTTTCCTGTTTTGTTCGCGCGTTTTCATTTCAAGGTCACACGAAAATCGCTCTATTTATGTATTTATATTTTTTCCAGGAAATGATAGAGATGATAAAGGAGTCTGTAGTTTTAATACTCCACACACATGATGGAGCGAGAGTTGGCATGCACTGTTTGTGGCATGGGACAACGAAGGTGAGATTTAGAATCTGTTGTGTATTCGATATCATCGCTGGGATTTCATGATTAAAGTGTGCGTATTTTTTTGTCTTTCAGGATCGCAAAGTTCTTATCAAGTCATTCAAAGGCTATTACGTGAAAATCTGTAAAGTACGTTAAAATGTGTTAACCTTTTAAACCTCAATATGCAAATACAAATTCTCCCCACAGATCTCCGTACATTTCATTAAAGAATAAGTTGAAAGAATTTGTTTGCTGATCAAAGCATTTTCCCGCAGATGATCATCTCATTAATTCTCACAACATTTTCTTTAGATTATGTCTTGATATTGTTGGGAGGAAGTTGACTTTGGTCACTCATGGGAATCTCATTAGTTGCATGCATAACTGTGATAATTTTCCACATGTTAAATCTCGCAGTCAGTGGTTGGGGGACGCAATGCGACATAGTTTTCGCGTGTTGACGAATTCTGTGTACCTTCCGAGCAGAGGTTTCTCTCTTGCATGTCTTTTAGCGTTTACCAAGTGATTCGCGTCGCTTGTCAGTCAAGTCGTTTGGGAAGCGCCGCCAGTGACTTCGTAAACGCTAAAAACCATGCAAAAGTGTGTTGTGTTGTGACCTTTCGAATAAAACCTCTTCAGCAGTACACTTACGCTTAGCATTCTGCAGCACGATCAAAACTTATCCTTTGCTAAAAAGGGTCTCATTGTTTTGTTTTTTGTTCTCCTTTAGGAAGAGTTTGGTCATATGGTCCTTTTAGCGTTGTTTGATTGCGTGGATGATACGGTGCTAGTAAAAAAAATTATCATCCCGGTAAGAAATAAAATTTGTTGAGTACCGTAAATGATGCAACAGATGCCCGGGGCGTTTATTTAATTTTAAGGGTCCAAGAGGCGGCGTTTGATGGATTGGAGGTGTTTATTCTCATAACTGTAGCAAGCTCAACAAAACCAAAACTATTATGCTTTCTAAGAAAGTATCAATAATATCGCGCTCTTTAAAATCTCATCCTCGATGTTAGGGTTATTTTGCTGTCATTGTAAGCCTATCCTTTCTTTGTTCTTGATATTGAAAAAGATAAAATTTGCAAACCTTTGTGAATCAGGCAAGAAACTGACGAAATTCAATGATTTTGCTGTTTAGACAAGTGAATGGGGGCCCATGTCTTTTGTTCTTTTGTCAGGCGGGTTTCCATTCTACAGCTTAGAGTTAGTTTTGTTTACTTGTAGGAGATTCTGCCGTCCCTTCATGAGTTAGCATTAGACACGTACGGTAGAAAGGTGTTAATGTACCTGTTGTTACCACGGAGTCCTGCACATTTCCATCCGTTTGTTGTGGAGCTACTTAAGAAAGGAGATGGAAACTCCACTAGGTAAATACAAAGGAAACACCAGTAACGGTTATCCCCTTAACGACCACCCCTAAGCAGCATCCATCTCCCCAACCGACCACCCCTAAGCAACAGCCATCTCCCCAAACGACCACCCTTAAGCAACAGCCATCTCCCTAAACGACCAGCCCTAAGCAACAGCCATCTCCCCAAACAACCACCCCTAAGCAACAGCCATCTCCCCAAACAACCACCCCTAAGCAACAGCCATCTCCCCAAACGACCACCCCTAAGTAACAGCCATCTCCCCAAACGACCACCCCTAAGCAATTGTCACTTTGCCAAACGACCACCCCTAAACATTACCCATCTCCCCAAATGACCACCCCTAAGCAACAGCCATCTCCACAAACGACCACCCCTAAGAAACATCCATCTCCCCAAACGACCACCCGTAAGCAACAGCCATCTCCCCAAACGACCACCCCTAAGCAACAGCCATCTCCCCAAACGACCACCCCTAAGCAACATCCATTTCCCCAAACGACCACCGCTAAGAAACATCCATCTCCCAAACGACCACCCCTAAGCAACATCCATCTCCCCAAACGACCACCCCTAAGCAACAGCCATCTCCCCAAACGACCACCCCTAAACAACATCCATCTCCCCAAACGACTAACCCAAAGCAACAGCCTTCTCCCACAACGACCACCCCTAAGCAACGGCCATTTCTCCAAAAGACCACCCCTAAGTAACAGCCATCTCCCCAAACGACCACCCCTAAGCAACAGCCATCTCCCCCAAACGACCACCCCTAAGCAACAGCCATCTCCCCAAACGACCACCCCTAAGCAACAGCCATCTCCCAAACGACCACCCCTAAGCAACAGCCTTCTCCCCCAAACGACCACCCCTAAGTAACAGCCATCTCCCCAAACGACCACCCCTAAGCAACAGCCATCTCCCCCAAACGACCAGCCCTAAGTAACAGCCATCTCCCCAAACGACCACCCCTAAGCAACAGCCATCTCCCCCAAACGACCAGCCCTAAGTAACAGCCATCTCCCCAAACGACCACCCCTAAGCAACAGCCATCTCCCCCAAACGACCACCCCTAAGTAACAGCCATCTCCCCAAACGACCACCCCTAAGCAACAGCCATCTCACCCAAACGACCACCCCTAAGCAACAGCCATCTCCCCAAACGACCACCCCTAAGCAACAGCCGTCTCCCCCAAACGACCAGCCTTAAGTAACAGCCATCTCCCCAAACGACCACCCCTAAGCAACAGCCATCTCCCCCAAACGACCACCCCTAAGTAACAGCCATCTCCTCAAACGACCACCCCTAAGCAACAGCCATCTCCACAAACGACCACCCCTAAGCAACATCCATCTCCCCAAACGACCACCCGTAAGCAAGAGCCATCTCCCCAAACGACCACCCCTAAGCAACAGCCATCTCCCCCAAACGACCACCCCTAAGCAACAGCCATCTCCCCCAAACGACTACCCCTAAGTAACATCCATCTCCCCAAACGACCACCCCTAAGCTAAAGCCATCTCCCCAAACGACCACCCCTAAGCAACAGCCATCTCCCCAAACGACCTCCCCTAAGCAACAGCCATCTCCCCAAACGACCACCCCTAAGCAACATCCATCTACCCAAACGACCACCCCTAAGCAACAGCCATCTCCCCAAACGACCACCCCTAAGCAACAGCCATCTCCCAAACGACCACCCTTAAGCAACAGCCATCTCCCCAAATGACCACCCCTAAGCAACATCCATCTCCCTAAACGACCACCCCTAAGCAACAGCCATCTCCCCAAACGACCACCCCTAAGCAACATCGATCTCCCAAACGACCACCCCAACGCAACAGCTATATCTACGAACGATTACACTTGAGTTTTAAATATTTTGACGTCATTTCTGTAGTCGATAAGAGTATAGAACATGGACAATTGTTGTCGACTTGTTTGACAGATTCTTTTCCAAGCTTTCATTGTAGTATTATTATTGTGTGTATTTTTCAACTCTGGCCTGCCGTAAAATGTGCTAATGTGTTTTTGTTCATATCTGTTAAATGTGATTTACGTTTTGTAGCAAGAAAGATCCAAAGCAAAGACGACAAGAACTTCTGGAAGGAATATCGTCCGTCCTTTTACAGATGGTAGAGAAAAGTGCTTCAGAGTTGTTATTTGATAAGGGCGCCATCCAGCTGGTTGGAGCAGCTCTCGCAAAGTGCACAGGTATGTGGTGTAAATATAGTGACACATTAAGCCGGATTTCCACAGGCGCGTAATTTTAACGTGCGTGCGCACGTAAATTTTGCCCGCGTAAATATAATAGGGGCTATGCTTGAAGCGTCGGGCGTAAAGGTTCAACTTTTACGTTTACGCGCGAGTTTTCATTTTCATTTTATTTACGCACGTAAATTTCACGCGAGTACACACGTTAAAATTACGCGATAGTGGAAATTCATTTTTAGGCTCGATTAGCGGCTACTTTTTGTCAAATGACTGGAGCTCACGCTCCTCGCCCGAAAATTGTCTTGTAGGAGAGCATAAGAGCGGGCACGAGAGAGTGGTACAAATCGAACCTTCCCTGAGCTCAAAACCTGTAAATAACAAATAGACCACAATTCTCCATGGTCTACACTCTTACAGACCATAGGAATGACGTCATAAAATGTTTAAAACTCGAGTGGAACCACGAGCCGCAGGCAAGTAGTTTCACTGCAAAGTTGTGAACATTTTATGACGTCATTTCTATGGTCTATAAGAGTGTGGACCATGGAAAATTGTGGTCGATTTGTTTTTTACAATAATGTTGATTTTTTTTACGAAAAGCCAAAAACAAAACAGCCGGTCCTGCGTGACATGTTACGTCATTTCCATGGTCTATACTCTCATAGACCATAGCTCTCGACCAATCAGCGCGCGAGGATTCGCTCAGTTATTGTAAAAAAAGTTGCAGTCACCGTATCGTTTTTTCTCACATAAACGCTGGGAGTGTGGCTTCTCTCTACACAACTGGGGCCTTTGTTCCTCTGATAAGACAACTGTTAAACCGTTGTACAGTCTCACTGAAGGTACTTGCCTGTCAATTGATTTGCTTTTATAGGCGATGTCAAGCCCGCAATGGTTGCCATATCCAATTTGGCCGGCAGGGATCTGGATCCTACCACTGCTGATGAGGTATGGATAAACTACGGTATTTTTTAAAGCTGCTTTGTGAAATGTGCAAAAGGTTTCTCTACCTAAATGACAGAAATAGTGGTAATGACTAAAAAATCCACTGGTCTTTTTCCGGCTTTTTTTTTGTCTAGAATAACTTCAAACGATCCATGACTGGATGCGTTTAAAAGGAGCGTAATCATCGCTGTTGCGGGCGACGAGAGGAGCCCACAATCCTAAAATTCAGGTTGCTATTGCGCATGCACCGTACTAATGTAACAACTTCCACAAAGAATGAATGGAATGCAGAGAACGCAATCTGATCACGAGTATTTTGACCACCTATCACGTGAAACTTACGCAAAGCACAGCGTTGGGGCAAAAACGTCTTGATCTTCGATTGTTGTCGCCCGCACTCTGTAACATTCGGCTGTTACTAGTTATGTGTCGTAATTTTCTTCTTTTTTATTATATCTGTTACGTATTTTTAGGACCATGTTATCAAAAGCGCTGCTGGTCATTTAGCTATAAAGAGACTCATCATTCACGACAACGAAAGATTTCAATCTGGAAGCGAAGGTACAGTAAAGCTTTTCTGTTCTGTTCTGTAAAAGTTTAAATGTAGTCGGTTTTTTTAAAGGAAGGAAGCTGGGGAACCCAAAACCAATCCCTGAAAGGAAACGCCCCGCATTTGTAGGATTCGTTTGGTATTTAGCTAAACTACGGTCAAACCTGTCCTCTAAGAGACGTCTCTACAACGCACATAGCGGATTTCCTCGAATAATAGCCGCCCCTCGATTAATCGCCTCTCTCGAATAATCGTCCCC
>OZ037788.1:12535786-12585213 GCA_964035525.1 Porites cylindrica | reverse complement strand
CGATTAATCGCTTCCCTCGAATAATCGTTCCCCCCCCCCCCCTACCCCTCTCACCATCTTTTCTTTCTTTTGTCCACTCCATGTCAAGTTAAAAATGGAGTCTGATGCGAAAAAACCCCTCAGTGACGATTCAAGCTCTGACGTCGAGGATATTGACTTTGAAAAGTAATCAAGGAACCAAATTTGGGGCACTATAAAAGCTCATGTGCAGTTAATGTGATGTGATAATTTTTTGATTTAATGGGAAAGTAAAACGAAATATTTAGGACGTGACTCCCAGTTAGTCTGCTACACAGCCGTTTTTAGTGTCGTCACGCAACGCTCGCTCCCTCTTTTGTTGCGAGGAGCGTCGCGTGACGACACTAAAAAAGGCTGTGTAGCACACTAGACTCCCAGTGAGCAATGTTTAAAAAAATCGCTTCCCTCGAATAATCGCCCCCTTTTTGTGCGAAGAAAAATTAATAATAATCACCCCGGCTATTATTCGAGGAAATACTGTACTTCTCTATGACGGGCAGATATCTGACTTCAAGTTATACGATACGGACACCTCCCCTTTTTCAGACAATTCGCGTGGCACTCAAGAGCCAAATTCATAAATTACCTATCCCAGACACTTTCCTATTATAGCCAGTCCTCTTGGTCCCAAAATGCCAAACTTATTTGTACGTAAGTTTGCGAAGCACGAGCCATGAAACTTCCCTTCCTAACGAACGTAAGCGAGGAATACGTGTAGTTCTATTTTCACTCAAATCCTCGTCTTGAAAAAGAGGCTTGGGTCTACTCAAAAGGGGCGCTCTATTCACTGACAGTGAATTAGGGAGGATCTTTGCGGACCTGTGTGACTTGGCAGCTGCCGCTGTTGTTCCCCAGCCTCTAAGTTGGTTTTGACAATGCAACATCGACCCAGGGGAGGTTTTGTGTCCAGCGGTTTTAGTGAGAACGAGCGCAAGGGTTTGTGGGGACTACTTAGTCTCGCGGGCTCACAAAACCTCCCTTAGGGTCGATCATATTTTGTATTTGCCTCTTAAGTTGACAGCCTAGGGCGTTATTTGTGACGCATTTTCTTTTCCCTTTGGTGTAGGTCAGGTGTTTTTCAGCAAATTGCTGCTTGAAAATATCAAGCCAGGTGCATTTTTTGAATGGTGCAAGATAAACAGAGGCGCTTTTGTCGTAGCAAGGTATGTTTATGGTCGTTTTTACCTTCCCAGTCATTCACATCACCATGGCTCATTGCTCACCACCGTATAAATTCCACACGATCTAGTACAAGAACATCAGCGCTCCTTATTGACATGTGAATGAGACAACTTTTTACCGCAAAACTCTGTATACCCGATCTTGGACACCCATTCCCTTGGCTGTCGTTTTCCCGAATTTAATAATTTGTGCACCGTTTCCCTCATTTCCACAGCTGTTGCTTTTAACCCGCTCAAAAACGAATCTAATTGAAACCAAAACCACCGTCCGTTTACCTCATTTAGTAGGGCGTCGGTCTGCAAAGCAAGAGAGGGTGCGAATGGGGTTAACAGTTAACTAATATTTGGCCAAACAAATAGTAGTTAACTGATAATTTGCCAAAAAAATAGTAGTAAACTGAGAATTGGGTACCCTTTATTAGCACCCTCAGGGGCCGTGGGTTTGAAACCTGGCTGCACCACCAGCACGGGACTTTTAAAAATCTAGTTAGCTCTTGCCAGCTTCGACTTAAGATCTTGTCTTAGCTCAGGGCTTGATCGTCCTCATTGGGTGTTGTGGCTAATTCGTTGGTCTCGCCTCCTTCGCCCTTTTCTTATCAATGCGAAGAGGAAGTTAAAGAATCCACCCTGGTATGCGGAAAGACCAGAGGAACGTAGACCACGGTGGTGTGGTCTGTCTTTAACTGTGGGAGGGAACGCAATAAGTGGCTTTATATGGTTGCGGTTACCGTGGTAAGAATCAGCGAAGCTGTCAAATTAAATACCACGCTTAAGTGAAAACCGCCTAAATGACTTCAAACCTTTAACTGCCCAAAAATGCCTTTTTAAGGTACTACAGAATTCAGGTTTGCAACTTTGAGCTACAGAAAAAATTATAATACGCTTTGTTAGAGCACTCCTCTGTTTGTTTGTTCTAACAAACGTTTCTGCCCTAATGTTTTATTTTCAGTTTGCTTGAATCCTCTGTTCCAGGAGTGTCAGAGGCCGTGAAGGCAGTGTTACAATCACGTGTCAGTAAACTGAAGAAATTCGAGTCTAAGGGACTAGAGGTCGTACTAAAACTACTTGAAAACTGATTTTTTTTAAAAAAAGAAATTTCATTGGCATATTATGACAATGAGATTTCCGCCGCGAATAGTGGAAAAGAGAATGCAGGGGAAAGCATGTGAAAAAAGAGAAGGTTGGGAAAGGAAAATGGGAAAAAGGAGGCAAACCCTCTTGGAAAGCAAACCGTGAAAGTATACAGGTAGCCTGATATCTGTTTGGAGAGGCTTATGAAAAAGTGAAAAGAAAAGAAAAGAGAAGAAATCTGAGAGGACAAAACGACAGGGAACGAAATGAAAGAAAGAAGTGTTCTGTGCAAACGGATATGGAAAAAGGAATTAAAGGGAGGAGCGCATTTCAAAGCAGACATAATCTGGGGCATTGTAAAAAACAGCGATCAGAGTTACAGTGAGAAAGAATACGCCAGAAAAGACTAAGAAGCGGAAAAAGTCAGAGTGGAGAAAAAGTGTTGATGTTAAAACAAAAGAACGAAAATCAATAGTAGAAGAATAGTTGACAACTCTTTAAGTTGCGACCATGTTGGTTGCCATGGCGCCTAAAATTTTGAAGCTGGCGACTTGATTTGTAAAAAAAGTCTTCCTAAACCAAAAGAGTTGGTTGCCAAATGCCGGTCAAGTAAAAATTTTAACTTGAAGGGCTGGTGGAAAAAATAATTATGATAGAAAACGAGGAGGAGGATAACAATTTTTATTATTATTTTATTCCACCAAGGCACACCAAGCAACAACATCAAAACTCTACAGTCTTTATACATTTGTGTAAATGTTTAAGAATGAAATAAACCCCTTTGGACTGAATGAAAGCACGTATAGAAAAGAGTTCAAAACATCCGTTTGAATTTACAACGGAAGGCATCTAATTACACCGATTCAGAAAATACTTGTGTTTGAACAAAATTATGAAGGCATCTGTTGACAAAAGCTCTTTTAAAGCGCTCTGTCTCAAACAAATGCAGCAAATGGGAGAACAAAGTTATGACTCCTCCCTCGTGCATGCTGAGTTCTGCATGAGGAAGGTAATCAGTCAAACTTTCTAGTACTAGGCTAATGGAGATGTGCCGCTGGATGGGGGTGGCATTTTTACGACTGGATTGACTATAAAGTGGTTGCATTTTCAATAGAGTTACTAAGTCCTGAGAGTAATCAACATCAATTTTCTCCAAAAGGTTATGAGAGTTTTTTTATTTTATTTACGGGAGGGTATGGATTTCAGTCTGGAGAATTTGTATGAGGGTATCGAGGCTTGACAAGGTTACCAATTTTGCCCAAAGTACCTTGTTACCGGTTCTAATCGTTTCAGTTACTGATGGGGCCCAACTTTACTCCTCACTGAAGAAATAAGTCCATTTTACTAAGATACTTGAATACCTTGTTGTGTTGAATGTGAACAAGGTCTCTCAGTTTTTTGCTCATCTCTACCTAACTTTATACTTTAAATACGTCTGAGAAAAAACAGAGGTCTTTTTTGTTATTTCTAGTCGTGAATAGGAACACTGATTCTGTAACACACATAATGTACCAATCACAATATGGTATCCATAACGACTATACTACGACTGTAGTGAAATTGTTATGTTGAGATTGAATTCTCTCTCAGTTATTCGCTTGTCTCTACCTATAATTTTATGCTTTAAATAGTTCTGAGAAAAATAGGTCTGTTTTGTTTCCAGCCATTGCAGTAGTATCCGTAACGACTATTGTATCCATAACGACTATTCTACGACTGAACTGAAAGTTCAACCCGGCCCTATGAATTTTTTTCCCTTTTCACAACCATGGTTACTCTCTTTTTCTCCTGAAAGGAAGAGGAAAATAAAGTTGACATTATAATCGATTGAACTGCGGGACGGATAAATAAATGGAGAGAGAAGATGATCTTCTCTGCATTTATTACAGCATGTCCTGTTTAAAATACTATTTTTTTCCGAGCTACTGTAATGGAGGAAAGTCAATTAGAGGTTTTTCTCCGGGTACTCCGGTTTTCCCCTCTCCTCAAAAACCAGCAGTTCCAAATTCCAATTCGGCCAGGAATCAGGTAGACGAAGAACCACTATGTGGAGGTGCTACCTGCAAATCGTTATTATTACTATTATTATTATTATCGCTATTATTATTATTATCATTATTATTAAATTGCTAGAAGAGTGGCTAGAGCGCTGGACTTGCAACATAACACACCCTTTCGAGTTTTTTTCTCTTTCCCCGCCGCGTCTCGCCTTTCTCGCGTGGAGTGATTTTCACGCGCGTTCGCCTCTCGCTCGCTCTTCTATACTTGAGGGAAAATGAGGGACTACTCGTACTCTACTTTTGACGTGGACAAGTTAAGGAAAATCTGTCGACACCACTGGAAAGAGCGTCTTCAAATGAGTTAAATTACCCAGTTTGAAAGTGACCGCTAAAACTATTACTAAAACGTACAGATGCCTACTAAGACTATTACCTGTATGAAGCAGCCAAATTGTTGTTGTTGTTGTGTCTTTCACTGAGTCCCTTCTTGAGGTAAGTCTACCCTCGAAAACCTGCGAATTTTAGAAAAAAAAAATGTTTATTACGGTTAGTTTACAACGGCAACAGCATTTTGCTTCAACTATCAGAATTCTTCAGCTTTGTTCTTTTCTTGGGAAAATCGACCTATTTAGCTTGTGCGCCTTGTTTTCTCATTTTAGGTCACGTGATGCTACCCAGGAAAACTTTTCTTTCTATTGTTGTCCTATACGCCACGTCCACATTTCCCATAATGCACCTTATTTCCCCTCAAATTTTTGCATAAGCATTGTTTTCAATTTCTCTTGGGACGTCTGTGATACCCGGGGGAAATGAAAAACAAAGGTTACGCAAAATTTGGGGGGACAAATAAGGTGTATTATGGGAAATATGGAAGTGGCGTGTAGAACTTTTTCGCATGACGTCACGGCGGCCATGTTGATGTTGGTGAATTAATGGTTAAGTAGCTGTATAAAGCCCGGCTAACACATGCTTCTTGTTATACGTTATACACTGCGTACTGGATCATTAAGTGTCCCTTCCCCCTCCCTGCAAGATATTTAGCTACTATCATATGACCCGTACGGCCCCGCGCGCAATCTTGTTGGAAAACCATATAAAAAAATCCTGTATGAGGGCCGAACGCGTCAAGTGATAGGGACGGGAAAACGCGTGCGGCCCTGCTTAAAAAGCGTACTGATCGATGCGGGTTCGCTCCGTCAGAACAATTTAAAAAAACACAACGGTCATGTGATAGAATACTTATTGACTGAGTTAGGTCGGGTCGGAAGGTGAAATATTTGGCCCTCGGTCAGGACGCACGGACCTCGCCATGCTTTCCTGCCCGGCCCTCATCATTATACTTTTCTGGGAAACTGCCCACCTCCCCCTCCCCTAAGCCAACATTTTGCCAGAAGTGAGAGGTAAGCGTTAATGTTGGCTGAGGGGAGGGGTAGGTGGGCAGTTTCTCAGAAACGTATAATGATTCTAAATCATCCTTACCTCTTTTTTATCCTGAACATAAATATTGTGGTGATGACGGCGCTCAGAACCAGAAAAAAAATACTCAAAGACCAAGTTGCCACGATAGTGTTGAATTTCTTTTCTGTTGTTAAAAGAGAATGATATGGTCACTGATTGGATACTTACTTCACTAAGCAAAGAAAACCTCACAGTACTCCTTTCTCACGTCACGTTAGCGCCATTTTACTGCGGCTGTCCGAATTGCGCGGTGGTGTAATGCTAAGTGCCCCGGTCTTCGGATCGAAAGGTATTGTGTTCTTAAACAAGACGCATGCTCACAGCTTAATAAATAGTTTTCGGTGACCGTTTTCCACAATAATGGGAGCCCGAAATGGAGGAGAATGATATTAGAGACTCGCGAGGGTTTTTAATACTCCATCCCGGGAATAAAAGAAAATGTCTGTTATAGCGAGGTGTCCGTAGTGAGCGCATCACCGTAAAGCGGCCCTTTTGAGGGTAAACTAATCCTTAGTGAACGGCTAATATGCAAATGGCGCTTCAGCTAGCCGTGAACAGTTTTGCTTGCCCGCTCCGGATTTTCCCCCTCCCTGGTTTGTAATAATGGCTGGTCCAAAGGAAGTTAGACGTAATTAACAGTTAGACGTAACATTAACAGTTAGACGTAATTAACACTCATTGACTGGTCTCGCGGGAAACAGTTAATTTTGCTTTCCGAGAATCGATTCGTCATAGATTTTGCAATGTTGCCTGCTCAGAGATTTTGGCGGGAAACAGTTTAACTTTTGGATGTCATGTGACCTCGAAGTAACCAATGAGAGCGCGCGCTGTTGGGAAAAAAATGGCAGCTATATAACAACAAAGATTGTTTTTACAGGGAGCCCACGTCACGAATGTGGTTTTCAGTGGGACCCTGCTGTTGCTGTTTTATTGTCGACATTTGTTACAAATTAAAATGCTTTTGTTACAGCTGTTGTTGTTCCATGAAGGCCTCATGTTTGTTTCCTTTAAGGGGGCACATATATGACGGCAGAAAACCAACAAAAATATCTGTTATTGAGTTTTGCGATGACAGTCTCAAGTCGTGATTCGAAAAGCTTATGAAAATTAAAATTGATACCTATTCCAATAAAGGGATTGTTCAGATAACAAAACCTTGAATTAAAACTAAGTCTCCTTGGAGTGGCACGTGGCACCTTTCTGTTGTGCCTTTTAAACACTGTGTCACGCAAGGCTTAGAAATTTGAGCGTAACCGCCCTCGATCACGAAACGAAATACTCTGCGAGCAGGAAGATCAAAGGGCCTCTGCTCGCAGGGAAGAAGCAAAGAGCCTTTCAGAACTAAAAAGTCTGTGAAAAGATGCACGAGTGTTTAAATGCTTTATTCCTTTTTAATGATATTGTTTCCTTGTAAAGATCCAGGTTGTTCTTTTAATTTCGAAGTTTAGATGCACAAATGCTGTTGTTTTTGTTGTTGTTTTGCGGCGATGGAGACGCCATGTTGGTGTCAGAAACACCTGTTGTTGTGTTTTCATGCCAGGAGTGAAGAGCTAATTAACATTAAAGTTAATTATTATTCTAATTCATTCAAAGACTATCGTTTACTGCTTTTAGCTCATAAAAGGAAAGCTCAGAAGGCTGAATAGAGCTATTCGGCTAATTCAATGTTTTACCCAATTCAAACCCTTTAAGAATAAAACGTATTGTTTCAGGAATTTCCATATCACTTAATCGTGAATGCACGTTATGATGCAATTACAATACAGAAAGAATCTTAACCCCGGGAGATTTGAATTGGGTACAACATTGAGTTAGCCGAATAGGTCTACGATATAATTCTTTATTTTGAATTTTGATGTTTTCAATCAGAGAGTGCCTTTATTTGAGTGAAAAAACTCTAGAGCAGGCTTTTTTGGCACCGTGAATCCCTGACCAAAGTCCTAAGAAGATTTTCGGTCAGCCATAAAGCAAAAGGGTGGAGAAATGGTCTATGACGACTAGCTGTCGCTCACTAAAACGGCACACTCTAAACAAACGTTTTAGTCCTCCATTTTCGGACCAAGTGTAATCGATTTAAGATGTGTTTCTTAACTTCAATTAACACGATTTTCAGTTTCCCGTAATTCTCGTGAACGGGACCTTAGACGGTTTCGCTTTGTTATTTGGGATGTCGTATACATGTATATATAAGCACTACTCCTTTTCAAGAGGTATTTTTGGTTGTTTTCTTAACTCTTGAACATGTATCGTCATTGTGATCATGTCGAATTAAGTACAGCTGCGAACTGTATCCCGAGAATTTCTCGCAAGAAGTGCTCGTCTGAAACAAAGGCTATCCGGGAAATAAAACTAAAAATCGTAGAAAACCCGCTTCTGACCAATAGATTGCATTTTTTACAAAAAAAATACCGCTATGGATTCCTCGTTAGGCAAACACCGCTAATAAGACTAATAAGCGCACACGTGGTACTGAATAGTTTAGCCACATCAATACAACAATGCGGGTGTGTAATTATGTGTAACAAAACGCGTTCCTTGGCTATTTTTAGTTTGTCCAACGCTTTTATCTATTTTCTAGTCTGTGCTTTACGCTTCTATGAAATTGTTCGCGATTGTGGAAGTTTAAAACATCATTTATCGTGAACAATTCCATGTAGACAAATGCAGCTATTGTCGAATCACTTGTGTCGTACGTTACAGCTATAATTGTTCACGCTTTCCAATTTGTGTAATCTTGTTTTGCACGGTTCGCATGCTGATTACTGTTAGAACTGTGAAAATTTACCAACTGACCTGAAAGGCTTAACGCTTCTCCAAATAGCAAAAACAACATGAAAATCACACCCAGAGCCATGGATCTCTTGTTAAAGAACATAGCTGGTAATGGTCAGTCACAGAGAAGTGAACTTGTAGAACTCGACAAACCAGATCAACGCTTCAATGTAATGAGTGGCTACTGATTTGCCGAGGAGCGATAACCGATGTCTCATTGTTGTCATGATCGCATTGTCATGGTAACGGTAATTGATTTGTAAATAACTCGTGAACTAGACTTGTCAAGGCTTTTAAATTGTACAAGCCTTTTACCCCCTGACATGACAATATCAGACTACTCTGCAGCACGTGTGGCGCAAGAAGGCTACATTTTACTAAGATTAAAGGGCTGAAAAGGTTTTTAAGTCAGCGATTTACTGAATCACTGACTGAATGACCCTGTGGATTGTAATTTGTGACCAGGTCCGACCACCGTTTCAGTCAGCATGGTGCTCAAAGTGGCCACCAAAAGCAAAGGGGTTTTCCAAAGGACCTTGGTCGTTTTCGGCTAACAGCAGCAAAAGTCGCAATGGCTGGAAAGCAAAGTGGCTTGATTGAGATTGTCTCAAATACCGTGTAGCATGAAAACTTTGCGGGAGTTTTATTTTGCGGATTGGTGATTTTTTGTGGTTTGCGGGAACAAATTTTTGCGGTTCCAGATGACAGAAATTTCTGGTGGGAACTAATTTTTGCGATTCTCTGTTCAAGTAGCAGAATATTTAAGTGGAAGAAACCTTAATATGGTATTTTCAACTTTTATTTTACGGTACGTTGAGTCAAAGTTCACTCTACTTACATATTTAGTGGAGAATAATACGGTAATCACTGTAATATCTTACTGCACAAAGGGACTGAATAACAGCAAAACAAAACAAAAGCCTATCCCTACCATACACAACAAGTCCATTAAAAGCAGAGTGTTTAATTTGACTGCAGGGAGTTAATTTTTGCGGCGTTTAATTTTGCCGGCTAAAGTGGCCAAATTCACAACTCACACTCACTCACTCTTAGCCCGTTAGCGAATTCTGGAGCCTTTAACCCGCTGTCGCTCCGCCAAACAACTTCAATTACGTTTTGTAAAATCTTACTGAGACGAATTGTACTATGCAAGGCTCTGCCCGCGGGGGGGGTACTGCCATATGGGTTATTTATGTATGTGCCTCTGTGAAGGGTATTGTTTTTAAGCAGTTTACTCTGGGATAGGGTATAATTATAAATCAGAGAGTGTAGGTCTAGAACAGGGTATCATTTTCCAGGAAGCTGATCAATTGGTTGAAGATTCTAGTCTAGACTAGGGAAACCGGGAATTGGCACTCAAAAATATGAAAAAAATCAAATCGGATTTGTTTTGGCTGGACTGTGTTTGTGACCTCAGTAGTTTCTGGAAAACAGCTACTTTGGGATAGGGGGAGTGGGAGGGTTTGGGAGTTTAGTCTAGTATAGGGTAGCAAAATTCTCTTGAACGAGCTCTGGTATAGGCTAAGGGTCCCAGAGTCCCAGTGGCACATCCCCACCCCAGAATTCCTAAAGTACCCCCCCCCCCCCGGGGGGGCTCTGCCAACAACAAAACATTAGGGCCATTTATACGAGGAAAAAGTAAGACGCGTCTTACATAGGACGCGTCTTAAACAAGACGCGAACTTTCCGTATAAACGGCACATTTCGTCTAAAATAAGACGCGGCTTAGCTAAGACGCGTCTTATTTTAGAACAGCCCTTAACACCTGTTCTTAGATAAGACGCGTCTTAGCTAAGACGAGAAAAACGTCGTATAAAGGACCTTCGCATCTTAAGTAAGACGCGAACGCATAGTACGCATGCGTTAATTTTTGGCGCGCCACGTTGGATTGCCGTTGCTACGGGCAACATTCATGTGAAAACGAGTCAAGAACAGAAATAAGACGCGAACCATTTATACGAGCTGTTCTCGTCTTACATAAGACATGCTCGTATAAATGGTCCAGTTCGCGTCTTACATAAGACGCGTCTTATTTTTCCTCGTATAAATGGCCCTATTATTTCTTCAGTGCAACGGAGCTGTATCACGGAAATATTTATCAAAAATCAAACAGTGGAAACTGCCATCAAATTGAGAAAAAATCCCCCAAAAATTCCGCTCAAATCATTAAAAGAAGGTATAAAGAACACATGCAAAAAATTCAAAACTATTGTGGACTTTAAAAGCCCATGAGCCTAACTAATTTCCATGGTTCACTTGTATTGTTTGCAACGTTTTGTACTTTTTTTTTACCCGAAGCTTTGATTTTGTTGTTTACAAGGTACTTTCTTCGCGCTAGTTTTAACCTATTCGCGGCCCCATGCCGATTCCCGTCCACCTTTGTTCCGCTTTTGAAGTCATCAGTTTTAAGGGTCAGTGACACCTTTGTGATGTAACTTGTACAAGGAGACTGAGAGCTCTTTCAAACCTTGTCAGAATAAGCACGATTCAGGCAAGGAAGCAAAAACCCATACAATTAATTAACGTTACCCGCAAATAGCGTTGAAAATCAAAATACAACAAAGAACTAATCAGCTTTTGTCAACTATAATTCCTCACTTTTGCAATGACGTAGACTTGCCTACCGGTGATCCTCTTCCATTTAATTCTTCACCCCGCAGTTCTCATATATGATTTTCATATATTCATAACTTCATCTTTATCCTTTCACGGGTTTATAACGAACCAATTCAACGACCTGCTCCAAGTTGGCTTGTTAGCCCAATATTGGTAGAGCGCCACACCGGTATCGCAGAGGTCAAGGGTTCGAATCCCACCAGCCTGAATTTTTTCAGGCTTTCTTTTCGCAACTGCAAAAGTGGCGATGAATTTCTTTCATATAATTCTTCACCCCGCGGTTCTCATATATGATTTTCATATATTGATAACTTGACCGATGATTATTGGCTTATTCCCTAACAACATACTACACAGTCATTCATCAAAAACAGCGCACTTCATTAAAAAAAAAACTTAAAATAAAAATAACCTGAACTTTAATAACTACCTATAGGGGGAGCGGTGGATGGAACCCCTCCCCGGAGTTTTTGATATGTTGCAGTATTTTGAAACGATTTTACCTTTAGTGAAAATCCTTTGATCTTCGTAACAAGATGAGGTGTATTTTAGGGGTGGTTGCGCTGCTGGAGGCCTGTGACGTCACCAACAATGGTCGCCATCTTGGATTTTACCAAGAATTAGAAATCAGGTTGAAACCGCGAGAAATGGTAATTTTTTGTGCTTTGCATAGAAAATAACTCATAAATAAGCACTTTGCATGATTTTTGTCACAAGAATTACTTTTATTGTTGAAAGAAGTTGAAAAAAATGTATTTTCACCCAAAATTGGCTTGACCACCTGCTACTTATGACGTCATATCTCGTAACCATAACAAACTTGTCTCAGGGCCTCTTCATATGAGCTCGGTTGACCGGGCTGGCTCGGTTACCGGGATGAATTTTGCCTTGGGTTCATATGAGAAATTTCAGCCCGGTTTCTGAGATGAGAAAAGGTCAAAGATCCTGGGGACGAGTTCTGGCGCCAAATTTAGGAAAGAAAGCAAACATAGCGAAACACAAAATTTTAACTTTCGGGCCTATCTTAGCATCGGTAACTCTTAAAGCTGTATCACTGCAGTTAAATACGATGCTTCTGATGTGGAAAATACAGCAGGCAATGCAAGACGATGCCATCTGGACCGCCAGAATTCATCCCGCCGTTCATCCCGGTAACCGAGATGAAGTGTTCATATGGCAAAATTTCCACCCCGCTTACCGAGATCTCGGTTGGAAAAACCGAGATCTCGGGAACCGAGCCAACCCGCGCTCTCATATGAACATGTCGAAACTTTTACAAAGGATTTAGAGGTAAGGCGAGATCTCGGAAACCGGGCTAGCCCGGTCAACCGGGCTCATATGAAGAGGCCTTCAAAATGTGCGCGAGGGATGAATAAACAGCTACTAAAAACGTTAGGTACTTATGTTTTATCCTCTTGGAAAAAACCCAGGAAAAACTTATGGGAGTGGGGGTGGATGCCACCGCTTCCCCCTCGTACGTCCGAGGGTTAATCTGCATTTTTGACGGTTAGTGGTGAAAAATAACGTCGACTGCTGACAGTTAACCCCGTTAAGACCCTCTTATTTTTCATCCCCAACGAGGCTTTTGGTTTTAAGAAAACGCACCAAACCCACAAAAATTGTGTACGAGGTGTTGCCCGTTTTGCTTGTGCTTTACATCCTAAAGCCGAAATTTTTCCGTGATTTTACATTATTCTCGCTTTTCACATCGATAAAACAGTTCCTAGTAATAATAATCGAATTCCTAGCTGCCTAGCTTTTATGTTACTATTTCATTACACAGAAGGCAACTACTATTAGCATCACAACAATTGAAAGGCACATCAGAGTAACAGCCATCGCCATCAAGGATATGATTGTGTCACCTTTCCCCTTTTCTGAAATTTAAAATAGTAAAAAAGAAATTAAGTCATTCCCTTTAGCTTGTATTGTCAACGATTTTCACCGTTTGAAGCTACCAAAAGCCCTTTACGCCAGTCCCTGGCCAACAATAGAGAGATTTAGAGTCACGCTGACGGCAAACGGCAAAAGTAAATTTGTACCACGTGACCAAGTTGAGTAACCTAAAATACATATCGTTAAAGATAAAGAACTATAAGTATATATATATATAAGACTAAAAAGAGTAAAAACCATATTACAATTATAAAATATCCTTACAATGAATATGAATATCTACAAACTACAAACTATAATTACAATAAGAATACAACTAGGATGGGTCAAGCGAGAGGGAGGTAAAATGCCGGATTAGCATCAAACTAAGAAATAAAATAAAGTTTCACTAAAGCTAAAATGATCAACGTCATTATATCTCGTTAAAAAATGACTATAAATAGCCTTTCTAAATGAGATTACACATGTTCCTTTCTTAAGGTTAATGGGCATAGAGTTCCAGAGCCTGGTCGCCGACACGCTAAAAGTTCTCCCTCCCTCAGATTCACGATTATATTTGGGGCAGACGAGGTTTAAGGCACTG
This sequence comes from Porites cylindrica, assembly GCA_964035525.1. NCBI lineage: Eukaryota > Metazoa > Cnidaria > Anthozoa > Scleractinia > Poritidae > Porites > Porites cylindrica. Next base: position 12,571,618 of record OZ037788.1, on the reverse strand, counting down.
CACCGCCCACTGCGTGTTTGTAAATCTGCATTGCATTTAAGAAGGTCATACATGTAGCTGGGGCAGTTTCCTTGTAGGCGCTTAAGGACTAGCGAACACTTATTAACTTTAGCTTCTTCATAAAATGGGAGCCACCCTAATTTGTTGAAGGGATTTACGCTATTTGAACTTGTGAAGGCTCCTAAAATTACTTGGGCAGGACGTTTTTGCAGCTTGAGGATTCTCGTTAAGTTATCAGCTGAGCAGTTTGACCAAATAGTTGACCCATACAGCATTACTTGTTTGATCATAGCATTGTAGTTAAGTATGCGCTGTTTAATAGGGATGAATCTCCTTATCTCTCTAAGGGCCGCTATTCTCTGGGATAACGTCTTGCACAGTTCCTCAACGTGTACATCAAAGCTTGAGTGTTTGTCATTGGTAACCCCTAAGAGTTTCTGACTATCAACCTGTTCTACGTCAGAGTCACTAAGTTTGAGTTCCAGTGAACAATTGTCAAGCTTGCATGGTATACGTTTCCCTGTTACAAGGAGACATTTCGTCTTCGCAGCGTTTGTAACCATTTTGTTGGCAGCCGACCATCGTGAGACGTCATTACTTCTACCCCAAAAATAGCATCTTCACGTTGGTTTTGTCTATAACAATTGCTTTGGACTGTTTTTAGCTACAAGTTTTCTGTTTTGAAAAGTTCTCAACTTGTATCTAACGTTTGCCGTTTGCCATAAACCTCATTCTAAATCTCTCTAATATAATCCGACAATTTAAATAAGATAGTTTTGGGGGTGTGATTAATTGCCCAGCGAAACTGTACAAAAACTATGTGAAAGAAAAGAATAACGAATCACGTACGTGAATCATCATTACTCGTTTGCCCACCAGCACCAGTCCCATTGCCAAGGCCCACGAAAGATGACACAGCTGATGATATTTGCCGAGTCGATGATGGCGCTATAACCTGTGACAGAGATGGTGCTGTGACATGTGAAACTGATTGTGACGTTGATACTGACGTCGACTGTGTCATCCATGTCGAGGCAGACACTGAAGTTGACACCAAAACTGACGATGATGGCAACATTGACGCTGAAGCAGATGCTGAATTAGACCTTGTGGCTGATGCAGATGGGAACATTGACACTGTTGTTGACATTGACTGCGACATTGATGTTGAGGTAGACACTGATGTTGATGGTGAAGTCGACGATGAATCAGAAGTCGAGACAGACGTAGATAGCGCCACTGATGTTGACCCTGACGGCGACATTGATGGTGACGTAGAATGTGACATCGATGTTGAGGAAGGCAATGATATTGACACCGAAATTGAAGTTGATGTCGACATTGATGGTGAAGTCGAAGCTGAATCAGAAGTCGAGACTGACGTACATAGCCACACTGATGTTGACACTGACGGCGACATTGAAGGTGACATCGATGTTGAGGAAGGCAATGATATTGACGCCGAGGCTAAGACCGAAGGTAACGTGGACGGCGGAGCTGAAGCAAGAATAGAAGTAAATTCCATGAATGCTCATTCTTAACCTTGGGATTCAAATTTCAAAACTAAATTCTAGCCTCAAAAGGTCTCATATTTCTTTTACAACACCTTAAAATCCCTGTCGGTATGTCCGGCAGATAAGATCTCCCTGAGATGAAAACGGGCATGGGGAACGACATTACATGCAACGGCTGTGGAAACCACTATATAGGAGACACAGCTTGTTGATTGCTACTGCTATAATGTAATCCACTAACCTACCAGTTTACAAGAAGAAGGCGATAAATTACTGCACAAATAGTTTGAACCTGTTAGATTTAGAATTGAACATTTAACGTCATCAGAAATAGATTTTCTGCGGTTGCAATTTTCTGCACCACGATTGTGCTGTTGCAGATTCTTGTTTGAAGCAAGCCCCGGTTCAGACGCGGAACATTTCATGAGCCGAACCAAATACACTGAATGAAATACATGAAAAGTTCGGCGTCTGAAACAATAAGGAACGTCTACCTCAATTTGGAACGGCTCAGCTGTTCTACCCGCCTAGCCCGACCGGGAATTTCGACTTTGGAGCGACTTTGTAATGGCTTTGATTCAGACGAATGCCGAAATTTTCATGTGCCGAACCTACTGCATAAGTTATCGTAACGTATTTTCCAAAAAAAAGGAGTGAAAATAAGTAGTTTTCTCCTTTTGAATTTAGTTCAGCTTGAATTAAAATGGGCGTCTAAATCAATTCACCCGTTGTAAATAATTTGGGTCGTCTTTTAATTTGAATTAGTTTTGGCCCATGAAAAGTTCAACGTCTTAACCGGGCCTAAAGCTCCGTACAAACGGAAGCAACATTGTTGGCTAACAACTCTCAGCATTGTCAGTTATTGCATGTTGCATCCGTTTGCACACCCTGTTGCGTCTTGTTGGGAGTTGCTTCGCAGAGTTTGAAACGGTTCAACCTTTTAGCTACGTGCAAACAGATGCAACAACTCCCAACAATGTTGGCCAACAATGATGCGTCCGTTTTTACGGGGCTTAACTAATCATGAATTAATGTATTAACAGTAGCCTCACTTTTAGCTAGGGATAAATATATATATTATAGAGCTGATATTAACAATAGTACCCCAATTAACCTGGATTTTTGTTCAGGTTTTAGGAATTATAACGAAAATATCATAATATATTTCTTCGTTGGAGTACTTACGCTCATCATCTACAATTACAACTGTTGTATTAGCTGGATCTGCAATGGGGTTACCGCAGGGGGGTTGACCGTCCAAAAGTGAGAATATGAACATCATTGTTTCGTTTCCTTCAAACACATCATCGTCTGTAATACCGAGAGTGACAGTAAATCGTTTCAACGAGAAGTCGGTTTGAAGAGTTATGAGTGCATTTAGCGGTTGATAGTCTGAATTGGCCGTGGCTGTTATGTCCACCGTAATTCCACTGAAAAAAAGGAAAGAATCTGTTTGTAGATTTAAAAAAAGCTGTTGTTTTATAGTCTGAGAACCATAGCTACGGCTTGTAGATTACACTTTTACAAGTTTTGTTAGATTGACCCATGATTACCAAATAGATTGTTCATCAGTGCGAGAGCGAAGAAAACTAATTGATCTTTCACTTTTTATAAGATCCGGTAAAATTTAGTTGCTTTGCCGTTTCCTAGTGAGTTCTCTCTCTTAACACCTCATATACCAGGAAGTCCTATCGTATGTCATACAACCTTTTACCCGCTTTTGTTGATTCGGATTGCAATAGAACGCAGATCATAAGAAGTTTTCATCTTTATGTGATACAGTTGTGGTAACCTTTTTCCCGTATCTTTACTCATGCCGACGTAGTTAATGCTCAAACGTGGGAGGTATCTCCCCCCAAAAATCCAGTCGAGCCACCTTAAATATGTTCCTCGCACCTTTACAACCCTAAAGGCTGGTATCATATTCAAAAAGACTTGTTCAGCACTTCTAACATCAAAGATTAAGCAAAAATTGTGCCGTATGGTAAGACAAAACAGCGGTGATGATGATGATAATGATGATGACGGTGATAGTGATGGTAATGATGATCATCACGATGATGATGATGATAACGGCGGTGTAGATGGTAATTGCGATATTGATGATGATGCTTTGTTCTGGCTAAAATTTTAATTTGAATTCCCAAATGGTAAGTAATTTTCTCACCTCAGAAAAACGGTAGTGTTTATATTATCAGTATTATTGAGAGAAAGTTCAAGAGAATATTGAGCAGTTCCTGCATCCTCGCTTGCTACTATTTGCGAAGGAGCTTGAAAGTGGAAAAGAGCGCCTGAAAAAACAATAACAATATCAGTATTATTGTCATTACTATTATTATCATCATTATTGCCTTGCCAGAAAGATAAAAAAATTAGGAAATTTGTCTGCATTAGTAAGTCCAGTCTTCAGTTCATGCATAATATTCAAGGTGTTCCAAAAGTTCGTTCCTCTCCTTTATAAGTCTATAACGCAGTACGATTGGACTTGATCAGCACATAATTTAAACCCAAGATGTGACTTTCAATCTAATTTAATATTTCATACTTCTTGTGCCATCTTTTTACTCGAAATTCGATTTGTGTAATTTCGCGCCAAAAGTGCGCTGCCCGAGTAAATTTTCCCGCCATATATTTTTTGCATTTGTAGCCGGAAATGCTCGAACTCCTAACTTTTTTTGTGTGAATATCCTGAAAGATTAAGCTCTCTCAACGAAAAAACACTCAGCTACGTGCAAGCAGAAGCATGTATTTCTATCTACTGGCTTATCAGTTAAACAAATTCCTAAAAAAAATGGAAAAATCCGAATGTTCGGTGGTAAGATGGTCATAGAGAAATGAAGGTTTTACAGACAAGAAACAAGGGGTAAGACCGAAAGTCCTGAATAAAACCGCTAAAAAGTAGTTTTAAAGAAGACCAAGTAAAAAACAGGAAACCAACCGAGGTAGCTCTTACAACAGTCAACAAGTTAAGTCTGGAGCAGGTTCATGAAAAGCAAAGTTTGGAGACCCCTGAGATGGCCAAAAAATAACTTTACTCTCGGCCAGGGCCGTCCGCCAAGCAACTTTCAGCTGGTCTCAAATTTGTAAAGAAGAACAAAAGCCTTACTGTGGAAAGGGGACGGAATGATCATCTCTTCTTGGATCAATGCCCAAAATATATTGTTTCAGCTGCCTAATGTGAAAAATTATATTGTTTGGGGGCCGAAGTGACTTCTGCATACTAGGTGATGAAAAAGCTCAAAATGAATCAGGGGCACCCAACGAGAATATTGTTCAAAACCACTTAAACATAGCATTGTTAAACGTACGTTAGTATTTAAACGGTAGATATAGGCATACTTTTATCCCCTAAAAATTTTTCATCTGTTCGGATTTCCTAGCTGAAAGTCTAGTGATCCGAAAATTATAGGGATCAAAACTTACCTTTTCGAAAATTTTAGCCAGAAAAAAGCCTCCCGAAAATTCTAGGTGATCTTAATTTTTAGGGTAAAAATCCGTTAAAAATAGGCAATTATACCATTTTTTAGATGTTCGAAAATCCTAGGAGAGGCAGGCAAGCAAGAAATTTTACAACAAATGTTTCGAAAATTCTAGATCTCAAATCGTCTTCCGAACAGATATTCTTCCGAAAATTGTCGTTGGGTGCCCCTGATGAATCATCTAGGGCTCTACATGCTACATGGCTTATTTCACTTAATGCTGCAACGGCTACAGAGTGTGATAAAAAAGCAAAGGGGGATGCCGGTAACTGAACTTCCTAACACATGTACTCGATAGAGTAAGAAACATATTTTAGAAATTTCATGTAAAAATGAAGTTTTGATCAAACGTTATAGCGCATGAAATTAGAGGAACGAACTTTTGGGACACCCTGTATACCCTTTTTAAGAAATGCCAATATATGTCGAAATTCCTGTAATAGATTTCTGTGAAACTTCGCATAACGGAAGGCAAGCACCCAAAGTATCCGCAGCGTCAAGCATTTCCAAAGTTCAGGTCGATAAGGGCTGAAATTTGATTTAAAGCCAAAACTATTGTGACGTCATTGCCACGTGATTTTTCTTCGATCGCCCAAAAAATAATATCATAAAAAAAGTTTATGGTTTTACCATAAAGATCAATTTCTTTAGGTACATGTATAAAGGATTCCGAGATGGAAAATTATTGTATCGAGCCACCTTTAGCTTTTAAATGGATAAGTTTATACTGAGAAGATTTGTTATCTCATTGTTTGAAGCTCTTTTAAGCGATCAAATTAAAAACTGGGCCCAGAAATATCATGAAACTGTTTAGCGGTTTGGAATATAAAAAAGATTAAATTCTCTTTGAATGCAAGTGAAGTATTCTATTTTGTGCATAAATAATGTTGTTTGTTGTGCTTTTAAAATAAATTCAGCTTGTTCAAGAACTTCTGTCTTCTGTTTTGCCATTCGATCCCGTGACATACATTATGACAAACATAACTTTTTGTTAAAATCTGCATTTATTGCCAGGCATGAAACCCGTAATTTCAAGCGTCCCTTAGATATGTTGAACGATTATGTGAATGGTGCAGTGAATGAAAATCACGCCGGGCATGCCTAGCCCGTGTACAACTGCCCCCTTCCCCTCAGAAAAAATCGGCCAAGGGCGTCTGTGATTCACCGTTTCCGCCGACCAAAATTCCGTAGCACATGTTTCATATCATTCCAGTTCTCATAATAACGGTGCATGCGACTTATTTCCAACGAGCAATTGAGCTAGAGAGGCATTTTTAAAATCGCTTTACTCTATACGGAGCGAGACAATTGTTCACAGTGTGGAATCCGGAATTCAAGACCGTCTTGGATTCCCTTACGTGGAGCGATGAGTGTTTAGGTCTCCAATACTTTCACAACATTTTATCACAGTCAATGAGACTGTTTTCCAGGAAAGGACAGGACAAAGCTACATGTTACTGTAAACGTTATTGAGAGCACACGGTTCAAATCACATATGCAGTGTAATAATTTGCAGGAGAGATTTGGTTATTCCCAAGAACCGGACAACAAATGTTGATTATGGTGCTTATATACAGGTCCTGTCAAAAAGCTAACTCCAGTGATATTCGTACCCGAGATACTTGCAGAATGGCACGATGGTTTGGAAATATACATAGACCTTGCTAAATATTAAACAAGGAAAAGACCCCAAAAGTGAAAATTAAAGTGTGTAATGGAACAGGCCATGACATGGTCAGACTCAGATCCACACCGGTTTCCGCCGTTTTACGGAAATCGGTCAGATTTTTCACAATAAATATGATAAAAAAGACTTTCCAAGATGAAATATGGTAAATGATTTAGTAGTATATAGGGAGCGAATATACTTGGAGAGTATTTTGCAAGAGCTGCCGAGCGAGCGGAGCAGACTCTCCAAATGTTTTGGTTTGGACAATAATAATCCGCCGATTTGCAAGGGTTTATTCGAGCAGAATGGAAGTGGCCAATATCCTGTCTGAATAACTCAGAAACCCAGGAAAACGGACTTTAATTAAGGGAGTTAAAATCCAAAAAATTTCCGGACCGGGTGCAAATTTTCGCCTTGGCGAAAGTTCAGCAAAACGAAATTTCGCTTCCTTGGATGCGAAATTTCGCCACTAAGATCGGATGACAGCGAAATTTCGTTTGACTCAACGAAAATTCGCGGGCGCTTCAACGAAGTTCTGTATACTGACCATTTTACATCTGCACTTACAAGTCATACCTATTAGTATATGATTATGTCGATCCGCAAGCTTTTTTTAACTTGACTTATCTACCGGTATGTCAATTCACTGAGGTTGATTAATTTTAAAACAGAAGCATTTCCCTCCCCTCGTAAGCTTGAATCATGAATTATAAAGGACTGTTGATCACTAATTGTTAACTCACAAATATTCATTGACTGCTAACCTTCTGCGATGCACAGGTGAAATGCAAACACCTGGATTAGAAGTAACTTCGATGAAGAATACTTTCCCACCAGCATATCGTCAATCACTGCAGTACATACTTAACTCAGCTCAGTCGTGAAACTGGAAAGCTTACTTAATTACACACTGTACTTACTTACGCCGATTTCGGGTCAAGGTCCATTGCTCAATTGTTTTGTTACCTCTTTTATAATCTCTTCACATTGTCCTTCAGCACCATGTTTGGAATTAAAACATTGTTCTAGTGAAGCCTTATTCAACAGTTTACTAGCTATAATTGAAAAGAATCAACGATGATTTTGTGTGGTTACTTCTATGTGATTTGTAACTAGGTTAATTTGTGCTGTTTTAGAGTTAAAATTTTAAATAGCCCTCTAACATCTTTGAACGGTAACTGCTCAGTTGCTATCAGCCAGACAGCCACCCTGCCAGCTTCCTTCAACAATCCTTGATTTTAGCGTGTTAATATAATTGACGGTTCTGAAGGGAATGTGGTGGCCGATATAAGGTTAATACTTGGTTCAGTAACAAAATGCTCGAATGAAATAATTTGCATGATGCAGCACCAAAACTATCCAATTTGACCCGCCTGTCCGATTAGATACGAAATCGGGGCAGTTGATAGCCAATCAGATTTGACAATTTTGTTATAGTTATGATTATACTTGTCATCGGACAGTCAAATAGCCAATGAAAATTGAGCTAATAAAGGTTTAACAAATTAGCCCATGTTAGCAAATCAAAACCAAGAAAATGAACTTTAGTGAGGAAATTGATCAGTTTCAGTTTCACACATTTGATTAAAAAAAAAATGTACCTATGAAAGCTTCAGTTAAAGTGGGTCTTAGAGGTCCATATTCTGATAGTTTCTTCAAAAGCTGTAACTTGCAGCTTTGAAAAGTGTCAAATCAGATGTAATAAGAACTTTGCCCTTAAACTGATGAATATTCCAATACCGAGATTCTCGCTCAAGTTTTGACGGGTTTGATCCAGTTCAGGTACCCTGAATGAAATCCATGCATACATATACCTTGTTTTTCATCTTGAAGACGCTTTTGGTTTTAAGAAAACCCACGAAAGTTGTGTTCGAGGTACTGAGCGCAGTCGCACCCCGGATGCTTGTGCTTTACATTCTACAAAAAGACGAAAATTTTCGCTCATTCATGTTACTTGCTTCTTTACATCGATGAAACAGTTCTTAGTAAAATATTCAAATTCCTAGCTGCCTGGCTTTTTACATGACTTTTTCAGTACACAGAAGGCAATTATCAGCAACACAACAATTCCAATACACATCAGTGCAACAGCTACCGCCAGCAGGGTGATGATAGTGTTTTTGTCCTTGTCTGAAATTTAAAAAGAAAAAAAAAAGGAAAAGGAAAGTCATTCACTAGCGATTAGCAATTCCACCGGTACCCCGTTGGAAGCTACCGCAGCAAGCCCTTCAAGACACGCCTTGATAGAGAGGAGAAGTCGTTACGTCACGTTGCCATTGTAGCAAAATGTTTGGATGACAACAAACCGAAAATTCACTTGAAAAGTAAATTCGCACTGCTTCAAACTTCATCGATCTTATTCAATTTCATTAAATTTACCAAATATTGGCGACATTTTTGGGGGTTGAATCCGAAAGGACCGAATCTGAGTTTAGAAAAAGAAAGAGAAACTTTTTGTGTTGTGTTAGGACGTTTCATGTCGCATTCGTGCAACGATGGCAAAAAAAATGTGCGGAAAAGCGTGATGCATGTGCAAAGTTGTTGTTTTGACCTAATATAAAATTATTGCTTTTTTTGCCGTTCTCGTTGCCGTCGACGTCGACCTTGCCAAAGCTGCCTTTTTTGTGATCCAAACATTTTGCTACCATGGTAACGTGAGGTCATACGTCTCCTCTCTATTGACTTTACTCCTGTTTTTGAATGACTCTTTCTCCCACTGGCTGAAATACCGTAAGCGTCCGATTGTAAGCCCCTCCCCCAAGTTGTAGGCCCATCTAGTGCTGTTATAACCTCCCTCCTGGGTATAATTATGCCCCTCCCGTTTAAGTAGGCCCTCCTAAGCCCATCAGCTTTCGAAGTTGTTGGAAGTTTACGGTATTCTCCCGGCTTAGTTTGTGCATATGATCTGCGTACTTATATCATAAACCTCAAAATGTCAAAACCATGAAAATAATTCTCAGATGCGAACAACAGACTCCATGACCAAGTTTTTCCTTACAGCGGTTACCACTAACACGCGCCTTTGAAGGTTTTTTTTTTTTGTGAGTTTTCGTGGACGTCAATCAACTGTTTCCATGGTTTTCCACGCGCTCTGACAGAGAAGGTTCCCTCATCGCTGAATGAAGGGCGAATAATTTCGAACGACAACGGCTTTTTACTAAATTAATTTAATTAAGATGAAGGATTACATTGTTAAAACAACGAAGTCTGCGAGCTGAGTGAAATAGCGGAAACATTCTCTATAGTTTACGTAACGGTTTTCAGGTTGTTTATTTATTTGATGTATGAAAACACGGTAGCCGTGGACGACTGAATTGCAATAGAACCCAGATCATAATTATCATCGTCGTCAGTTTCGGTATCAAACTCAGTGTCTGCCTCAACAGCGATGACAGATTTAGTGTCACATGTCACGGAACCATCTTCATCGCAGGTTTCTGCGACATCATCGGCTCTGCAAACATCATCAGCTGTGCCATCTTCTGTGGGCCTCGGCGATGGGACTGTTACTGCAATTATTGATCTTTTCATCTATTTACATTGTTTAAAGTGCGTGCTGATGAAAGCAACATGCGAGCGAGAGGTCACAAAATGCAAAGGATGTTATTCCTTTAAGTTAGAGAAAAATACCAAGAGGAAAATCTTAAAACTGAACATTTTTTATCTTGTGGAAAAAATAGTGCATTTTCATGTAGACTGTAGACCGCAAATCGTCTATTTAAAGTCTCAGTGCAGTCAGTGAGGCCCCTGGATCGGGATCAATGGGCAGTTGGCTGTCTGTTTTTGTAAACCACTGGGTTTTATACAATACAATATTTCTGTCTAGAGTAAATTAGCCCAGTGGCGAGTACCTGATCCTGTCGCATTTTATACTCGTAGAACGACAATATTTTTTGTTATTTCCGGTTACGTCAAATTAGTCACGTTATACTGTCACGCTATATTTTGGGAGACAGAGGGATTGGGGAAGGGGTGCGTGAAAATAATGCAAATCGTTCCCTGCTTAGAATTAATGACTAACTTGTTTATTTTTATTCATAATGGTGGAAATGAAACGTTATTATACGGCCCCACTGAAAAATGGTGCTCATTTTTTTGGTACGAAAGTTTTTCAAAAGGGTACAATGTTCTGAATGAGTTTAGGTTTCAGTCTCACATGAGATTCTGTCTCACGCAATTGTCGGCGACAAGGTTTTATGGTAGCCTGAGTGTGTATAGCCGCCCCCTCCCTTCAGGAAAAATAGCCCCTTTGCAGCCCAGCAAATATTCATTTTTATTAGAATTGTGAAAGAGTGGAACTATTTACCATAGTGGGTTGTCGGGGCGTGTGACAAGTTGTTTTATTTGTTATTAAGATTAGCGTTACGTAATGTGGCGATGTGAATATTTAAGTAGGCTATCCTACATAAGTTACTTCTTGATTTATTTTAGCTCAGGACATGATCGTCCTTATCGGGTGTTGTGCCTAATTGGTTGGTCTCGTTTCCTTCGCCCTTTCCTATCAATACGAAGAGGAAGTTAAAGAATCCACTCTGGTATTCGGAAAGGCCAGAGGAACGTAGACCACGGCGGTGTGGTCTGTCTTTAACTGTGGGAAGGAACGCAGTAAGTGGCTTTATGCGGTTGCGGTTACCTTGGTAAAAATCGGCAAAGCTGTCAAATTAAATCAGGCCACGCTTAAGTGAAACCCCCCCTAAATGACTTTAACTGCTCAAAAATGCGTTTTTTAAGGTACTACAGAATTCAGGTTTGCAACGTTTAGCTGCAGAAAAAATTATAAGACGCTTTGTTAGAGCCATGCCATGGCGCCTAAAAGTTTGGAGCTGGCGACTTGATTTGTAAAACAAGTCTTCCTAAACCAAAAGAGTTGGTTGCCAAATGGCGGCCAAGTAAAAATTTTAACTTGAAGGGTCAGTTGAAGAAAATAATTATGATAGAAAACGAGGAAGAGGATAACATTTTTTATTATTATTTTATTTCACCAACGTACACCAAGCGACAACATCAAAACTTTACAGTCTTTATACATTTGTGTAAATGTTTAAGAATGAAATAAACCCCTTTGGACTGAATCATGGGCGGATCTAGGGGGAGGGTGCAGGGGGTGCGCATCCCCCCTCCCTGAGATGACCTGCGGTTTTCTAATGCAACTGGTATTCTGCAAAAAAAAAAACTATGTGGTTTATTGGTGTTGAAGTGGAGCCAGAGACGAGTGCACCCCCTTCTAAAAAAAAAATCCTGGATCCGCCCCTGTGAATGAAAGCACGTATAGAAAAGAGTTGAAAACATCCGTTTGAATTTTCAACGGAAGGTATCTTATTACAATAATTAAGAAAATACTTGTTTTTAAACAAAATCATAAAGGTATCTGTTTACAAATGCTCTTTTAAGGCGCTCTGTCTCAAGCAAATGCAGCAAATGCGAGAACAAAGTTATGACCTCTTTCTCGTGCATGCTGAGTTCTGCATGAGGAAGGTACTAATCAGCCATACTTTGTAGTACTAGGCTAATGGGGATGTGCCCGCTGGATGGGGTCGCATTTTTACGACCGGATTGACTATAAAGGGGTTGCATTTTCAATAGAGTTAGTAAGTCCTAATAGTAATCAACATCAATTTTCTCCAAAAGTTTATGATAATTTTTTTTATTTTATTTACGGGAGGGTATGGATTTCAGTGTGGAGAATTTGTATTTGGATATCGAGGCTTAACAAGGTTACCAATTTTGCCCAAAGTACCTTGTTACCGGTTCTGATCATTTTACTTACTGATGGGACCGAACTTTACTCCACACTGAAGAAATTGGTCCATTTTACTAAGATACTTGAATACCTTGTTGTGTTGAATTTGAACAAGGTCTTATCTCTACCTAACTTGATTCTTTAAATACGTCTGAGAAAAAATAGAGGTCTTTTTGTTTTTTCCAATCATGAATGGGAACACTGATTCTGTAACACACATAATGTACCAATCACAATATGGTATCCGTAACGACTATTCTACGACTGTAGTGAAATTGTTATGTTGAAATTGAATTCTCTCTCTCGGTTATTCGTTTGTCTCTACCTATAATTGTATGCTTTAAATAGTTCTAAGAAAAATAGGTCTCTGTTTTGTTTCCAGTCATTGCAGTGCATGTGAACATTCTGGAACACACTATGTCCATTCAAAAGATGGTATCCATAACGACTATGCTAGACTGTATTGAAAGTTCGGCCCAGCCCTTTGAATCTTTTTCCCTTTTCACAACCATGGATACTCTCTTTTTGTCCTGAAAGAGAGATGAAAATGAAGTTGACATTATAATCGATTGAACTGCGGGATGGATAAATAAATGGAGAGAGAAGATGATCTTCTCTGCATTTATTACAGTATGTCCTGTTTGAAATACTATTTTTTTTCCGAGCTACTGTAATGGAGGAAAGTTCAATTGCTAGAAGAGTGGTTAGAGCGCTGGACTTGCAACATGATACACCCTTTCCAGTTTTTTTCTCTTTCCCCGCCGCGTCTCGCCTTTCTCGAGTGGAGTGATTTTCACGCGCGTTCGCCTCTCGCTCGCTCTACTTTACCTGAGGGAAAATGAGGGACTGTGACGTTGACAAGTTAGCAAAAATCTGTCGACATCACTGGAAAGAGCGTCTTAAAAAGAGTAAAATTGCCGAGTTTGAAAGTGGTTACTAAAACTATTACTAAAACGTACAGATGCTTACTAAGACTATTACCTGTATGAAGTAGCCAAATTGTTGTTGGTTTTGTTCTTTTCACTGAGTCCCTTCTGCAGCTAAGTCTATTCTCGAAAACCTGCGCATTTTAGAAAAAAATGTTTATTACGGTTAGTTTACAACGGCAACAGCATTTGACTTCAACTATCAGAATTCTTCAGCTTTGTTGTTTCTTGGGCAAATCGATCTTTTTAGCTTGTGTTCTTTGTTTTCTCATTTTAGGTCACGTGATGATACCTCGGAAAACTTTTCTTTCTACTGTTGTCCTATACGCCACGTCCACATTTCCCATAATGCACCTTATTAACCCCCTACCCCCCCCCCCCCCCCCCCCCAAATTTTGCATAAACATTGTTTTAAACTTCTCTTGGGACGGCTGTAATACCCAGGAGAAATGAAAAACAAAGGTTGCGCAAAATTTGGGGGGACAAATAGGTGCATTGTGGGAAATATGGAAATGGCGTCACGGCGCATGCCGTCACGGCGGCCATGTTGGTGTTGCTGAATTAATGGTTAAGTAGCAGTATAAAGCCCGGCTAACACGTGCTTCTTGTTATACGTTATACTCTGCCTACGGGATCATTAAGTGTCCCTTCCCCTTCCCTGCAATAACGAGTATTAGCTACTATCATATGACCCGTACGGCCCGCGCGCAATCTTGTTGGAAAACCATATAAAAAAATCCCGTATGAGGGCCATAAGCGTCAAGTGATAGGGACGGAAAAACGCCTACGCCCCTGCTTAAAAAGCGTTCTGATCGATGAGGGTTTGCTCCGTCAGAACAATTTTAATAAACACAACGGTCATGTGATAGAATACTTATTGACTGAGTTAGGTCGGGTCGAACGGGGAAATATTTGGCTCTCGGTCAGGACGCACGGACCTCGCCATGTTTTCCTGTCCGGCCCTCATCATTATACTTTTCTGGAAAACTGCCCACCTCCCCCTCCCCTAAGCCAACATTTTGCCAGAAGTGAGAGGTAAACGTTAATGTTGGCTGAGGGGAGGGGTAGCTGGGCAGTTTCCCAGAAACGTATAATGATCTGAAATTATCCTTACCTCTTTTTTATCCTGAACATAAATATTGTGGTGATAACGGCGCTCAGAACCAGAAAGAAAATACTCAAAGACCAAGTTGCCACGATAGTGTTGAACTTCTCTTCTGCTGTAAAAAGGGAATGATATGGTCACTGATTGGATACTTACTTCACTAAGCAAAGAAAACCTCACAGTACTCCTTTCTCACGTCACGTTAGCGCCATTTTACTGCGGCTGTCCGAATTGCGCGGTGGTGTAATGCTAAGTGCCCCGGTCTTTGGATCGAAAGGTGTTGTGTTTTCAAACAAGACGCATGCTCACAGTTTTATGAATAGTTTTAGCGTTATTGAGGTAAACTTTTTATGAGAATATAGTTATTGGACAATAGTAGCCGTTTTTCACATTAATGGGAGCCCGAAATAGAGCATGGTATTAGAGACTCGCAAGGGTTTTACTCCATCCCGAGTATAAAAGAAAATGTCTGTGATAGCGAGGTGTCCGTAGTAAGTACATCACCGTAAAGCGGCCCGTTTGACGGTAAATCCTTACTGAACAACTAGCATACAAATTGGGCTACCGCTAGCCGTGAACAGTTTTGCGCGCCCACTCCCGATTTTCCCGCTCCCTGGTTTGTACTAATGACTGTACTAAATTAAACATTTAGATATAATAAACACTTAATGGCTGTTCCCGAGGGAAACAGTTAATTACTTCGCCAGAGGCGAAGCAGAGGGAAACATTGAGATTCGATTCGTCATAGATTATGTTGCCCGCTCAGAGATTTTGGCGGGAAAGAGTTTAATTGTTAGATGTCATGTGACCTCGAAGTAACTAATAAGAGCGCGCGTTTATGGGGAAAACTTTCCATCAATATAACAATAAAGATTGTTTTTACACGCACACGAAAGAGTGTGGGCCCTGCTGTCAGTGCTGTTGCTATTTTACTTTCGACATTTGTTATAAATTGACATGCTTTTGTTACAGATGTTGTTGTTCATGGAGACCTCACGTTGGTTTCCTGTAAGAGGGCACGTATATGACGGCAGAAAACCAGCAAAAATTTCTGTTATTGAGTTTTGCGATGGCGGTCTGAAGTCCTCATTCGAAAAGCTCATGAAAATTAAAATTGATACGTATTCCAATACAGCGATTGTTCAGATAACAAAACCTTGAAGTAAAATTCTTTTAATTTTCAACCTACATGGCAGCTTTCTTGGGTGCCTTTTAAATTCTACGTCACGCAAGGCTTAGAAATTCAAGTTTTAATGCCCTCGATCACGAAACAAAGTACCGTGCGAGCAGAGACCCTTCAATCTTCCTTTAGATGCAAAAATGCTGTTGTTTTTGTTGTTGTTTTGCTTCTATGGAGACGCCATGTTGGTGTCAGAAACACTTGTTGTTGTGTTTTCTTGCCGGGAGTGCGTGAATTCATTGTTCGAGGAGCTAATAAACATTTAAGTTAGTTGTTATTCTAATTTAAAGACTGATGTTTACTGCTGTTAGCTCATAAAAGGAAAGCTGAGAAGACTGAATGATATAATTTTTTAATTTGAATTTTGATGTTTTCAAGCAGAGAGTGCCTTAGGCACGCACGCAAATAGTGCTTAAATAATACCTGTCCTTTGGCGCAATTATTTGATTAAACAACTGTAGAGAAGGCTTTTTTGGCGCCGTGAATCCTTGACAAAAGTGCAAAGAAGAGTTTCGGTCAGCCATAAAGCAAAAGCGTGGAGAAATGGTGTATGATGACTCGCTTTCGCTCACTAAAACGGCAAAATCTAGAGAAACGTAGAAACGTAGTCTTCCATTTTCGGACCAAGTGAAATCGATTAAGATGTCTTATTAACTTCAATTAACACGATTTTCAGTTTGCCCTAATTCTTGTAAACGGGACCCTAGAGTTTTGCTTTGTTATTTGGGATGTCGTATACATGTATATGTAAGCACTCCTCCTTTTCAAGAGGAATTTTTGGTTGTTTTCTTATCTTTTGCACAAAGTATCGTCACTGTATATCGTCAGTGTGATCATGTCGAATAAAGTACAGCTGCGAACTATGTCTGGAGAATTTGTCGCAAGAAGTGCTCGTCAGGGAACAAAGGCTATCAGGGAAACAAAACTAAAAATCGTACAAAACCCGCTTCTGACCAACAGATCGCATTTTTTACAAAAAAAAATACCGCTATGGATTCCTTGTTAGACAAACACCGCTAATAAGCGAACACTTAGTACTGAATAGTCTTAGCCACATCAATACAACAAGGCGTGTCGGTAATTATTTAAACGCAGTTTAGTCATTGTGTAACAAAACGCGTTCCTTGGCCATTTTTAGTTTGTCTAACGCTTTTATCTATTTTCTAGTCAATGCTTAACGCTTCCATGAAATTGTTCGCGATAGTGGAAGTTTAAAACATCAATAATCGTGAACATGACAGTTCCATGTATGCAACTATTGTCGAATCACTTGTGTCATACGTTCTAGCTATAATTGTTCAGACTTTCCAATTTTTGTTATCTTGTTTTGCACGGTTCGCGTGCTGATTACTGTTAGTACTGTGAAATTTACCAACCTGAAAGGCTTAACGCTTCTCCAAAAAGCCAAAATACTATGAAAATCACGCTCAGAGCCATAGATCTGTTGCTGAAGGACATAGCTGATGATTGTTTGTAGAAGAGAAGTGAACTCCACAAACCAGATCAACGCAGCGCACTGTGTTGACTGGCTACTGATTACCGGGGGTACGTTCCGGAGAGCTGCCCTGCGTGCATGCGTATAAATCATAAAGCCGGTGTGGCACTGTCCTTATGACCACGTTGTCATAGTAACGACAATATGTTTGTTAATGTCTAGGTAATCTAGATAACGAAAAAAAAGCTTAATGTTACAATCCTTTTAAACCCCTGTCATGACAATTTGAGACATAACTTTGCAGCACGAACAGTGCAAGAATCCTACAGTTAAATAAGAATAATAGGCCTCAGTAGGAAAGTCTAACTGCGTAGGGCTTTCTGTGAGCGACAATTCACTCAGATGAGCGAAGACAGAAAAGAAGGGAAGGTTGAAAAACCTGTCGTGATCCACGTCAACTTCGGCGACAATGGGTACTTTCTAAACAAAAATTCCGGCGCGAAATTTCGGAAGTAAAACGTGCTTAATGGATACATTCCGGTTCCACTAGCAAGATACGGAAGAGCGGTACTGGGGACAACCGTTATGCCAGAATGGAAGGGACATTTTACTCTAACTGGTAGGACTGGTCAAAGTGGACCGCCATCTTCAAAGGCTGTCACAAATATTCCGGTCAGACCGAATTGAATTGGTCCTTTCCATTTGATTTCCAACCAAAATTTCCGGAATTTTAGGTTCAATGGAAAGCGCCCGAAGGTGCAGGGGCGGATCTAGGGGGAGGGTGCTGGGGGTGCGCACCCTCCTCCCCCCCCGAGATGACCTGCGGTTTTCTAATACAACTGGTATTCTGCAAAAAAAAAACTATGTGGTTTATTGGTGTTGAAGTAGAGCAAGAGACGAGTGCACCCCCTCCTAAAAAAAATCCTGGATCCGCCCCTGAGGTGTGAATGCTGCCAGACACAGGGTGTACAATGTGCAGAAACCCCGTTAATACGGACACTAAATGGGCAAAAGAAAGTGTCCGTATTAACGGTTGTACGTATATTTGATAAACAGGCTAAATTAAGATAGTGCTAAGCACAAGGAAAACTGTCCGTAATAATGATGAAGTGTTCGGAATTAAGCACGTGTCCGTATGGATCGGGGTTTGACAGTACTCTTAAATAACGCACATTTTGAATTCTGTCTTTGTGCATCTTTTGCCTAGCGCTCAAGCTCTCCGAAACCTAGCCTTTATTGGTCTTTGAAAACTCTCCTGACACTTGCTAATGTTATTGGGATAGGCCAGGGCATTTTTTTAAGTCATGTATCCATTGTCTTCTAAGATCAGCCAAACAACGTTCCAAAAGATCCAAAATTCTATTCCAAAAACAGATGTAGCTGAACTCGTGTATTGTAACCAAATTATTGACAATGAAACGAAACGTCTGCTTAGTACAGTATGTAAAGCAACCCCAAAACAAGACGCTTCAGTATTTATATACCGAAAATACACTACCAGGATAACCCTGCTTCATTGTATCCAGTAACAGCCAGCCCACTAAACCTCTTAGACAATTCTTAGACCATAATTTTGACTTTGCACAAGTAAGCCATGTTGAGGGACGAGTTCGAGAAAACGGGAGCAAAAAGTCGCAAGAAGTCGACCAGGTTTTCCTTCTTGATCGAGGATTATCTTGCGATGACCCAGCCAAAACAAAAACAGTGTAGAAACTGCCTTCTATAATACCCTTACAACAGATTAGACAGCTTTAGACAGTCAAAGACAGCACACTCTATTTGAAAAAAGCTACAAAGAAAAACTTTAATAACTGGAAAACTACCTGACAATGATTTTCTTGTTACCTATATTTCCTCGACATTTCCACGACATTCCCTCGGATACACGTATCAACACCGCATCATCAAAACTGAAACACTTACTGTAAACAACCTTTCTTTCTTTCAACAAACACTATCTCTACTTACAAACACATGAGAGTGCTAGAATGCAACTTTCAAGCCGACCTGTTTCTAGGCAAATTCGAAACAGAAAAAATTGTTCTAATCTGCTGCTAAGAGCTGAATGCTTTCTTTGTAAAAGCTTATTAACAGCTAAGAAGAACCCTCTATAGAAGTTTACATATAGTAAACTATTTTATTTACATCTTTTGCATCTTCGAAAACCCTATAATTGGATGAACGTCAAAAGTTTATCTAACTTCATCGCTTTCATTCTGAAAAAAGTAATAATAATCATAATAACAATCAAACAAAAAAAAATTTAAAAAACTCGATGTAAGAGAATAAAAGGTAAATAAGCACTAATGTCATAATAAAATGCTAGGTACTTGATCAGTAGCCGTGTCTATATAACAAAAGGCAAATAAGCACTTATGTCATAATAAAACGCTAAGTACTCTATCTCTACGTACGCTGATCACTAGGCATAAAATTAATATTGCCGCTACAAGTCTAAACCTTTATTCTTGTTGTGGACGTGACTGATTTCAAGTTTTGACGGATTTTTCGATCCAGTTCAGTGTACCCTGAAAGAAATCCGTGCATACATATACGTTATTTTTCATCCTCAAAGAGGCTTTTGGTTTTGAGAAAACCGACGAAAGTTGTGTTCGAGGTACTGAGCACAGTCGCACCCCGGCTGCTTAATTGTGCTCTACATCCTATTAAAAGCCGAACGTTTTCCCTGCTTTTACATGTTACTTGCTTCTTTACATCGATGAAACAGTTCTTACTAAAATATTCAAATTACTAGCTGCCTAGCTTTTTATGTTACGTTTTCAGTACAAAGCAAGCAATTATCAGCAAGACAACAATTCCAATGCACATCACGGCAACAGCTACCGCCATCAGGGAAATGATGGTGTTTTTGTCCTTTTCTGAAATTTAAAAAAGAAAAAAAAAGACAAAGAAAAGTCATTTACTAGCGATTAACGATTCCACCGGTACCCCTTTGGAAGCTACCAAAGCAAGCCCTTTACGGCCATGATAGAGAGGAAAAGCGTTACGTCACGTTACCATTGTAGCAAATGTTTGGATGACAACAAACCAAAAAATTCACTTAAAAAGTAAATTAGCACTGTTTCAAACTTCATCGATCTTATTTTGATTTCATTTAATTTGTCAAAGTTCGCGAATTTTCTGGGGTTGAATCCGAAAGGACCGTATCTGAGTTTAGAAAGAGAAAAGGAAACGTTTGTGTTGTGTTCTCCTACTCCGTAAAGCGGGCGCGTGGAATTAGGAATTTTCATGTCGCAGTCGTGCAACGATGGCTAAAACCTGTGTAAAAAAGCGTGATTAATATAAACCTATTGCTTTTTTTTCGTTCTCGTTGCCGTCGCCGTCGTCGTTGCTTAAGCTCCCTTGGTGTGATCCAAAAATTTTGCTACCATGATAACGTGACGTCACACTTCTCCTCTCTGTTGGTTTTACTCCTTTTTTCGAATAACTCTTTCTCCTATTGCCTGAAATGCCGTAAACTGCCGATTATACCCCTCCCCCAACTTAAAAGCCCCTCCCCCAAGTTATAGGCAACTATAAGTAACTATTATAAAAACTAAGAGTGCAACTATTGCTTGTTTTCTTCTCCTCCTTTCCTTCCCCTCGCTTTTTCTTTTTCTCCTTTCCTCTTCCTTTGTTACTTTGATTTTCAGAGCTTCTCGGGTTTTCAAAAAAATGTTCCGATATATATCCTATTATAAGACCCCTTACCATGGTTTTGGATTACTGTTCATTACTTTTACACCTATGTGAAGGACAAAGATAACGAACCACGTACCCAAATCATCATCACCCGTTTGCCCACCAGTAACAGCCCCATCGCCGGGGCCCACAGAAGATGGCACAGCTGATGATGTTTGCTGAGCCGATGATGGCGCAAAAACCTGCGATGAATATGGTTTCGTGACATGTGACACTGAATATGTCATCGCTGTTGAGGCAGACACTGAGTTTGACTCCGAAAATGATGGTGATGGCGACATTGACGCTGAAACCGATGCCGAGACTGACCTAGATGGCGACATCGACTGCGACATTGATATTGACATAGAATGTGACATTGACGTTGAGGCATACACTGATATTGATGCCGAGAATGACGTAGATGGCGACATTGATGTTGTAGTAGAAGTTGACATGGAATTCGATGTTGAAAGAGATAGTGAAGCTGATGGTGAGGCTGCCATAGATGGTAACATTGACGGTGAACTAGATGGCGACATCGACTGCGACATTGATGTTGACATGGAATGTGACATTGATGTTGAGACAGACACTGATATTGATGCCGAGATTGACGTAGATGGTGACATTGACGTTGAAGTAGAAGTTGACCTTGAATCTGACATCGATGTTGAAAGAGACAGTGAAGTTGATGGTGAAGCTGACATAGATGGTGACATCGACGGTGGAGTAGACGCTGAATCAGACGCTGAGGCCGATTTAGATGGCGGCAATGCCGTTGACATTGACTGCGACATTGATGTTGAGGTAGACACTGAAGTTGATGTCGAGGCTGAAGTAGATGGCGACAATGACGTTGACATTGACTGCGATATTGATGTTGACATGGAATTTGTCATTGATGTTGAGGCAGACACTGAAGTTGATGTCGAGGCTGAAGTAGATGGCGACAATGACGTTGACATTGACTGCGATATTGATGTAGATATGGAACGTGACATTGATGTTGAGGCAGACACTGAAGTTGATGTCGAGGCTGAAGTAGATGGCGACAATGACGTTGACATTGACTGCGATATTGATGTTGACATGGAATTTGACATTGATGTTGAGGCAGACACTGAAGTTGATGTGGAGGCTGAAGTAGATGGCGACAATGACGTTGACATTGACTGCGATATTGATGTAGATATGGAATGTGACATTGATGATGAGGCAGACACTGATGTTGACGCCGAGGCTGAGGTAGAAGGTGATACAGACTGTGACAACAATATTGACGCAGACACCGAAGGTGATGTTGATGGCGGAGCTAAAACAAAAAAAGAAGTGTTTAATTAGTATTTAATATGGCTTTTCGTGTACATCTTAAATCTCTACATTTATTTCCGGTTAAATACCCAATTTTTCCAAAGTTTCACAGTTTTCCAAAGTCTCTTACAGTAAACTAACAAGGAAACGATAATGGATATGTCTGGCGGCAAATGAAAAAGAGCACAATCTGGGGCCTCTCACGTCCTAAACTCAAATGCAAATAAGTTTACAAATTTTTAACTGCCGAGCAAGATAGATTACAGGGGGCACCCAACGACGGAGTCTTAAAGACATTGAAAACACTTTTTAGGCTATCCAGAGTGTTTTTACATCTCTAGAAATGCATTCTAACCGGCGCTATAAAATTTGTATCAATTAAGTCATCCTGGGGGAACTTGACTCTTTTCGAAATTATGAGGGATTCAGTATTATTTTCCAGAGAATGTTAGATGCAACCGCTGATTTAACATATCACGAAACTGACAATTTTTCTGATTCCTCTCTCCATCGCATTTTTGAATCCGAAAATGTTAGGTATCCTTTTTTCCACAACAAATAGTCTAACATTGGTATTAAAATGTGAATAATTAAACCTCAGAAAATCGTAGGAAATTTATTAGATAAGCTTCGAAAATTGTACATGAACGGAATTGTCATCTAGAAATTGTTAGCCGTCCTCAAGCTATAGAAAACTGAAGGCACTATTTGCTTCTCCGAACATGCCAGATATTTTACAGAAAACAGTCGTTGGGTGCCCCTGAGATTAGTAATGGTAACAGGACTGAGTGGAGTCCAATTCGGTCTCTAATCATACGAGTGATTAACAAAATCGGACGACCGCGTAGCGGGAGTCTGATTTGTTTAATTACGAGTATGATTACAGACTGAATTGGACGACACGAAGTTCTGTTACCAATTAATCATAACTTTAACAAAATTTGTGATACAATAGGCTATTTTTTAAACCAAAACACAAGAAATTCGAAATTTTGTTTTGCTAGCAGTGAAAAAAAAAGCGATTTAAGCGCGCGCGTGATGGCGCGTACCGTCCAATTACTTAGGCATGACGCGTACTGTCCTATTAAACTGTCCAATTAAGGCTGAAATCAGGGCAGTTGAGAGCCAATCAGATTGACAATTTTGTTATAGTTATGATTATATCTGTTATACTACTACATGAGAAATGTCTGCAATTTGATTGGCTTAGAGCAGTGGTATTTCAACTTAATTTGAAATACCTACATGTGAAAATTACAAACCTTCTGCGGGTAGTAGTGTAAACAAATAATAGCATGATTTGTAAGTGATATTTGGCATAAATACCACTCGTGATATTTCAAAATTGTCTCAATTTTGAAATGTCACTCGTGGTATTTATGTCAAATATCACTACTAATCATAACTATAACAAAATTGTCAAATCTGATTGGCTATCAACTGCCCTGATTTCAGCCTCAATTGGACAGTTTAATAGGGCAGTACGCGTCATGCCTAAATAATTGGACAGTACGCGCCATCACGCGCGCGCTTAAATGGCTGTTTTTTTCACTGCTAGCAAAACAAAATTTCGAATTTCCTGTGTTTAAAAATAGCCTATTATGTCACAAATTTTGTTAAAGTTATGATTAATTGGTACCATTACAAATCATGCAGAAATTCGGCAGAAATAGAAATAAAACTGCCAGGAGTCCATAGAAACCGGTTCTAGGTATTGCTCATGGGTACATGTAAAATAATCTACTAACCTGCCAGCCTGTAAGAGAGAGATAAATTACAGCCCAAACAGCTTGTGCGAATTAGACAAGGATTGAACATTTACGATTAGGCCATCAGAAACAGCTTTTCTGGGTGTGCAATTTTCTGCAGCGCGCGGAGTTCTAATGTGCCTGCGGTCTGATTGTACTGTTGCGGATTATTGTTTGAAGGAACCTTTTAATGTATTAACAGGAACTTCGCTTTTAGCTTTGGTTCAATATATAAATATAAAGACGATATATATAGAAAGAGACGATATCGTAACAATATTACCCCTACCAATTCTAATTAGTTAGATATCCTGAGTTATTGTTCAGGGCCGAGTTGTTTAAAGCTGGGTTAAGATAACCCACGGTTAGTGCGAGATTTGAATTCAGATATGAAAGTTTAAAAATGCTTTTAAACACAAGAAAAAGAAACTCGGGTTAAATTTAACCTCGGGTTAAGCGCTAATCGGCCTTCGAACAACTGGGCCCAGGGTTTTAGGAATTATATTGAAAATATTTTTCTTCGTTGGAGTACTTACGCGGTGCATCATCATCTACAATTAAAAATGTTATAATGGCAGGACTTGCGATGGGGATACCGGACGCGGATGGATCGTCAAAAAGTGAAAATGCGTATACCAGTGTTTCGTCTCCTTCAAACACATCATCGTCTATAATAAGGTAAGAGACAGTAATCGTCGCCACCCCCACGAAGGGTGAAATTTCTAGGACGTGATCTATCGGTACGTAATCTAAATTAGCCGTGGCTGTAATGTCCGCGGTGACGGTCCTGAAACAAGAAAAGATTCCCTGCTTATAGATTACAAATACGAAACGAGGACATAATTCTAAGAATATGTTTGGCACCCTCCTTGTTGAAACCGAATTTAGAGCTGCAAAGTGCTGGAAGCTCGTTAGCCAGAACTTCAGTAGACTACTATTGACGACTGCCTTACTGCACGTACTACAGTTCGATACATTTTGTTTCAAATTTCTATTCCCCACAAATGTTTCTCTGTTCACTAACGCCTGATAGCGTTTCTCTTGTACCATTTCTTTTTTCTTAGGGTTTCGGCTATTCCTCAGCTGATGTGCTTTATCAAAGTAGAAAAGTCGTAAGACGTAAATTAACTTATTAACGCGTTTTCAACTTCATAGAAAAGTCTGCTATTCATAACGTAGCTTTTCAAAACACAAACGAAAAGGTGATTGAAAAAATATAGTTATTTTAATTCTTATTTCTCCTCCTTTCGGGTTATTACTCAGAGATGCTTGTCCAGGCTAAGTAAGTTGACAGTCCACTCTTTCTTGAGACTTATTTCTGGCTATTCAAACTAAACTATGATTTAAATCCACTTTACCCCCACATTTTTCCGCGTTTTCTAAGAAAATGAGAATAGGACAATCCTGACATGACTTTTGGCATGCAGGGCATATAGTTTATTTGTGGCCCAAGTAGCATCATTTACACCCGAGCGGAGCGAGGGTGCAAATGATGCTACAAGAGACACAAATAAACTATAATATGCCCACCAAAAGCCATGTGAATACCATTATTATCAATACACAAGGCCAAATCACTTAATAAGAAAACAATGATGTAGCATGATAATGAAACTATCGGTATAGAAAGTTGTTGCTACAATACGATCATCTAAACAAGAGCCAAAAAAAATTCCATTTTGTTTACAATAAAGTCAAATATAATCTAGTTTTAAAAAGACTACTATTTTTTAAATATAAACTGTCTTTTCGCTAATCATTGTTACCATCTTTGCAGCCAATCAGAATCAGGACGGCAAATGCATTTTCAGCCAACGCATTTCCCGTTTGGTCCGCAAACAGACGCCTTTTCCAGAGGGCAGTTTGATATTCGGCCGCGCGTATTGATAATAATGGGCATTTCTTACAGGGAATTCAAGCTTCATGGTTACGCGAGAGGTGTCCTGATATCGTGCACCAACCAGTATATGTACTTCAAATAAATCAACACCTGCCTACGGTAAGGGGCATGCAACTCGTTTTATTTGTGGTCCTGGCTAGTTCAGGGCGCGTTGGATTGACTGTATTCCGAAATAAGAAATCATTCAATTGTTCTGTATGTTAGACTGCAATAAATAGCCAGAAATCTTCTTGAAATAACATATTAAGATACATGGGGCATTCAAGTGGCCCAAACATCACGGCAGAGGAGATTTGTAATAAAGCTTGTTATGCCGGAATACAATCAATCGAATTCACCCGAAATTACAGGTAGAACTTAGAACGTTTTTCACAAAGAAAGCTTGTTGTCTTATATGTGTTGCACCCAAAAGGAATTTGGGCAACTCCATTATTTTGTTTGTGTACGTACTGCATACTGGAGTTAATTTTATAACACTTACAAGTGTGATTTTCAAGCGAAGCTATTGTTTTAGAGTCTGGGCAATTTACTAAAACGTTTACAAGTCAAGTGTAATTTACTAGCTTAGCGGTTGTTTTATAGTCCGAAATCAATAGCTACACTTCTCAATTTCACTTGTAAAAATTTTATCAAATTGATGATGACGGTGATAGTGATGGTGATAATGATGATAGTGTTGATGATGATAGTGATAATGATGATGATGATAGTGATGGTGATAGAGATGTTGATGTTGCTGATGATGGTGTTGATGATGATAATGATGATGATGATGATGATGATGATGATGATGATGATAGTGATGATGATGATGATAATGATGATGATGATGATGATGATGATGATGATGATGATGATCGTGATGATGATGATGACGAAGATGATGATGATGATGATGATGATGATGATGATGATGATGATGATGATGATGATGATAGTGATGTTGATAGAGATGTTGATGTTGCTGATGATGTTGATGATGATGGTGATGGTGATGATGATGTTGATGATGCTGGTGATGATGATGATAGCGACGGTAATGATGATTGATATTGATGATTATGCTGATCACACACGATAGTGCTGCATTAGACTTTTTCTAGCTAAAGCTTTAAATGAAATCTGAAATGGTATTCTTCTCACCTCAGATAAACGGGAGACGAGTCAATCCGACCAGTACTAGTGATAGTAAAAGTAAATTGACCAGCTCCTTGATCCTCACTTCCTACTACTTGTGATGGTACTTGAAACTCGTATAGGGCACCTGATAATAACAATGATAATAATAATAATAATAGTAATAATAATAATAATAATAATTACATATTGATAACTATATTCCGTTGCCAAAAAATAGCGGTTGCCCATTAAATAAGGACACCTACCTAAAAGACCTAACTAAAATACTAGGTAACGTATATAGAAATAATTAAGTAAGAATATTTATAAAACTATGCAATAAATAAAACTCATGGAAAATACAATAACGAAGCATGTGGAAAGGGAAAAAGAAAATACAAAACAAAACAGAGAATTGGTTATCAAGTTACAACCCCAGACGGGAATTTCGACTTTGCAGCGACCTTGAAACGGCTTTGATTGAGACACCGAAATTTTTTAAGTACCGTATTATAACGTCTTTTCCAAACAATAAAATGAAAATGAACAGTTCCTCCTTTCGAATCTAGTTCGGCTTAAATTAAGATCTCCTGGCTTAAATAACTGGGTCGGCCTTAATTCGAATTAGTTTAGGCTCATAAAAAATTCCTACTCACCGAAGCATTCAAAATTGGTAACATTAAAAATGTTAAAAACCCCTATATCAATGGTATAGGGCTACTATCTTCCTTCCATCTTCCATAGGTCTCATAGGGCACTCGTACTAGTGACTCGACCCTACTCTTGACATCGGGAGTAAAGGGTCTTGTCATTCAGCATCGGCTATGTGTCGAGTTCACTCGCTCCCTTTTGTAAAACTATTCATGTCGCTGGAAGTTAAACAGACCCATTCTACATCTGCTCTTACAAGTCATACCTATATGATTCTCTCAGTCCGCAAGCTGTTTTCAGCTTGACTTATCTGTGTTAATTCACTGCGTTTGGTTAATCGACTGTTAAACCAGAGGCTCGCTAGCATTTTCCTTCACGGCTAGAAACTTTCGGCCAGTCGTTTAAAAGGAGTTTAACCCGTGTTTAACAAAACCGCGTTCTAAGCCATTTTCAATTTTGCCCAACGCTTTTATGTAATTTTAATTATGTTGTCACCCAAGCTTTCTAACATCTATAATTGTTCCGTTAACAAGATTGAAAAGCTGTTAAAGGACCTAAATGCTTAGAAGTCTCCAGGGCCTGACGGTTTGTCTCCGGGGTTCTATTAGAATGTGAATCGGTTCTATCTCCATCTATATGTGCATTACAATCTATAAGTCCTTCGCGCTTGGCCAATTGCCTAGTAAGTGGAAACGCGCTGACATAACACCTTTCTTCAAAATAGGCACTGAAAACTTGCAGAAACAGTTAGCGTTAGATTCTATTAACTTCAATTGTGTATACATATATCATCTTCCTAACTAATAACTAAAGCACTACAACTAAGAAATATAAAAATGAAAATACTATAATCGAAAGGGGTAAACATCACACTGAAAAAATGTAGTCGGAGATGGTGGCTTTAAATTTTGCAGTTGAATTCATTGTTAAATAATCAGATGGCAGGCTATTCCAGTCAATGATAGTCCTCGGCCAGAAGCTGTATTTGTACGTGTCCCAGGATGGCTGTAGTGGAATAAATTTCAGTGGATGAGATGCTCTGGTTTTTAGGAAAGACTGATGTTGTACATAGCAGGGGATATCAATAGCGGCCTGGTTGGTAACACATTTGTACATCAGTGTCAGTCTAGCTACTAGTCTTCTTCTTTCGAGAGTTAGCCAATATAGTTGCTTTAGGGCGTTGGTTACGCATCCCTCCTCCCTCGTGTAAGTTCTTGTTACGATGCGTGCTGCCCTGTGCTGGACCTGTTCGAGCCATGATTTGTGGTATGTTCTATACGGGTCCCACTGGCAGTACAACCATATTCCAACGTTGATCTCTTGTAGGCCTGATCTTTAACCTTCTGTGGGCAATGATGCAAGTTCCTCTTGACAAAGCCAAGTGTCTAATTGGCTTTGTTTGTAATGTTCAGGATATGTGTAGGTCCTCTGACAGAGAACCTCCGAGGTAAGGGTAGTGGTCTACAGCCTGTAGGGTATGGCCAGGCATAGTGTATGCATGTATAAAAGGACACTTGGTTCTGCAAACGGGTAGAACGTAAAACTTTGAATGCTCAGGGGCACCCAACGAGAATATAGTTCAAAACCACTTAAACATAGCATTGTTAAACGTATTTTAGTATTTAAATGATAGATATAGGCATATTTTAATCCCCTAAAAATTATTCCATGTCAGCCCGCTTGTAGAGATAAACATTCCTTTTAGGGTTAGCTGGTGGATTTGCTCTGATATTGATATCACAGATAACAGCATCATAGTCACTCATGCTCGGGACTATGTAGACATTACTGATCAACAAGATCTGGGTGGGATGAGAAAAGCAGGTCAAGAATGTTTCCTTGTTGAGTTGGTTCCGTTACCATTTGAGTAAGGTTGAAATCACTTGCACAGGGGCACCCAACGAGAATATAGTTCAAAACCACGAAAACATAGCATTGTTAAACGTATTTTAGTTTTTAAACAGTAAATATAGGCATATTTTTATCCCCTAAAAATTTTTCATCTGTTCGGATTTCCTAGCTGAAAGTCTAGTGATGCGAAAATTATAGGGATCAAAACTTAACTTTTCGAAAATTTCAGCCACAAAAAAGGCTCCCGAAAATTCTGGGTGACCTTTTAAGGGTAAAAATCCGTTGAAAATGGGCAATTATACCATTTTTTAGATGTTCGAAAATCCTAGGAGATAGGTAGGTAGGTAGATTCTTTATTTAAAACTCGGTAAAATCTTCAGTAATAATAGAGTAAAAATCTAATTACAATTAATTAGACTAAAAACTATCGACATACTGTTTTACAAGACATGCCGAGTGAGAGTCCGACGACTCAAATAGATGATTGATTTGCTCTTTAAATTTCCTGACTGATTTAATTTCTCTCACATTTTCGGGTAAAGAGTTCCACAACAAAGCACCGCTGTAACTGAAACTTCGTTTCAAGTAGTTAGTACGCGGCCTGGACAACGTCAATTTATGAAAGGAATTGCGCAAATCATAGTCTGTGCTTCGTTCGTGAAATAGGTTTTGCAAGTACACTGGAGCTTGTTCATTTAGAGATTTAAACATCATTATTGCTTTATGCTTCTTTCTCCTTATAACTAATTTGTCCCATTTGAGTATATCAAGAAGCAGGCTCGAGCTACTCACATAGAAGAGGCAGGCAAGCAACAAATTTTACAACAAATGTTCCGAAAATTCTAGATCTCAAATCGTCTTCCGAACAGATATTTCCTGAAAATTGTCGTTGGGTGCCCCTGTTTGCAATGTCGATAATTTTCCAATTGATAGCGGCAGTAAACTAGCAGAAGAAATAGTTAACAGCAGAATTATGGATTTTTGGGGCGAAGCCAATGTTATACTATTCAATCCGAAACAATTTGCGTACATGAAAAAGGGTCGTTCTACGGTTACACAGCTGTTATCCTGTTTTAACGACTGGGCAAAATCTCGCAACAAGAGAAATCCAACAAACGTAATTGTCTTAGACTTTCTCCAAAGCGTTCGACAGTCTTCGACATACGTCGATCTGCTTCATAGGCTATTGATGGCCCTCTTCTCAATTAATGGCTTTCGGAGCTTTTTACAGTCAGTCGCAACGTGTTGTTAATTGCGCCGCAATTATTCGTCATGCCGACTCAGGTAAAATCAGGCGTACCTCAGGGAATAATTTTAGGGCCCATCTTGTTCATAATGTACGTCAACGATATATTCATTGGAGTTTTGGCTTCCACCGTGAAATTGTACGTAGACGACAAAAAATCTGTAGAGAGTTAGAGAGCATTCCTGATGATGCATGTGCTACAATCTGACTTGTTTCGACTTACAAAAACCTACAGAATGGTGCAAAACCTGAATGACAGTTGAAGTTTAACCCCCGGATGAATTTGAAACAATGAGAATAAGTCACAAACAAGATAAGTCGAAAGGGAGCTATGCACTCCTTATCTAAATGGTGAAAGTCTAAAGAGCGTGAAAAATATCAAAAGATCTCGGTATTACAATATCGTGCAATCTCTCATGGAGCGATCATATTCACGAAGTCGTCAACAAAGCTAACAGAGTCCTTGGGGTCACTAAGCGCGTGCTTGGGTCTAAAACCAGTGTAACAAACAGAATTCTCTTTGCTATACAAATATCTAGTAAGACCGATCCTGGAGTATGCTGTTCCATTGTGGTGCTCTTTCCTACTCAAGGACATAGTTTTGCTAGAAAACTGAAGTCCAGAGGAGAGCGTCGAGACTGGCCCTCGGCCAAAAGAGGGGCGAAATGGAATACGAGGGATGTTGTGCCATTTTAAAACGGTCCCCATTGCAGAAACGAAGATTGTATTTTTCTCTGATGGAGTGTTATAAATGTATATTTTCTTTAAATAACTTTTCTAATTTCAAGACTATTTTCAGTTAGCTTCCAAAAGAACAAGGAGCAACCATAGTTACAAGCTAAGATTTCAAAGCATCTTGTTTAAACTGTTGCAAATATTCATTTTTGGTTAGAATTGTGAAAGAATGGAACGATTTACCGTAGTGGGTTGTCGGGGCGTGTGACGACTGCCAAGTGTAAATTGTTGTATTTGTTATTAAGATTAACGTTACGTAATGTGGCGATGTGAATATTTAAGTAGGTTATATAAGTTGCTGCCTGATTTATTAACGTGAGCATATTTCCCCCATGTAGTAGTCTCCCACAAGTGTTTCAGGGCGAGAAATCTTGCATGTTTTAAGCGTTCTTCAGGTTCATTTTTAAATATCTCGTAGTACAATGTATTTTTTTATTATTATTTCCTTATTGGTTTTGTTTTTAATTATCCTTTTTGAATAAACGTATAGCTACGTATGGATCTAAACACCATTTATCGTGAACAATTTCGATAAAGCATAAATCGTAGAATGGAAAAGCACTTATTTTCTTAGATTAACCCACTAATAATAGATCTGGAGGTCCAATGATTTCTTAAACCGCGGCCTAAGTTAGACCCTCTGAGGGTCATGGTCCCTTGATCTTTTGTTTTGTTTTTGTTTTTGCTTTTGTTCTAGAGTTTGTACTCAGGAAGAAAAAAAAAGAAAACGAAACAAAGGCACAGTGGTCCCGTACCCCTAGTAGACATTTCGTGACTGTTGTGCGAACTGACAGTCGCGCGCGCGCTCGTCTGTGACATGGCCAGTCCAAAGCATTAAGATGGATATGATAGATATTAGCGTTCGAAATTAACTTTGAATTACTTTTCTCGAAGTGTTAATTGCATGGCGCCTACTAAAGTTCACGAAAAATTTACGTCTAAAAACTTCCTCAAAATGCTCATGGTAAGTAATACCCCATATCTGGGCAGTGACGTCAAGGTCTTAAATTTATTTACTCCTCACGTTTCGAGGCCAGGTGAGCCAGTGTGTAACTGTTGGTTGTGAATTGGTTGTGGAGTATGGATTACGTTGTCTTAAATTGTTGAGTTGTCACTCAGGACCTAACAAGTTAGCAAGCTTACGATGTTTAATTTGAAAGTGCTATTAGTGCCCTGTCCTGCTTTATAAATTGGCAGGTTTTAAAGCAGCAACTGTTCAAGGGATAAGGTTGTACGCTTTTAAAATTTTGGCAGAACCAGCGGGGTGTTCGCAGCTCCATTTAAATTGAGCCAGCCCTCAACTCCCGTGTGGAATGCAACGTATCTTTGTGCCATTTCAAGAGACTCTTTAACATCTGCTCTTCAGTTTAGATCTTTTTTTTATGCATATTTATATTTTTATACCTCCTTATGAATACTTGGCCTCATTCTTAGGTTTGTCACACGTTTTACTTTACATCAATTTTTAACTATTTAAATATAACTCCACGCGGAGTATTTTTGTTACTCCTGATGATGCCTTTGATCGGTGAAAGACCGCAATTCAACCTCACTCGAACATTATTCTACTTTCTACCGTTTATAGTTTTCATACAATGGAATTTACCATAAAACCTAAGAGCTATTAAAACTTGCTCCAATTTGCCAACAAAGCTTCAAGCCATTTTTTTGTTAAATAAAAGAGAAGACTTAGAAATGTGCCTTAGTTGTTGCTTCAATCTTGGGTCAAATCAAGAGAGAATTAGATCATTCTCTATTGGTCAAATTTATTATCCATCCTTGCAGTCTGCAGCGAAATCAATGTTAAACCTCTAAAATTATGTAGCTAATCGCGAAGAATCACATTCCACATTACTGTTGAACGAATTCGCCTCGCTGGCACTTCAATGCCGCAAGGTACCCATAGTTATCTCTATTTTTTGTTCACACCTCTCGTTCCCGTATCCCCTCTCCTTGTGGGAGGTGGTATCTCGCGCGCGCGCACTTGCGTTTCTCGCTCTCTCAGCGCCACCATTGCTGAGCACTCTTAGGAGTCTAAACAATTGAATCTACGGATCCAAAGCAAGTCAGGTTAACGTTCCTAAGCCTCCTTCCGCGTTCGCGATAGTGGGTTACGCGTATTTTTGAAAACAAAAAACGAGTGGCTATTTTATCATATTAAATTAATATGATAAAATATTATTGAAAGAGGCCTCGTTCAAAATTGTTAAAAAAACGCCATATTGCAAACGTCTAGACTGGCTTCTTACACGCAAGTGTGCTTAGAAATCAAAAATCTTGCCGGATAACATTGCGAAAGAATTACGTAATTTCCTACTCACCGAAGCATTCAAATTGTTAACATTTGAAGAATGTTGTTGTGCACCGTTAAAAAAAAAAACTTTTAAATATAACTGTACCAATGATATGGCATTAACATCTTACTCCCATCTGCCTCTTCCTTTTCAGTGCACTGACACCGTACTCGTGACTGCCCTAATCTTGACATCGGGAGGAAAAGGTCAAGTTATTCAGCATCTGTTATGTGTCGACTTCTCTCACTCGCTACTGTCACTTGAAGTTTCAGACCGCTTCTACTCTTCTAGCGAGAAATCACAGTAAGCACTCGTTCTCTTAACCACCTTTCCTTGACATCGGGAGATAAGAGTCGTGTTATTCAGCCGCATCGGCTCAGTATGTGCCGAGTTGTCTCGCTCTATTTTGTCAGCACAGTACAGTGCGACCCTTTCTACATCTGCTCTTACAAGTCACATGTTTCCCTGAATTCTGTCAATCCGCAAGCTGTTTGCAACTTAACTTATCTCATGTGTCTATTCACTTCGTTTGATTATCGACTGGTACACCAGAAGCTCACAAGCATTTTCAACCATGCAATGAATAGTTAACTTAAAGAATTAGAAATTCTGAACCAGATACTTTCATAGAGGAATTATTGATCACTAATTGTTAAGCAACTACTTCACTGCTTACCTTGTGTATTGCAAAGGTACATGGCAAACACCTGAATTAGAAGTAACTTCAATGAAGAACACTTTCCCACTTGCATGGTGAAATTAATCTGTAGAACTCTTAACTCACTTCAGTTGTGAGGTGAAACTGTCAAGGTGATTGCAGTACAACATGAACAACCTCCAGGTCAGTGCCGGTCATACATCGATTTTGGGTCGGGGTCCTTTGCTCTTTTGTTTTGTTTCTCTTCTTTAAGTTTACAAGTAGGTCGAAAACATAGAAAAGAAACAAAAGGACAGTGGACCCCGACCCATACACCTACCCAGAGTCGGAATTTCATGACTGTTGCGACACAGCTAAAAGGGTTCGCAATTAATTAACTCGAACTAACGTAGTACTTGGCGCTACTAATTATAGTTCACGGAAAATTTAAGTCTAAAAATTCCTCAAAATTTTCTTAGTAGACGACTGAAGACAAGAGGGAATGAGCTCTTGCTGAAGATTATTATCAACCAAACTATCCGTTGTGAAAATGGATCGAATTTGTTAGGGTTTCATTAGATTAATTAAGTCCAGAACCCTGGTGAGGGGCTAAGGGCTCATACATGAAAAGGGGCGGGGAAACTTGGCCTCTTGTTAAGGGGTATAAATTGCAAATATTGGTGTTATCCAGGATGCTCAGAACACAGGTAACCCAAGAATACTATCAGTCCTTGCCACAGAACGCCGCTCGGCTAATAAATTATTCATACCATACCAATTCTTACACTTTGCATAAGCCAATATTCTATAATAAGCAAAATGTTCTTTTATATTAAAGCGTTTTATATAAGTCATGTCTACGATGTAAATACAAGATGAAAAAATCTAAAAAATTGTACATGAAACGCTAAAAATTTAAAAATTGAGATTTCATAATGCACACAAAAATTCAGAAATCTCAGTAAAATTTAAAATTAGATAATCTCTTGGGTGCCGACTGAACCGACAGACAGTTAAAACTGAGGGTTATCCAATACTCCGACAAATTTATGCAGTGCTTTTATTATTAACTTTTTCATTGTTTTGCTTCGTTCTTTAATCATGCTTTTGTACAGTATTGATCTGATATACACACGGCTAAAGTTATGAGAGCTTAACAACAAAGGAAAAGTCCCCTAAGTAATCTTAAAAGTGATGGCGGTCGCTTACGAGAGCCATTCTATTACAATCTTTAAGTCACAGTTCAAACGAGGTTTTACAAAGGTGGTCCTAACCAGAGCTGCATGGTCCCTTACGAGAGTGGTCGCAAGGAGAGCTGCCTTCGACTGTATATGAAATTCATATACTACGTGGTCGCTTGGCAAAAAGACTACCGCTACTAAAGACGACACCTTTGGTGGATGTGACTGATTTCAATTGTCAGTGCATCCTGAAAGAAAATTCACACATACATATGCTTTAGCTCTCATTCAAGCGATATAACATTAATACTGTTGATGATGGTGATGGTGATGATGATGATGATATACCTTTCGTTTTAAAAATAAAGGTTTGACGGACCTTCGCGACTCTGCAGTTGGAAAAAGTCCGGATTCTGTCGTAGGAGGA
>OZ037788.1:12488286-12530786 GCA_964035525.1 Porites cylindrica | reverse complement strand
TTAACTTGTGGTTTTGGATTACTGTTCGTTACTTTTACACGTATGTGAAGGACAAAGATAACGAGCCACGTACCCGAATCATCATCACCCGTTTGCCCACCAGTAACAGTCCCATCGCCGGGGCCCACAGAAGATGGCCCAGCTGATGATGTTTGCTGAGTCGATGATGGCGCAAAAACCTGCGATGAAGATAGTTCCGTGACATGTGACACTGAATCTGTCATCGTTGTTGAGGCAGACACTGAAACTGACGGTGATGGCGACATTGACGCTGAAAACGATGCCGAGACTGACGTAGATGGCGACATCGACGGCGACATTGATGTTGAGGCAGACACTGATATTGATGCTGAGACTGACGTGGAATGCGACATCGTAGAAGTTGACATAGAATGTGACATCCATGTTGAAAGAGACGGTGAAGTTGATGGTGAGGCTGACATAGATGGTGACATTGACGGTGAAGTAGACGTTGAATCAGACGAAGAGGCTGACGTGGATGGCGACAATGACGCTGACATTGACTGCGACATTGATGTTAACATGGAATGTGACATTGATGTTGAGGCAGACACTGATATTGATGCCGAGACTGACGTGGATGGCGACAATGGTTTTGACATTGACTGCGATACTGATGAAGATATGGAATGCGACATTGATGTGGAGGCAGACACTGATGTTGACGCCGAGGCTGACGTAGATGGTGACATAGATTGTAGCAACGATATTGAATTAGACACCGAAGGTGTTGTTGACGACCGAGCTGGAACATAAAAAGAAGTGTTTACTTTAGTATTTAAAATGGCTTTTCATCTACATCTTAAATCTCTACATTTAATTCGGGTTAAATACCCAATTCTTCAAAGTGCCTCAAACAAGGAAATGATAATGGCCATGTCTGGCGGCAAATGAAAAACAGCACAATCTGACCCCTCATGTCCTAAACTCAAATAAGTTTACAAATTTTTTAACTGCCGAGCAAGATAGATTTTATCCGTAATCAGGTGAGAAATTCTGCTGAAATACAAACTGCCAGCAGTCCATAAAAATTAGTTCTAGGCATTGTTTATGGGTACAGGCAGTGTAATCTACTAACCTACCAGTCTACAAGAAGAGAGCGATAAATTACAGCCCAAACAGCCTGTGCGAATTGGGCAAGAATTGAACATTTAAGATTATAAAATAACGAAGATGGTACGCACCTTCTGATTGACTGATTGGTTAAAAACCTATGGCTTATTGTGCCGATAAACTCATAGAAAACTTAAAGATATTTTATAAAAGCAATAGACCACACTTTCTATGAGTTTACCGGCGTGATAACCCACTTGGGATGTTGGGAGAACACTCGATTACTCAATCACTCGCCTGGGGCTCGTGATTTACAAGCTTTTCTCGTGTTCTTCCAATATCCCGCGAGGGTTATCACGCCGGTAAATCCATAGAAAGTGTGGTCTTTTGCTTAATTAGGCCATCAGAAACAGCTTTTCTGGGGGTGCAATTTTCTGCAGCACGCGCGCGGAGCGAGTCTAATGTGCCTGCTGCCTGATTGTGCTGTTGCGGATAATTCTTTGAAGTAACTTATTAACGTATGAACGGGAGATTCGCTTTTCGCTTTGGCTACGCTTGGCTAAATAATAAATATATTAAAGAGCCGATATCATAAAAATATTCCCTTTGCCAATTATAATTAGTTAGATATCCTGAGTTATTGTTTAGGCCCCGGTTATTCAAAGAGCAGATAAGTCCTATCCAGTGGATAACATTTATTCACTCGCGCCATCTCGGTTGTTCGAAAGATGGATAGCGTTATCCACTGGCTATCCAGCGGATGAATTTAACCACGGTAAGGAAGGGAGTATAAATTTTTACCCACCCGACAAACGACACAAATATGGCCGGTCGACAGTTGCATCTTTTACAGAGCAACTTGTCGCTAAACCGTCTAAACCAGCTTCCCTGAAAAAGGAGAACTTTTCGCCGGTAGCTCGATAACGTTGAAGAAAACTTGCTCTTGAGTATACTAAGATTCTTTTCCGCCTCTTCAAAAATTACGGCACACTCCGCTGACGTAAAAGTTAGGCTTTCTAGGACGCTTGGCCTGCAAAGGTTCAACATTTTCAGCAATGTTGTTGTCTGTCCGGCACGCGCAACGCAAGTCTGGATTTATTACCATGGCAACTGTCTGGATAGTTGTCTTGAACAACTGGGGCCAGGGTTTTAGGAATTAGTATAGGTAATAGCATGATTTGGAGTGATATTTTGCATAAATACCACGAGTGATATTTCGAAATTGTTATAGGTAATTTCACGAGCCGTTAGACGAGAGAAATTTGTGACAATTTTGAAATATCACGAGTGGTATTTATGCCAAATATCACGTACAAATCATACTATTATTTGTTTATACTACTACCCCCAAAAGGTTTGTAATTTTCACATGTAGGTATTTCAAATTAAGCTGAAATACCACTGCTCTAAGCCAATAAAATTGCAGAAATTTCTCATGTAGTGGTATAATATCGAGAATATATTTCTTCGTTGGAGTACTTACGCGGTGCATCATCATCTTCAACTATAAGTACTGCAGAGACCACATTTGCAATGATGACGTTACTGCTGGAGGAGGGTTCATATTCATCATAAAGTACGAAATCCAGTCCGACTGATTCGTCTTCTTCAGGATAATCATCATCCACAATAGTGACATTGACGACATAATAATTCATCGGCAAGGAGGGTGAAACAGTTAGGCTTGCAACTAAAGACTCGCCTGTAGACGCTTCGTAGTCTAAAATAGGCACGGCTTTTGTAAAGTCCCGCGTAACGATACTGAAACAAAGAATCCCTGTTTATAAGAAACGAGGATCTAATCCTAAGAATATATTTGACACCCTCCTTATTGAACCCGAAAAAAAATGAGTGCTGGAACTTCAATAGACTTCTATTAAGGACTGCCTTACTGCACGCACTACATTTTGCTTGTTTCAATTTTCTCTGATTCCCCGCAAAGTTTTCTCTGTTCACTGACGCCCGATAGTGTTATTTAAATTTGTCTTGTACCATTTCTTTTTTCTCAAAGTTTCGACTATTCCTCAGCTTATGTGAATTAAAAAAAAAAGCTTTCTGATAGTAAACCCTGCAACCATCGCAGCAGGAAAAGGTCCTTTTTGGCAGCTTGTAGGTTAAAAACAAGGCTGGATTCAACAATGACTAAAGAAAGGTTCTAAACAAAGCTGTAAGGAGAGGGCGGATAAACTTTTGAAGTAAATGAAGTATACATTATTTTTGTTATACGGCTTTCTTGTTTGTTAAACTATTTTAAAGAAATGATTGATGCCGTTGTAACTGTATTTTAAAAGAATATTGAGTCGACACCAGGTCAACCATTTTTAAAGTCCACAACCCCACAACCCCCCTCCTCACAAAAAGACTTCAAAAGAGGTGGATCGGCCCCCGAACTTTGAAAACTGATCGGCGGGCCCGGTGGATTGACTGTATTCCGAAATAAGAAATCATTCAATCGTTTTGGATGTTAGACTGCAATAAATAACCAGAAATCTACTTGAAATAACATATTAAGATGCATGGAACATTCAAGAGGCCCAAAAATCACGGTAGAGGAGATTTGTAACAAAACTTTGCTTGTTATTCCGGAATACAATCAATCGAATTCACCCTAAGTAATAGATAGAACTTAGAACGTTTTTTACTAAGAGGGCTTGTTGTCTTATATGTATTACGCTCAAAGGAGTTTGTGTATATGCATACCGGCGTTAACTTGTTTCAAAACTTACAAGTGTGATCTACAAGTGATGCTATTGTTTTGGAGTCTGGGGTCAATTTAATAAAACTTTTACAAGTTAAGTGTAATTATCTAGCTTAGCGGTTGTTTTATAGTCCGAAAACAATAGCTACACTTTTAAAGTACACTTGTAAAAGTTTTATCAAATTGATGATGACGGTGATAGTGATGATGATGATGATGATGATGATGATGATGATGATGATGATGATGGTGATGGTGATGGTGATGGTGATGGTGATGATGATGATGATGATGATGATGATGATGGTGATGGTGATGGTGATGGTGATGGTGATGGTGATGGTGATGGTGATGATGATGATGATGATGATGATGTTGATGATGACGATGGTGATAGCGACGGTAAAGATGATATTGAGGATTATGATGATCACACACCATGGCGCTGCATTCGGTAGCCTTTATCTAGCTAAAGTTTTAACTGAAATCTGAAATGGTAAGTAATTATATTTTCTCACCGCAGATAAACGGGAAACGGGCCCATATAACCAGAATTATTTACAAGAAGATGAACTTCAGCAGTTCCTTGATCCTCACTTGCTATTATTGTTGCTGGTACTTCAATCTGGAATGGGAAATCTAATAATAATAATAATAATAATAATAATAATAATATATTGATAGCTATATTTCCCTGCCATTGCATAAAGCGGTTGCCCATTAAGTAAGGACACCTATCAAAAAAATTAACTAAAATACCAGGTAACATATATCTAGCTGGATTTTTCATAACGTTAATTATCGCCAAATGGACCTTTTGCGTCGAACAGTTTTTTTTCGGCCAAAAACTA
Source organism: Porites cylindrica (assembly GCA_964035525.1). Classification (NCBI taxonomy): domain Eukaryota; kingdom Metazoa; phylum Cnidaria; class Anthozoa; order Scleractinia; family Poritidae; genus Porites; species Porites cylindrica. The sequence goes on along the minus strand of OZ037788.1, from coordinate 12,526,163 downwards.
TCTACAAAGTAGCTATTGTCAAAAACTAAGAGTGAAAACATTGCTTTTTTTTTTTCTTCTCCTCGCTGTTTCTTTTTCTCCTTTCCTTTTCCTTCGTTTCTATGACTTTGGAGCTTCTCGGGCGTAAGAAACCTGCCTTTTGACGCTTTTTCACTCAAATGACTGCAAATTTCGTTAGGTTGGTTTCAAAAAATCGGCTAGATATAGAGATAATTAAGTTAGTAATAAAAATTGTAAAAGAAATTCTAAGAGTTACACAGGGAGCAATTTTCCACCGCGTATCTTGAGGGAATGTGCGTCCGATTCGGTTCTCTCTCCATCTATATGTGCATTTAATAATCAGTAAGTCCTTCGCGCTTGGTCAATGCATGGCCAGCAAGTGGAAACGCGCTGAAATAACACCTTTGTTCAAAAAGGGCACTGAAAACTACAGAACCAATTACCGTCAGATTTCACTAACTTCAATCGTGTGCAAACTAGCAGAAGAAATATGTTAAACGCAGAATTATGGATTTTTAAGGCGAAGCCATTGTATTCAAAATCCGAAATCAATTTCCGAACATGAAAGGTCGTTATACGGTTGCATATCTTTTATCTTGTTTTAACAACTGGGTAAAATCTCGCAACACTGAGAAATCCAACGGACGTAATTCTCTAATCTTAGACTTCTCCAAAGCCAGTTTGACAGTGGCGGGTCCACAAAGACGTCTGCTTCTTAATTAAGCTAGAAAGATACGGTGTTGATGGCTCTCTTCTCAAATGGTTTCAGAGCTTTTTAATGTGTCGGTCACAACGTGTTGTTTCGCGCGGCAGTTATTCGTGATGGACTCAGATAAAATCAGGCGTACCCCAAGAAACAATTTTAGCCGGGACCCATCTTGTTCATAATGTACGTCAACGATATATCCACTGCAGTTTCTTCCACTGTGAAATTGTACGCAGACGACACCAAACTCTATAGAGAGTTAGAGAGCATTTGATGAAACATGTGCTACAGTCTGACTTGTTTCGACTTTCAAAAAGCTACAGAATGGTGCAAAACCTGGCAGTTGACGTTTAACCCGATAAATTTGAAACAATTAGAATGAATCACAAACAAGATAAGTCGAAAGGGAGTTATGCACTCTTGATCCAAATGGTGAAAGTCTAAAGAGCGTGAAAAATATCAAGATTTCGGTATCACAGTATCGTACGATCTCTCATGGAGCGATCATATTTACGAAGTCGTCAACAAAGCTAGCAGAGTCCTTGGGGTCACTAAGCGCTTGCTTGGGTCTAAAACCAGAGTGTAACAGAATTCTCTTTAGACTCATTACTATACATATCTCTAGTAAGACCGATCCTGGAGTATGCTGTTCCAGTGTGGTGCTGTTTCCTTGTCAAGGACATAGTTTCGCTAGAAAATTGAAGTCCAGAGGAGAGCGTCGAGACTAACCCTCGGCCAAAAGAGGGGCGAAATGGAAAACGAGGGATGTTGTGCCATTTTAAAACGGTTCCCATTGGAGAAACGAAGACTGGATTTTATTTTTCACTGATCGAGTGTTGTAAATGTATATTTTCTTTTAAATAATCTCTCATTTAAAGACTATTTTCAGCCAGCTTCCAAAAGAACAAGGAGCAACCATAGTTACAAGCTAAAATTTCAAAGCATCTAGTTTTAAATGTCACAAATATTTAATTTTTGTTAGAATTGTGAAAGAATGGAACGATTTACCGGATTGAGTCACGGGTTGTCGGGGCATGTGACGAGCGCTAAGTGTAAATTGTTGCATTTGTTGTTAAGATTAGCGTTACGTAATGTGGCGATGTGAATATTTAAGTAGGTTATATAATTTGCTGCTTGATTTATTAAAGTGAGCATATTTCCCTAATGTAGCAGTCTCCCACAAGTATTTCTTTTCAAGAAATCTTGCATGTTTTAAGCGTTCTTTAGGTTCATTTTTAAATATCTCGCAGTACAATGTATTTTTTTTAATTATTTCTTATTGGTTTTGTTTTTAATTACCCTTTTTGAATAAACGTATAGCTACCTACGTATCTGAACACCATTTATCGTGAACAATTTCGTTAAAGCATAAATCGTAGAATGGAAAAGCACTTATTTTCTTAGATTAACCCACTAATAAAGAGATCTGGAGGTCCAATGATTTCATAAACCGCGGCCTAAGTGAGACCCCCTAAGGGTCATGGTCCCTTGATGTTTTGTTTTGTTTTTGTTTTTGCTTTTGTTCTAGAGTTTGTAGTCAGGAAGAAAAAAAAAAACGAAAACGAAACAAAGGCACACTGGACCCCTACCCCTAGTCGACATTTCGTGACTGTTGTAAGAACTGACAGTTGCGAGCGCGCTCGTCCGTGACATGGCCAGTCCGAAGCTTTAGGATGGATTGATGGAATTATGTAGCGTTCGCAATTAAGCTTGAATTACTTTTCTCGAGGTGGTAACTGGCGCCTACTAAAGTTCACGGAAATTTTACCTCTTAAAAACTCCTCAAAATGTTCATGGTTTGTAATACCCCATATTTGGGCATTGAGTTCGAGGCCGTGTAAGCCAGTGTGTAACTGTTGGTTGTGAATTGATTGTGGAGTATGGATTACGTTGACTTACGGTGTGTTCCTTTCGGTGAATCCAAAAACGGATTTTAGATCTAAAAACGGATTTCGCGTTCCTTTCGGCAAATCCAAATCCGGATTTTTGATCTGGTGAATCCTTTTTGAAAAAGGATTCACTGGATTTGAAATCCGAAGAATCCAAATCCAGATTAACGGATTAGTGATCTACGCCGTTCCATTCACAGTGGATCCGAAATTAGTCAGATGATCCAGCGGTATTTCCAGTTGAAGTATTCCCACGGAGGCCGTAGAGTTTCCTCGTTGCTTTCATTTGCCGCAAAACATCTGAAACATTAGAAGATTGTTCCTGGTACATTAAAATATCCATATACTAACCATTTGTCTCTAAAGATTGCTTGAAATCAGAAATAAGTAAAAGTAACAAATGAACTGCTATCTAACTACAAACTCGCTTGTGGACGCGACAGGCGTTCGATCGTGCTACATAAAAAAATCCGAGCTATGGAACTGGATCAAACTGGCCGACATTCTTTAGATAATTTTCAATTTTAATGCTTCTTTCTTTGTCTGTTTTATATGTTCCATCGTCGCTATTCGAACTGCCGACCACTAAATTCTGAACGGTATAATCGCATAATTTGTCAAACAGTAGAAAACACGTCATTTTTTGAGAGGCTGTCGTGCATATTGCACGCGTTGGCGAAAGGTTACCAAGGTTACAAATCCAATTTCGGATTTCACGTTCCTTTCGACCGAGAAATCTGGCAAATCTAGGATCAAAAATCCGTTTTTGGATTCGCCGAAAGGAACACACCCTTAGTGTTGAGTTGTTGCTAAGGACCTAACAGGTTACCAAGCTTACGATTTTTGTTTGAAAGGGCTATTAGTGCCCTGTCCTGCTTTATAAATTGGCAGGTTTTAAAGCAGCAATGATCAAGGAATAAGGTTGTACGCATTTACGTTGAGCCAGCGGTCAACTCCCTTGTGGAATGCAATTATTGAAAGATGCCTCTTTCAAAATTGTTAAAAAAAAAAGCCATATTGCAAACGTTTAGGCTGGCTTACACGCAACTGTGAAATAAAATTATCATGCCGGGAAACATTGCGAAAGAATTATTTAATTTCGTTAACTCACCGAAGCATTCAAAATTGTTAACATTTGAAGAATGTGAGTTGTTGTGCACTATTAAAAAAAAACTTTTAAATATAACTGTACCAATGATATGGCACTGCCATCTTACTCCCATCTGCCGCCTCGTCCTTTTCAGTGCACTGACGGTACTCGTGACTGCCCTAAACTTGACATCGGGAGGAAAGGGTCAGGTTATTCATCATCGGTTATGTGTCGACTTCTCTCACTCGCTTTCAGTGTCACTTGAAGTTTCAGACCCCTTCAGCTCTTCTAGCGAGAAATCTGAGTAAGCACTAGTTCTCTTAACCCCCTTTCCTTGACATCGGGAGATAAGAGTCGTGTTATTCAGCATCGGTTCAGTATGTGTCGAGTTGTCTCGCTCGCTTTTGGGAGCAGAGTACAGTGCGACCCTTTCTACATCTGCTCTTACAAGTCACACCTATAGAATTCTGTCAATCCGCAAGCTGTTTTCAGTTTAACTTATCTCATATGTCAACTCACTTCGTTTGATTAATCGAGTAGTACACCAGAAGCTCACAAGCATTTTCAACCATGCAAAGAATCGCGGTTAACCTAAAGAATTAGAAATTTTGAACCAGATACTTTCATAGAGGAATTATTGATCACTAATTGTTAAGCAACTACTTCACTGCTTACCTTGTGTATTGCAAAGGTACATGGCAAACACCTGAATTAGAAGTAACTTCACAGAAGAATACTTTCCCACTTGCATGGTGAAATTAATCTGTAGAACTCTTAACGCAGTTCAGTTGTGAGATGAAACTGTCAAGGTGACTGCAGTACAATATGAACAGCCTGCAGGTCAATGTCAGTATTACATCGACTTTCCGTCGGGGTCCATTGATCTTTTGTTTTGTTTCTTTTCTTAAGTTTATTTTTAGGTAAAAAACATAGAAACGAAATAAATGGACAGTGGACCTCGACCCATACACCTGCCCTGAGTCGGAATTTCATGAAGGGTTCGCAATTAACTCGAACAAACGTAGTACTTGGCGCTTCAAATTATAGTTCACGGAAAATTGAAGTCTAGAAATTCCTAAAAATTTTCGTAGTAGACGACTGAAGATTAGTATCAACCAAACTTTCCGTTGTGAAAATGGATCGAGTTTATTACGGTTTCATTAGATTAATTAAAGGGACAGGTTCACGGTTCAGCGCATGCTCATTTATCAAAATGCTGTTTTTCTGCCGGAACATGCTGTATCATCTATGCAAGCAATATGATCATGTCACTATGTTGTCAAAGAAGCAATCTGCACACTCCCCTGGCAGTGACTTGCACTTGATAAACTTAAATATTTGCAAATAGCTGTAAATTAATCATCAATGGAATGAAACCTTCGGGTCAACAATAAATTCAACGTTGGTAGTGTTGGCATAATCCACTAATTTTTTCTGTTATTTTAGTACTCCTCCATCCTACTTCAGGTTACTCTGAAATGCAATTCTAGTTTGAAATACACTCCGAGATCCCCTGAGAGTGGGATTATTAACTGATAGAATTAATAATAAATTGGAAACAAGTAATTTGATTAATGAACACGCGCTTAGCCGTGAACCTGTCCCTTTATGTCCAGAGCCCTGGTGAGGGGCTGAGGGCTCCTGTGTGAAAAGGGGCGGGGAAACTCGGCCTCTTGTTTAGAGGTGTAAATTGCAAATTTTGGTGTTATCCAGGATGTTCAGAACACAGGTAACCCAAGAATACTATCAGACCTTGCCACAGAACGCCACTCGGCTAATAAATTATTCATACCTTTGTTAGACTTTGCAATAGCCAGTATTCCATAATAAGCAGAATGTGGTTTTAAACTTATTAAAGCGTTTATATGCGTCGTGTCTGCGATGTAAATATATTAAGATGAAAAAATCTACATGATATCTAAATGTAAATGAAATGCTAAACTTTTAAAATTTGAGATTTCATTATGCACATAAAAATTCAGAAATCTCAGTAAAATTTAAAATTAGATAATCTCTTGGGTGCGGACTGAACCGACAGACAGTTGAAATTGAGGGTTGTCCAATAATCCGACAAATGTATGCATGGCATTGTATTGTATTGTCTTCACTTTACAATACTGTAAAAAAAGCGTGACTAAAGAATGAAGCAAAACAATGAGAAAGTTAATAAAGCCATGCATAAATTTGTCGGAGTATTGGACAGGTATGAAGAGATCAAATATAATATACACACCCCCTCTCTACGGCCCTTAATTGCCAAACACGAGTATCCAAGACTTTGAGCAGGGTGAGAGCACTAGGCTCAGCCCTCAGCCTCAGCCAGGGCAACCGCGCACTAGTCACGCCCCAACGGTCAAGTTAATCTCAAATCAACGCGGGATCAAAGTCTGTTCCAGCAATTAGCCGACAATTAGAACATTCTTCTCCTCCAGGGGTCTACTCCCCATGACAGCTTTTGATGCCAAAAATGGTATTAATATTGTAGCCGTCGGTTCGCTGACAAAGGGCCAGCTGTGGTTGTTTATACGAGAGACTAACAGTACATCAGCGAATCTCTTAGACAATTTAAAGACCTAACATTCTACATGTATTCCAAAACCAGATGTACGTTAAACACATGTGTTGTGACCAAATTATTGAGAACGACGCCAAACATTTTTTAAGTGTAATGTACATGGAATCAACCCCAAACCCATACGCTTCAATATATTTCTGCTGAATATACACCCCGGGAGGGGTACTCGATATATCCTTTGGGTGGGGAGGAGCTGCCCCGCCCCTCATACCCTGACCCTGTTTAAGACAAAAATCGCTTATTTTCCTACCCTGTTTAGGACAGAATTCCGATTTCTGATACCCTGTTTAAGACATTTAACCCGAAACCATACCCTGTGTACTGGATAATAATAAAACTCAAAGTACAAACATTAACCATAAAAGACTGCAAAAGATCGTAAACGAATGTGCCGAAGAACGCAGGATCTATAAAGACCTGATCAGCTAAAATAATAATGAAGACATATTAAATTGTGCAATTAGAATAGTGCAATGCTGGTCGTACTAATTAACTCTGCAAGACATGTCTTGCAGAGTTAATTTTCACGTAGTACGATCAGCATTGCAGTATTCTGCTTGCAGAATTTAATAATCCATTGGCAAGCACAGAACTATTTAAAAAGATACCCTGTTTAAGACAAAAATTGATAAAATCGATACCCTGATTAGGACAAACAATGATAAAATCGATACCCTGTTTAAGACAAAAATCCCGAAAAAACATTCCATGGCTGGCCGCACGTCCCCATGAAGCCCTTATAAGGGAGTGCCCCCCCCCCGGGATATACACAAACAGCCAGTCGTGAGAGTAACCCTGGCTGGTTGTTTATGTTTCCAGTAACAGCTAGCCCTGACTAAATGTCATTTAATTTGACATTTTTTGGACCATCATCTAGACTAAATCACGAGTTGATCTTTACAAGGGACGAGTTTGCGAAAACAAGCGACGAGAGTTGCGAGAAGTCAACCTTTTTCAACTGGCATGACCCGTCCAAGCCTCAGTAATCAAAACTATTCTTCTTGTATGTCCTCATGACAGACCACACTATGAGTAATTATCAAAGACAACACATTTTGTTTTAAAAAAATTGAATAACTTCTACACTCACTAACCCACAAGAATTTTTTTTATACGTCCAAGCTCACGTAAGCGATTGCTCCGGAAATTCGAAAAAAATAACCACAGCTAGTCGCTTAAGAGAATGAACTCTCGTAAGCGACCGCATGGTAACACAATAGAGGGTGGTCGCTTATGAGCTTCAGAGACTCATTAATAATACCAGCAGGGGCCGATACTTCGGCTCCTGATAATACATAAAAAAAAAAACAAAAGAAGTTTATGTTTTATGAGTGTCTTTATATCTGATATATCATGGCTAAACTTTACGTCCAGTTTGTTAGATCAAAGTAGCCCCAAGGTCATTATCAACGAACAATTAGTGCAGTGTGGAGTTTCACTGATAAGTGTTGATTTAATATATAATGAATAAGACTTCGCGTGGTCGCTTACGAGAGCTTAGCAACCAAGGAAACTTAGGCTATCTCAAAAGTGGTCGCGGTCGCTTACGGGAGCGGTGGCTCACGAGAGCTTTCCATTACAAACTTTAAGTCACATTTCAAACGGGGTTTTACAAAGGTGGTCGTAACGTGGACGTAAGGAGAGCTTCGACTGTATATGAAATTCATATATTCATCGTTTCAAGGCCTTTTTTTATTACCGTACTGTTTTCTATACATTTTTCCAGTACGCGCTTCCTCACCGTTTTTACCCTCAAAACTGAACTGAACTCTCTGTCGTCTTGTAGTCGAATGATACTTAATATGCGAAATTTTTCTTCCCTCAAGACGTTGAGATGTAGCAAAGAATTACATATTTACACCACAAGTTTCTCTAACTACATCGTTTTCGTTAAAAAATCACAATCGAATAAACAAAAAACTCGGTTAAAGAAAATAACAAGAAAAAAGAAGCTAAAGTCACTTGTTCTAATTACACTAATCTCTACACTGATCGCTCGGCAAAAAGACTGCCGCTACTATAGTCGACACCTCTGTTGTAGTAATGGTGGATGTGACTGATTTCAATTGTCATTGCATCCTGAAAGAAAATTCACACATACATATGCTTTAGCTCTCATTCAAGTGATGTGATATTAATACTGTTGATGGTGGTGATGATGATGATAGTAATGATGATGATGATGATGATGATGATGATGATGATGATGATGATGATGATGATGACGATGATAGTCATTGGTCAAAAATAGTTTAGTCACCCATCCAGATTGCACAAATACAGCCGAAAGTCGAAAGCCGTTACTTGCTTCATAACATGTATGAAACAGGTCTTAACTAGTAGTGGTGCTAAGTAAACATAAGGCTGATTCATTTAGCTAGAATATTCGAAATTTTGGCTGACTAATCTTTATTTTCTTACCTTTTCACCACAAAGTAAACAACTATCAGCAACACAACAATTGCAAGGCACATCAGAGCAATAGCTAACGTCAAAAGGGACATCATTGTGTCTCTGTCCTTTTCTAAAATTCGAAATAGAAAATAGAAAAGTCACTCCATGTAGCTTAGGTTGTTATCAATCCCGCCACGCCCTATTAAAAGACTAAAGAGCCCTCTACGCCAATCTCTCATCTCAGTTTTACAGATGTTCTTGTCTTGACTCCAGCCATACGATCCCCCTGTTGCAATCAAAAGGCCTCAATATGTCAAAATCATTATAAACAAAGATCAAACACTAACAGTATCATCCGTAGCCGGCAAGATCATTTTGGGGTTTGCATAGCGAATGTGCGTACAAAACGTCTGTGAAGGACACAAATAACAAACCACCTACCCGAATTATCATCCCCTGTTTGCCCACCAGTAACAGTTCCATCGCCTGGGCCTAATGAAGATGACACAGCCGATGTAGAAGACAAAGTCGACGCTAGATAGGACGCTGAAATCGATGCTGAGACTGACGTAGATGGCGACATTGACTGCGACATTGATGTTGAAATGAAATGTGACATTGCTGTTGAGGCAGACACTGATATAGACGCCGAGGCTGACGTAGATTGTGACAATGACATTGAAGCAGACGTTGAATTAGAAATCGAAGTTGACACCGACGAGAAAGCTGAAGCAACAACAGACAGAGTTAACTATGAGGATTTTAAAAAGCTTTACACCTACAAGGTATATCTTTACATTTGTTTCCAGTTAAGTACCCAATTTCTTAAAACCTTCTATGTTACGAAGGAGTCATTACAAATGATGTCGAAGTGCACAATCTGACATCTCAAGTCCTAATGTCAATTAATTTTAAATACCCCTACCAATTCTAAACTGCTGAGCAAGAAGGATTATATCTAGAAAAAAATTCATCCGCAAAACAGACAGCAAGTAAATAAATTCCAGTCAATTTCACATTCGTATGAGCCTTTCAAAATTAGACTCTGTTGTAAAGAACATTGACGTTGAATTTGGTGTTGAAAGTGTTGCCCTGCTGACATCACAAAGAAAAAGGGAAGCTTAAAATACTTATTCTCACATTATTCTGCGGAGAAATAATACCACCACCATCACCACTACTACTACTACTACTACTACTACTACTCTTACTAATTGTTATTAGTATCATTATCATTATCATTATCATTATCATCATTATTATTTTTATGGTTATTATATCATTAATATTATTTTCCTTAAAAGTAGATGGGCCTATAACTGAAGGGGCTTATGAGAGACACTTTGCGGTATATTTCTTTCGCTGAAGGTACTAACCAGGTGAAGCTGCATCCGAGGGGGCTTATAATAATAATTATTATTATTATTGTAATTGTGATTATCACTATTATTATTATTATTATTAGTAGTAGTAGTAGTAGTAGTAGTAGTAGTAGTAGTAGTAGTAGTAGTAGTAGTAGTAGTAGTAGTAGTAGTAGTAGTAGTAGTAGTAGTAGTAGTAGTAGTAGTAGTAGTAGTAATAGTAATAGTAATAAATTGCTTTATTTGCATGACCGCATCATTTTACAGTATTGCAAAAGCATGTATATGACAATCAAAATATAAAACAAAACAGCACTAATAATAATCTAGAAAAATTCGGTTACATTACTAACAACGAATCACGTATTTTCATGCAGGAGGAAACAAACTTCATAACTAACTTATTTACATGATGTTCCTTCGAATTCATTATCAGTTTTATGCTTTCTGGAGATGATTTCTTGTCAAAGTCAGGTATTATTCGATTGATTTGATTAATAAATGCCTGTCTCTGTACTGAGTATTTGTTACATTGAAAGAGGAAATGAATCTCATCTTCTACCTGATTTGAGTTACATAAAGGACATAATCTATTTTCTCTTGGCAAATGATCGATTTGGTATCGACCATGTTCAATCATAAGTTTGTGATTACTTATTTTAAATTTAACAAAATTCTGTCGTTCGTCATAATGTCTTAGCTGGTAGAGATAATCAGATGTAGAATATTCATCTTTAAAAGTTTTATAAAATTCTAGTTTTTTTGAATTTTCGAGGCTGTGCCGCCAAAAAGATAGATATTTCTCTCTCATCTCTGTGGTATATCGTCTAATTTTATCATTATCTAGAGATTCAGCATCTAAACTGGTTAGATTGTACTGTTCAAGCATGTTTATGAAATTGGAAAAATATCCGGAATTATTCATAGAATGTAGATTCTTTGACATAAGGAAAGACTGTTTGACTATAGAGTCATTATCTTTGTTGTTGAGGTAAACAAAATATTTCATAATTTTCTGATTTATCGGGATAAGCAGCGGCAGTCTATCAAGTTCAGCTCTGCAGGCTATGTTAGAGGCCTTATTGTTAACCTCTAAGTAACGTTTACAGAATTTGAGGTGGATTTTTTCTATTGGGGAGCTATCCCATTTTTTAAAATCTTGCTTGGTGTACATTCCCCATACCTCGCTGTTGTAACTCAAGATTGGGAATACCATGGTGTCAAAAATTTGGGATGCAGTATTAGGATTAAGTTTGTTAAGAATTGTCCGCTTCCGAATACTAGAAAACGCGTGAAGGGCCTTTTCTTTTAAGTGTTCGAGTGCAAGTGTAAAGTTTCCCGTTGGAGCTAAACGTGTACCTAAGTAAGTGTATTCTTGGACAATTTCAATTGACTCACTGCCTATGTTGAATTTGATGTCAATAGATTTTTTTGGGCGTTTCTGGAATATCATAATTTTTGTTTTCTTCGGATTAATTTTTAGCTTCCATTTGTCACAATACAAAGAAAGCTCATTTAAACAGTTCTGTAATCCAGTTTTCGATCTTGATAGAATAACTAAATCATCTGCGTACAAAAGCGAATTTATTTTTTTCCCATTTGGGAGAACAAATGGGTCAGATAAGGTGTTTTCGAATAAAAGTGGTAGATTGTTTAAATAGAGGTTAAATAAAAGAGGGCTTAAAATACAGCCTTGACGTACACCTCTGGAATATGAAAAAGGCTGTGTTTTGTTTTCACCGATTTTGATGGAACATGTCGAGTTGCAATAAAGACTTTTCATGAGGTTGTACAAGTTTCCTCCTATATTCGTTTTTAGCAGCTTATAGTAGTAGTAGTAGTAGTAGTAGTAGTAGTAGTAGTAGTAGTAGTAGTAGTAGTAGTAGTAGTAGTAGTAGTAGTAGTAGTAGTAGTAGTAGTAGTAATAGCACTATTATTACCAACACCCCTCGTTGAACAAATCGTATCTCAGTCACATCCAGCCAGTGATTTCGGGGAAACGGTTAAGTAGCTTACAGGGTCTAACGAAGTACAAGATGCGAGATTGGATATCCATGCATGCAGATTCTGGGAGAACCAACGATCGGCAGTCTTTGATGTCAAGGTCTGCCACCCAATTGCCGAATCGTATAAGGATTCCGAACCGCAACAACTGTATGCACGAGAACGAGAAAAAAACGTCTTTATTCAAGAAGGGTTCTCGACATTGAGCACGGAACATTTAGGCCCTTAGTGTTTACAACAACTGACGGTATTGGAAGAGAATGCCTCAGGTATCACAGTCGACTAGCGGAGATGATTGCCATCAAGAAAATCGAACAACATGCTAACACTATGTCATGGATCAGAAGTAAAATCCTCTTTTGCATTATTAAGATGAGCATTCAATTGTTTTAGAGGATCTAGGGCAAAAATGAGAGCTCAGTACAACACTTGAAATGCGGGTCTATGGCTTTACTTAGTAGTAACTTTGAATGACCGCACAATGTTCAGAGAGCTGGACAACACAGCCTTCTGCATCCTCTTCAGAACATCACTCGATCGCGCACCAAAGATCTTACTCTTCTCGACATTTAGTTTCTTGGACCACTCCCCTAAAACGTCCATGATGACGTTCAGCTGTACGATATTATAGTCTGGGTACAGTTTGGTAAGCTCCCACCGCAGTGGTTGGTACTTCTCTAGCTGTCTTTGCAGAATATTTCTTCACGCAATTGCCCACCCACAGACAGCTCAGCCAACACCCTCATCGACTTGTGGTCTCCAAATCACGTGTACACCCTGTTGGTTGGAACGAAAGTGTGCTCTGCGTAAACTGGAACATCCCAGTATGCTTGAGCGTCTTTTGACTCGTACAACGCTGGGCTCCACCCGTGAGCACCATGGAGGAACAAGCAAGCTTGAGGTCCCTCAGCATTGCAAAGAACAGCACCTTTAGTGCAGCTTTATGCCTTTCCATGTACTTAGTCTGCGTCAGCGATGAACATCTCGCCAAAACGTTAGCAAGGCTTTCTGGTACCTTACCGCACATTCTACACATGGTGCTAATTTGGTCTGAAGTATACCGGTCTTATAAGCCGTGTACACTTGGGTTGATAAGAGCTGCTCATAAAGTTCCATAACCCGTGCGATAGTATGAGTAGGCGTGACCGCCCCCTCACTCAACCAGGCGAAACTGCTGTGTTCGCTCAGCTAGTAGTCTTCCCTGCTGGTCCACAGCAGTCCCTGGTCCCTGGTCCCTGCTGGTCCTTGCCATCTCTGGTCTTCCAGCTTCTCCTCAAGCTTCTCTTCTACAGCTTTCTTAAAATGTTGTCTCACCTGATGTCTACTGATCCTCTCCTTGGGGCTTGCTGCAAGCTACATAATGGATCGGGAGTAGCCAAATTGAGACTAGTTTCCAGTTCCTCCGCAAACTTGTGTACGTCTTTCACAAGTGACCAGAATCCCTTCTCGCCTGCTTTCTGATCTCTTCAGATATCAACACACTTCTCATCATTGGGTCAGGATTCTCATAAGGCTTCATAGCCGCCTCGATCTTACTGAAATTTGTACTCTTGTTCTACAGACCTTTGTCCACGACCCCCTTTATCTCTTGGAAGAAATAGCACTGCAGTGGAGCGAAGAGGGTTCCCATCATTCTCACTGGTCAACTTCCTTGTCTCTCTATCAATGCTTTGTGGTTCTCCCAATGGCCAGTGTTGGGTCCACATGGGGTACGTCAAGACAGGCAAGGCGAACTGGTTTGTTGCCTTGACGCGGTTGACATCGGACATAAGGCTTGTCCAGATTATTGAGAGTCTTTGCAAGTACGTCTTTGCTGCAACTGTAAGTGCTAGCTTTTTGTCTTGCATCACGGACTCTCTCACACCCAGGAAAATTATTTTTATTTTTTTTATAATTATTTTGTTTACAGGTAGATGGACCTATAACTGAAGGAGCTTATGAAAGACACGGTATATTTTTTTCGCTGGGGTACTTACCAGGTGCAGGTGCATCATTATCCGTAATCGTTATTTGGATAACTGATGGTCGTCCGATGGTCAAACCAGGGCTGGGTACACCGATGGATAAAGTGATATTAAATTGCTCAGCTCCTTCGATCAAATTATCGTCGGTTATGTTGATAGTTAAACCTTTTACTGTTTCACCGGGTTGAAAATTCAAAATCTCGCCTGACACCGGTACATAGTCTTCCAAGACATCGGCTGACCCATCCAACAAATTTATCCTGGAATAAAAAAAAATCCTTGTTTGTAAAATATGAATACGAAATTAGGATCTAATTCTCACATTTTTGCCACCAACCACACACACACACACACACGCCCATTCAAACCTTTCAGCTTCAAAGTTCATATGCCCGGAAACGATAACGGAAACATTTGGTGCTTACCATTTGACAGAAAAATCCGGTTGGGTTGTCGAAAGCATAATGGTAAGCGATTTACCAGTGTACGGCAGAATTGCCACATTCGTTACGGTTTGAATCCAAAGAACGGGAGAATTTGTGTAGCGCGAGTCTAGAACCGAGAAGGAATCGAGAAATGGTAAATAGTAAGCGACATTCCATTTGGTTTGTACCAACCGGAATGAAAGGACTACCTCAAAACGTACTCCTCAATTTTTGGTTGGAATTTCCGAAAGGTGACCTTACCATTTACTTTCCATCCGGAATTCCCGACATTTTCTGTCAAATGGTAAGCACCCATGGTAATTATTTTTCCCTTCGATTCCTCGAAACCAAAAATCCTTCTAAATTCGTCCGAATTTGTCGGATTATCCGTCTAGATGGGTATTGGTATAAATCTGAGCAATGGTGAACAATTGTGCATTTTGTGTAATTAAAAGATCGCTCCAACCTTCGTAACCTGACTTCGTATTCCAAAAGCTATATTTCAACCACTAGGTTAAACATTAGTCCTGTGTTATGTAGGTGGAATTTTTTCCCAACAGCGCGCGCTCTCATTGGTTGTTTTGAGGTCCATGACATCTAAAAATGAAACTGTTTCCCGCCAAAATCGCTGAGCGGGTAACAGTGCAAAATTTATGATGTCAGAGGGTTACAGTGCACTTTTACCCGCGAATGTTGACCAACGACCGCCTCTCAGCGAGGTTCAATGAATTTCCAGCTTCAAAAGTTTCAGCTATATAACAAATCACAATGTTTCGACACATTGAGATTCTCGGGAAACAAAGTCAACTGTTTCCCTCGGGACCAGTCATAGTATTAATTATGTGTCTTACGATCACAAAGCCTAGCGATATTTTCCAGCCACAGGAAATTCTTCTTTTTACCTGAAAAATCCTCTCTCGAATATACTTTCTCTCATCGGAGAGAAGTTTAAATTACCAGAATTGTTAACGATGATAGTGATGGCAATAAATTTGATAAGAATAATTCCAGGAGCCCATGTCTAGTTCTTAAGACGGAATCCATTAGGAAATTGAGTAATTTCAATTTTCAGTGGACAAAAACCTTGTACCAGAGTAATTTAAACAATATCGCATTCCCTTTTTACATTTTTTAAGAGCTAAAAAAAAATTTTTCATGAGAGCCAGAGAAAATAAATGTGAAATCTTACAAAACGACATATTACACACGAGATTTTCAGAAATTAACTTGTCTTTTCACAATTCTTGAATTGAATTCTTAAATTATTCTGGTACAAGGTCTTTGTCCACTGAAAATAAAAATTACTCAATTTCCTGATGGATTCCGTCTTAATATTTTCAAAGCTTGGCGACTAGATTATTGCTTGACGTTTCTGATAACGGCGGTTATTTCATGCTGAAAATGATAATAGTACTGAAGGCGATGCCGATAATGGTGGTGGGAATGTTGATGCAGCCGATGATGAAATTGACGATTTCATTGATAATGCTGTTGCTATTTTTGTGTTGTTGTTGATTTCGAGAATGAAAGTGATTGGTTAATTTGGTATGATGACGATAGTGATGATGATGACATAGTTGTTGTTATGGTTATTGATGATTGTAGTGTTGTATCATGCGTTATGGCAATTGACTATACGCTGCGAAATAGTATTTAAGGAGCTGAAGTTGTTGTTAGTTGTGTGCTTATAACCGCTGATGATGATGATGATGATGATGATGATGATGATGATGATAGACGATGATGAAAATGATGAAGATAACGATGATGATGATCACGGTGATTATGTTAATGATAGTGATGAGATAATAATGAAGATGTTGATGATGATGATGATGATGATGATGATGATGATAGTAAACATCAACTTCAGTAGACTTTTTTCTAGTTCAAGGTTCAAGAAAATCTCAAATGGTAAGTAATATTCTCACCTCAGAATAGCATTGAAGCTCGTATTACCAGTGTTAACGACATTAACGTCAACAGATCCTTGACCTTCATCAACCGATATTGCTGCTTGTTCGAAATGGAATACAGCGTCTAAAAAAATATTGTATCCATTGGCGCATGAAACTACCCCAATCATAGCTTGATTATTGTTGGCGTATTGTATTACTATTTAATTAATACTATACAAACAAAGTTGAAAATCATAACAAGTGAATAAGCTGAGCAATGGAGGTTTTGATCAGCCGAGATTCACAGATTGAATTCACAGTAATTTTACATTACAACATTTATTTCAATAACTCACGATTAACGTCATCAATTTAGACGCGGTAAATGTGAAAACCACTTCCTGGTAGAAGGGTCACCCTTCCAGCCGAGTCAACGTCGATAAAACGTGAAATTAGGCAATTCACGTCGTAGTCGTGCAGTGACAGCAAAGAAATGTACAAAAAAGCGTGATGCACGTGCAAAATCATTGTTTTGCTGACCTTAACCTACTGCTTTTTTGACGTTCTCGTTGCCGGAATCACTGGATCATTTTTCTGGGAAACTTCCTACCTACCCCTCCCCTAAGTCAACATTAACACTTACTTCTCACTTAGGGCAAAATGTTGGCTTACGAGAGGGATAGATGGGCAGTTTCCCAGAAACGTATATTGCAGTCAACGCAACTGAGCGTTTGAATGAGAAAAAAAGTTGACCCCTTTGCTGGTCAGGACTAACAGCAATCGCTCTGATTAGGGAGTTTAAGATATAAGATACCACAACAGCGAAGGCGGCAAAAACGTCACTTAAAAAGTGACTTCGCTTTCTTTGAAACTTCAGCGCGATTATCCCTACTCGCTCACTTTGTCCAATGTAGGCAAACTTTCATGGAGTTGAATTGTTAAGAAAAATGTTCAAATTTAAAGAGAGAAAGAGAAATTCGTCTTCCTATGTTCACGTTTTTGTATTTGTATTTGTATTTATTTATTTGCCACACGATTACAATAATTACAAAGAAATGCCAAAAAAAATGTAGGAAGAAATGGCGAGGAGGCCTAAAGGAAACTATAGAGCTTATGTTAATTAGGCCTCCTCAATTACAATTTTTCGAAGATGGCATAAAAATTACGGCGACGGATACAAAATAATATCAGGTGGAAAATTAAACTAATCAATATTACGGAAGATTACAAATAATGTTGAATATTAGAAGGCTTTTTCGCAAGATTTCTGTTGGAGTATACTAATAATTATTAGAAATAAATGCCTTAAGTGCTCTTTTAAAGGAAAAAGGTGAGGAAGCGTTGATGATGTTGGTGTTTAAGGTGTTGTAAAATTTAGGTCCTTGATAAAAAACGGAAAAGTGTTTGGTTGGAGTACGACAGAAAGGCAGACGAAATTTACACGAGTTTCTTGTATTATACGAATGAATTTGACTTTGTAAAGTAAATTTACCATGAAATTTTAAAGGTAGAGTATGGTTTTGATAGGAGTACATGAAAAAGCCTAGTTGTATTAAGTATATATCATGAAATTTTAAGATACCAAGATTTTGAAAGATTGGATCAGTATGTGCATCGAAAGTGGTTTTAGCTATAGTTCTGATCACCCGTTTCTGTAAAATCTCAAGACGAATAAGGTTAGTTCTGTAAGTGGAGGCCCAAACTAAGTTGCAGTAAAAAAAGTATGGATAGACTCGAGAAAAATAAAATGTTCGTAAGGTTTTCGTAGATAAATAGAAACTGGATTTACGAATAATTCCTGTACATTTAGAAACTTTATTGGCGACATGTAAGATTTCAGATTTCCAATTTAAACTTTCACCCATGATTACTCCCAAGAAAACTGTTTCTTTTACTTGATCAATTTTTTAGCTGTTAATTAAAAGTTGAATAGTTTGATTTGTACGCTTTTGGCATGGTTTAAATACAGTGAATTTGTTTTTTTTCAAGTTTAATGAAAGCCTGTTAGCTCTAAACCATAATGACAACTTATTTAGCTCAGCGTTCAGCATATTAGTCAGGCAGTCTTTATCCTTGTGAGACACAAAAACGTTTGTATCATCGACAAATAATATCAGTTGTAATATTGTTGACGTGTTGATTATATCGTTGATGTAGCGCAGAAAAAACAAAGGCCCTAGTATTGAACCTTGGGGAACGCCACACATGATATTAGCACGAGACGTAACATAACCATTGTATTCTACAAATTGAAGTCTGTTGGATAAAAATTGTGTTCTACAAATTGAAGTCTCTTGGATACGTTGTCGATAAAACGTGAAATTAGGCAATTCACGTCGTAGTCGTGCAGTGACAGCAAAGAAATGTACAAAAAAGCGTGATGCACGTGCAAAATTGTTGTTTTGCTAACCTTAACCTACTGCTTTTTTGGGCATGACGTTCTCGTTGCCGTCGCCGTAGTGACACCGTTATTTCTTTGCCGTGCACGAATACTACGTGAAACGTCCTAATTTCACGTTTTATGGAGGACAGGAACACAAGGCAACGATTTTCTTTTTCTTTTTGTTAACTTAGATTTAGTCCTTTAGAATTCAACTCTTGAAAAAAAATGCAAACATTTGACAATTTAAAAGAGTTGCCATAAGAGTGATGAAGTTTGAAGCAGCGCGAATTGGGTGACGTTTTCGATGCCGTTGCCCACTTCGTTACCACAGATACCGTCACTGCAAAACTTGAAAGAATTCTTTTGGTGACCACCGCTTTACACCCAATATTTTTTTTTGCCTGCCCCCCCCCCCTCCTTGCGCTATTTTTTGGCATGGCCCTCCTCAAATCCCACCAGCCTCCCCCCCCCCCCCCCCCCACACACACCTGATAAAAAAATGAACGGTCTCCAAGAATAAATGCTGCATTATTTCCCTCATATCAAAGGGTCTGTCGCGTGATTTTTACGTGCGTACCGTATTCTCTCGATTAAACGCCCAAGCGTTTATTCAAAAATCGCCAGTTTACACCAGGCGTTTTTTCGAGGCCGGCGTTTAATAGAGAAAATACGTAACGTGCGTAAAATTTACGTTCACAAATAAAATAGAGACAATGAACAAAAGGTCGCAAGTAAGCGTAAAAGTTGATCTTCGCTCAACTCAGTCTCGTTTATGCTCAACACGTTTTATCTTGTCTCTATCTTATTATAACGTGATTAAAATTTGCGCGCGCGCAAATTTAAAACACACGTAAAAATTACGCGGCAATGGAAATCCACTCTAAGGCTTAGTACAATCAGTATACGGTTGGAATAAAACGATTGACGCTTTTTGATTTTAAAACTTTGCCTAATTTCCTGACTAGAGGTCGTGGTCGCTTTTCGTTGTTCCTTTGACTCATTTTATGTTTTAGTTAGAGGAAAACAATAGCGAGCGAGAGAAAGGAAACAAAAGGACAATGGCACCGACCAAATTTTCCCGACAGAGTCAATTGAAAGGTATGAAAAGAATCACATTCCTGAGCTGCAAAATTTTGCATATCATCTCCAACTGAGGGCTTGCTTGCCTCCTAGCCATGTTTGCCTCTACACGTGAATGTTAAAGTATCCTAGTCCAAAACTGAAAAAGACTTTAGGGGATCGTGCTTTTTCATCTGCTGCCCCAAATTTATGGAACAATCTGCCCCTTCACATCCGTCTTGAGGACAATTTTGAACGTTTTAAATCTTTACTTAAAACGTATCTTTTTAGACTAGCTTTTGATATGTAATTTTTTAACCTGCTATGTAATATATTTAGTGTTTTTTATCTTTATTTAACTTTTAGCGTTGTTTGTTCTTAGCTTTAATTATTTTGCTCATTTTAGCTTTTATTTTCTTTTAACATTTACGTGTTGTCACGCGCTTTTGATCATATTTACATGGAAAAGGCGCGTTATAAATTTTTAATTATTATTATTATTATTAATCTGTTCACCGCAAACATTATGCCTCAACAGATCTTGGTTGAAGAAAAGTTTTGATTTTTCCAGTACTTTGCACTTTCTGATAGCGAGTGACTAACCCGGCCAAAGTAAGGTGAAGTCTAGACTCGCGTGAATTCCAAACGGTACTTCGAACCATACTCAATACGTCGTTGGATACAGAATGACAGAGCTAAAATAATCTGTTTCATTTGCTCCTTGGTGTGCTGTTGTTGCTAGGTCAATGTTTTGTCTTCACTGGACAACAAGTGAAATCCCTTTTTCCTTTTTTTTTTAAATTATAGTCGTTAAATTATCATTTATCTTATCGCCTCTCCTCGTAAAAGCAGAATCACGCGCGCTGACGTTCATACTTCCCAGCTTTGAAATTTAAGAGTATATAATCGTAGGATGACTATTTTATCCAAGGGTTCAGCAAGGCAGGTTATAAAGTTGCTAAGCCTCCTTCAGTGTTCGTGACAGTGGGAGTTTAATTTATTTTTGGAAACTAATAAGCGAAACACCCGAGTGACCACGAGTTATCAATACAGGCTTACCTCTTTTACATTCGGCACGTACAAGTCACACCTACTGATAATTCTTTTAATCCGCAAGCTGTTTTCAAATTGACGTACCTTTGTCAATTCACTACTGCGTTTGATTAATCGACTGGTAAATCAGAAGCTAAGAGAGCATTTTCCTTACTTACAGAATTGGAAATTCTGAGCAGCTATATGCATTCATGAATTATAGAGGACTATAGATCTTTTAGTTTTAACTTGAAATAACAACTATTTCACTGCTTACCTTCTGCAGAGCACAAGTAAATAACAAACACCTGAATCAGAAGTAACTTCAATGAAGAATACTTTCCCACTTGCATTATGAAATTTATCTGTAGTACTCAACTCTGTTCAGTCCTGACATGAAACTGGGGAGATGACTGCGGTTTTGTTCATTGTTATTTTAATTTTGTTTATCGTTAGAGAGAAAATAACAATAGAAAACTAAACAAAAGCACAGTGGACACCTACCCCGACCCCTACCCCAGGTCGAAACTTCGTGACTGTTGCGATTTGACAGCCGCGGGCTCGTCCGTGACACCGCTCAATGATAGATTGATGGACTTCACCTAGGTAACACACGATAGTTCTGCTTTCCATTCGTGATCTTGCTTTAAGACGCCTTAAGCTTTGCACCGAGAGCAAATCAAAGGTCGCCAATCCCTCAGCTGAATCTCTGTAACCTTTTCAGTCTGAAGCCATCGACAGAACCTTGGTTTGAACTCCGCGTTACCGTTGAGAGATAGCAACACGGCCTGAGACTCAAATTACTTGCACTCGGGGTTGGAGACAGTCTCTTGCTCCCGTTGACATCAATACCCGAGAAAGAAAGGAACAGGTGCAAGAGACAGTCTCCCACCCCGAGTGTGAGTAATTTGAGTCTCAGGCAGTGTTGCTATCTCTCAGCGGTGACGAGGAGTTCAAACCAAGGTTCTGTCGATGGCCTCAGACTGGCGACCTTTGATTCGTTCTCGATGCAAAGGCGTCTTGAAGCACGATCACGAATGGAAAGCAGAACTATCGCCTGTTTCGTAGGCGGGAGTTTGAGCGACTGGAGCCATTGGTGCGAAATAGGCGGCCGTTTTCCTTCTGTGGATCCGTTGGGCCGCTTTGCTGGGGTTCCCAACCTTGGTAAACCTTCACATGATAGAGGGAAAACTGTTCAGCCTGTTTACAGTACAACCCATAAAAAGGTATAAATCAGCCCATGGACCACACAGGAGAGACATAACACACATTTTATATGTAAGGTAAGCTGTTTTTTATTGAAATCCTTTCATTTTGGTAGGTTACGGATGTTACGCACCAATTCCGATGTTCGCCGATGCTTATATTTTAAGCTTGGGCTACCGGTGGTCCATCCAGAGCCCGGTTAGGGCTCCTGTATATTAAAAGGGCGGGGAAGTTAAACGCCAGAGATTGTAGCGCGAGGTTTCTGTGTGACTTAGGTTTCGTATAAGAGTTGTAGGCGATTGAGAGCAAGCGCGCGCTTTTCATTCTAAAATTTCTTAAAAATTTAAATTTCAAACGTTATATGTAACCGTTTTTATCACGCGATCACTTTTCTTGATGTAGACCCTGACGCTTCAGTGTTATAATTAACAATTAATGAATGAGGCTGAGTATCTTATAAAGAATTATGGAGATCGAGGAGGGTGTTATCCGTCGAGGCCGTAGGCCGAGTCGGATAACACCCTCCGAGATCTCCATAATTCTTCATATGATACGAAAGCCGAATTCAATAATTGTTTTATTATTCATTCAAAATAATTCCTAGTTTAAAAACATAGCTAAAACATGCTTTAATACCTCCATCGATCCATCGATGTTAAGTTCATCTTCGATAGTGCACGTTTAGGGTTGTTCAGCTCCGCAAGTATTCTCCAAATAGCAGATATCACCCTTCGAGTTGTCTTCTTGCTGTTCTTGCCATGTTTTTAGCTATTATTTCGCCTAGTTCTTACTCTTGAAACGAGTGAAATGTCCGCCATTTTTGTTTCCACAACCAAAACAACTCAACCTCGTCCCCAGGCCTTCTCGGTTAACGGTTCATTAACCTGCAAAAACGCTGCATTTTTGACGTCATTTCCTCGCTAAACACAAAATTCTTCCAAATTTGGTCATCACTAACTGGTTATGGTGAATTATGCGTGTGCTTTTAGCCAATCAGAATCGGGGAAATATTTTGAATGAATAATAATGGAGTTTAACTGAATAGAGGGTCACCTTTTCGGTGGCCTACGAAACAGGCTTGTATTAAACACCCATGCACTCAGGATTTGAGTAGTTCACCTACTGGTCTAGTTTATATATATATATCTTCGAATGCAACCCTAAAAGAGACCTTTACGGCTAAACATAATGGTGTTTTGCCCAGAACACCCGGCCCTAAGCGAGACCAAAATCTGAAATTTACACCCCTAAGCGAGACGACGAGCATCCCCGCCCCTTTCATATGGGAGTCCCCCTCCCCCGGATGGATTGCTCGAATTAGCGTTCCCAATGAACGTTGCATTATTGTTTGCGAAGTGATAATTGGCGCTTGCTAGCTAAAGTTCACGGAAAATGTACTTCTCAAAATTCCTCAAAATGTTCTTGGTAGACTGATAAATTATTTTAGTCAAACAGTCCGTTGTGATAGAATATAGAAAATATTAGGCTCTCATTAGGTTAATTAAGTCCAGAACCCTGGGGTAACACCAAAATCTGCAATTTACACCTCTAAAGGAGATGCCGAGTTTCCTCGCCCCTTTTCATGCAGGAGCCATCACTAGGCTTTGATAAATTTTACTAGCGCAATGTTCGGCATAATTCGTCATCACGAGCATAATTTTCCCCTATTTTCCGAAAAAAAGTACTGTTAGATTAATTTGATAATGAAATTAACTGAAAAAAACGTGGACGAAGATCCTGCTGGTTGTCAACGTTGGATCTCTGGAAAAGAGATCTAATCAGTTAACATATAAAAAAACAAGAAGTCCACAAACCACTGGAAAGCAGATAACAACGTGTGCTGCTTTTTTAGAACAATATTTCGGCTGGCCACACCAGCCTTCTTCAGGTTTACAAATGGTACTGAATTGATGATAGACGAAGGGGTAGGCGGAAATGGTGTACAACACAAAAAAGAAAAGAAAAAATGATAAGGACGTAGATTATGATTTATCACGGCGGTCTGATGCCATTAGGTTCAAGAGTCACGGTCCTATCTAACGTACCTATCAAATGTGACCCCCTCGCCTTACGGATTGAGTCACGTGAAGAATGAATTTGCTCTAAAAGAATTAACTTTATGTCAGTGTGAGAATAGTCAGAGTGAGAGAGAAAGTGTTCGGAAACGATAGTGGGTTTAGATTTAATAATTATAATAATATAATTCATTTATATAGCGCTATTAATACTAATTATTCGTAGCGCTTTACAATTTTAAACCTTATACTAACTATAAAATAGTTTTTACAATGTCATCCTACTATTCTAATTTCTACAATTATATATAATTAAAAAATAATTACTGATTACATCTTACACACTACAAAAAAATAGAAAACAAAAGAAAATACATAATAGTATGCAAAATAATAAAGCAAATGCCCATCTAAAGATAGGCCATTTTAAAAAGCATTGTCTTCAGTCCTGATTTAAATGCTTTGTATATTTGACGACATGCGCAACTGAAAAGGCAGTTCATTCCACAGCTTAGGAGCGCATACAGAAAATGCTCTATCGCCATAGGTAACAGTTCTGGATTTAGGAACACTGAGCAGAAGCTGAGACTGAGATCTAAGATTGCGGGTATATTTAGGCTTATTAAGTAGCTCAGATATGTATTCAGGAGATAAATCATTAAGTGCTTTGTCTTTGTCGACTGGACTTCTGTGTTCGTTAAATCTGTCCTTGAGGCGTCGCTTAGTTTCACCTATATATTGTAAATTACAACGGTTACATTGGACCATGTTGACAACGTTTTAAGTATTACAAGTAATGTGCGAAGTGATGGAACATGTTTCACAGTTGAAAAAAAGGATAGCTTGTTCGGCCGTTCTCAGTAAAGACAAGTGGCACAATTTTGTCCACAGAGGAAGGAGCCTAGCGAAAAATGAGTGCTAGAGATTACGGGTAATCGTACTTTAACTAAGGTCACGAAGATTAGGGTTATATACGTCTGAAAGCAACAAAAGGCGGTTGCTTGAAAACGTCTTTGCCGCGGTTAGAAGAGTGTAAGATGTTTGAAATGTTTGCGTAAGATATAGCATAATTTGCATAATTTGCACTTTTGGCTAGTTTCAGTGCAGCACAAAATTATCATTTATTGATCATCCAACCAATTTTTTTGTCCTGAGATCAGTGTCACAGGCAAATTTAAGACCCTGTTTACATAGAGTGGGGGACCCCGGTCTAGTGGGGTAGGTTTCTTTTGTTTTGTGTCCTCCAGAGCGTGAAAACAAAAGAAACCAACCCCACTAGACCGGGGTCCCCCACCCCATGTAAACAGGCCCTAAGTCACAGAGTCAAACTGAGTTTTTTGTTCTCTGCTTTTTGTCACATTCGTGGGACCCTACCGTCCCACAGGAAGTGATAGAGGATTTTTTTTTCTACAATACTCAACGCATGCGCATAACTAGGTCGCTTAGCAGAGCTGGTTACCCGGGGGTTGGGGAATCGACCAATATTTGGGTACCGTATGGGTAAGCCGCTGATGGTTTGAAACCCTGACCCTGTTTAGGACAAAAAATTCCTAAAAAACATACCCTGTTTAGGAAGATATCCTCAATTTTAGTACTCTGTTTAGGACAACTCCCCCAATTTTATTACTGAAACAGACTCGCACAAATCATGCACACTGTTTAGGACAGAGTCGTGGGAAACTATATTCCCTGTTTAGGACAGAGAGGACGAAAACCATACCCTGTCCAGCTGCACATCCCTGTATAAGGGAGTAAACCCCCCCCCCCCCCCCGCCCCGGGGGCGGGGGCTGGTTGTAAATCGTATATGATTTCATAGTTGGTAGAAAATGAATTACACACAATCTTAAAGTTTCTTTTTACTTGTTTGAGAGGTGTTTGTTTGCCATTCAAAGTAGAAGCACCACCCAGATCTGGGTAGTGACACGACATCAGTATGGAATTTCTGCGCTCGTTCGAATTCCTCGAGCGTCATTTGGCATGGAAACCAGTGGTGACGTCACTAATTGTTGGCTGTTTTATCAGGCTAATATAACCAGGGCGAGGTCTTAAAGGGATTGCAAATGGTAAACTGCAACCCATCCTTAAGAAACAGTAAGTTTGGTCAGTGAGAAATACTTGAAACTGTGGTCAAGATGACGCTGTTGCATATATTTTCTATATTGACACCTCTGGAGTGTTTCTTTAATTTTTAAAAATTAAAATTAAATTAATTTTTAAATTAATTAATTAATTAATTAATTTTAATTTAATTTCACTCACTCCTATTGCCATTGCTAATCAATTTACAAATATAAAAAAACTAAAAAGGTAAAGAATTCGTAATTCTAAAGTGCAAGTTTAGAAGGGGCATCTAAACTGCGTTTAAATCTCATGCATTAATTGAATTAAACTGGCCGTTTACCTAAACTAGATCAGGAGCTTATAACACGGAGCGAGCAACTTTCTTGTGACCACATGTAACGGCGTTTTCACAGACCAGTTTATTTAACGATCAATTTTCCAGCAAATTTTGAATATGAGATACTTCTTACAAATCAGAAAGCAAAAACTGGAGACTATGAAATAGTCTGATGTCTTGATAACATCTATTCTTCATTTCTTCATTATCGTACTATGGATGCGCACATACACGAGACGGTGCTTCCATTTTGGCGGGAAAAAGTACTCCAAATTGATGCTAAAAATAAACTGATCTGTGGAAGAGCCGTTGCATGGACTAAGTATGGGAGTTGCACACTGCGGTTATCAGGGCTCCTGATAAAAGTAATTCTAAAACAAAGCAAAATAATTAAGTAAAGTCCCTTGCAAGCGGTCTTAGCCCACGTGACAAAATTAAATTCTAGTTGAGTTATAACTGTAGAGACATTTGGATGGGAAACTTCCACAGAATCTCTCAAATGTTCCAGCAATCAACTCGTCGTCTTGTTTAGATGGTTTAAATTACAGGTTTCTATTTATATCACCTAATCTCCGTGCAAAAGGACGCAACATTGTTGGCCAACAACTCCCAACATTGTTGTATATTACATGTTGCGTTCGTTTTCACACCCTGTTGCATGTTGTCGGGTGTGGTTGGGAGTTGTTGCGTAAGGTTTGAAACTGGTCAGACGTTTAACTACTTCCAAACGGACGCAACAAGTCCCAACATTATCGGGCCAACAATGTTGGGAGTCGTTGGGCTCGTGTTGGCAGTGGTGCGCAAACGGTGCAACAACTCCGAACAATGTTGGGCCAACAATGTTGGGAGTTGTTGCGTCCGTTTGCTCGTAGTTTTAGGCTTTTCAGGACAGAACGCCAATATTTCTTCCCAGGGGTTGCTTGGGCTGCGGGCGTAAAACAGAATATAAAGAAAAGAAAATATTGGAAGAAAACAGCATCATTTGAACTAAAATCACTTTTTGCCGTCTGTTTTGATATTGTATGGTTATATTCTAGCGATAAGATTGAGCCACGCTCAGATTAGTGCCAGTCTTGATCCCGGCCAGTCTCATCCCCAGGCAAGTTCGTGCTATCCGAGCGAGCGGAGAAGGCTTGGAAATGAACGCAAATTCTCCCTACAAGCGTGACAAGTGACGTCACATTCGAATTCAGAGAGGACGACTGGGAACGAGGCGGGATTCCTCAGATGTTTAGTTCCAATTTTCAGATGCCGGATTACCCAATCCCTTTCAAAAGAACGTCCCCCTCCCCTCCCCCCACGGGAACAAACTCGGGCGGTATATTCACTGGGCATCTTCGCAATAGACCAATTACTTGGTCCTTAGATAAGTAACGGTTCTTAAAACTATTTCCTTGACTATAGCCGGATAGGGCTTCCACCTGGATCCTTCACGGCATCCGCGCGAGTGATCTTGATGCTTGATTCGCCCCTCGCAGTTTCGGGAATTACAGGCTATAATTATACAGAAAAGGAACTGAGTTACGACTAAAATGTAGCTGTCTCAGTGAAGGCTTATAAACAGCTCCTCCTAGTTGTCTTTGGACGACAGGCATGTAATAAAAGCAAAGGTCAATGATAATAAGCTGATGAGCGCTAAAATATAGCCTGCCTAGTGGGCGCAAGAGGGTAGCGCGAGGGAGAAGTACACGCAAGGGGAGATGTAGCGCCTGTCCGCCCACTTTCTTTCGTGTCCTTCGCACTACTTTTGTATCTTACGCCATTTTCTTGCGCTTGTATCATTCAGTTCATGATCATCGCCTTTTTTAATAACCTGCGCCACGGACGAAACTAAACTCTGGTTAAGCCCGTCTGCGAAATAGCGCCGAAATCTTTGTTCTGGGCCCAGCTGAGTACCAGGATTTGAGTACGCGCCGTGATTGGTCTGTTAAAAAAGCCATTGTTGATTTGCCAATCAGAATGAAAAGAAATTCGAAGCGCATTTCCGGTAAATCGTTGAATCCGTCGGGGGTCCAGAACACTGTTATCGGCACTGATTCCCAGGGCGTTACTAACAGAGGCTAAATAACAGTAGGCGACGCAGCTGAATACCATCTCTAGCTGCATACCTCTCATCCTGACCGATGAAAGACCTCGGCCAAGCAGAATAACATGTGAGTATTTCACCTAAACCTTACTGACTTTAATGGCACGTAATTAATTACATTCCCTATAATTATTGCTTGCTACAAATAAAGACTTCTATGTATACTGTAGCCACTTTTGTTACACTTTTCAGTTGACATTAACTTTGTTTTTTCAGCTGAGAATGGTAGCTTTTTTGCCTCTATCTTCGATGGTTCTATTTTCAGTGATTTAAAATCACTTCAACCTGAAAGAAGAAAATGTAAAATCAATTAGCAAATCAACTTACAACGCATTGTTCACGCCCTATAGGGGCTCATTTTGTTGCGACTGTGGTCATGTAGGATAATGATCGATATACAAAATAATGACCGAGCGCGCAGCGCGAGGTTATTATTTTTAAGAAAGCCGAGGAGCGAGTAAATTATTCTTTATCTAATTTAATGCACTTTTCCATTTTTTTCAGCACCAGCAGGTCATTATTGTGGCCGCTGAAGTGGAACAGTAAGCTACTATTCTTAATAATGACCTCCTGGCCCCGGTTGATCAAAAGTTGGATAGCGCTATCCACCTGATAGATCGCTATCCGATGGATAAGTAGTACGAAAACTAATTGTGTTTTTCACTGGATAGTGATTTACTCAGTGGATAACGATATCCACTTTTTCAACAACTGCGGCCTGTTCTACCTTCCTGCTCTTTCATTTATTGAAAATTATAATAACCTGTTTTACACTACTACATGAGAAATTTCTTCAATTTGATTGGTTTAGAACAGTGGTATTTCAGCTTAATTTGAAATACCGACATGTGAAAATTACAACCCTTTTGTGGGTAGTAGTATAAACAAATAATAGCATGATTTGTATGTGATATTTGGCATAAATACCAACTGTGATATTTCAAAATTGTCTCAAATTTCGCATAATAATTTTGAAATATCACTCGTGGTATTTATGCCAAATATCACTACAAATCGTGCTATTACCTATACCAAAACATTGGACTGTTTAGTGCATTAATTGAGGATACTATTCATTGTTACCTGGTGTTACCAAATTCAATTTTTTTTTTCTTTCTGCGTTTGAAAAGAATGTGCTTGAAGTTTACAATGATCTAAAAATGAAGTTTTGAATGATTTAAAACTAAACGTTAGCCTTGAAATGACGTTTTAATTTGTACTCATAACTTTTTATTGAAGTTCAATGGTCAGTAATACCGTACCAAACGTAAAGATATTTCATGAGCACAAGAAAAATGTTGTTATATGTTTTCTTTTCCTGACAGTTCGTCAACTATTGGAGATTTCATAAAATTTCTCGTGACAGGTCACGTGACTTAAGACTATAGAGCGTTTTCACGTGACGTCACGGCGGCCATATTGGTGTTCCAAAACAATGAAACGACGGCCACGTTAGTGTACTAAGACAATCCTGTGGGAAATGAATTCTTTTCTTATGCAAACGCTTTCTTTTGTTCCAATAAATTTGCATAGATGATGGTCACGTGAGTGAAAACGCTCTATGGGTTAAAGTATTTTTAATATGTTAAGGTTTTGTTGCGTAGTGAATTTTGTTTCATTTCAATGCTCTTTGGAGACCAAACAATCCAGGCATTAAACTATTTGAACCGTGTAACAAACAGAGATTTATATCCATTTTCGATCTAAACCCTTTAATCAAGGCCTTTCTTCATCCCACGAACTCGCCATACCGCGAATGTGTTTGTAAAGTTTACATTGTCTTGAGTTTCGGTTTTAAAATTACAAGGTTACCCTCCTCGATTTTGAAGGATGGTAACTTAAGAAATTACTATCATCACGCAAAACTTCGTGATCCTTCAAGTATGTGAGATTTATTCTTGCAAAATGTTATATTTCTATTGCAACCACTCTTTCACCAGTAAGTCTGATTCTACACTTTAGACCCTCAGAGCCTAAAATTGTAGACTTTGCAGATCCCTGGTATTCAAGTTTCTGTTACTTATGTTACCTTTTCATTACACAACAAGCTGCTATCATCAACATTACAAATCCAAGGCACATCAGGCCAATAGCCACTCCTAGCAGAGTTATGATCGTGTCTCTGTCCTTCTCTGAAATAAGAAATACAAAACAGAAAAAATCATTACATATAGCTTGCATTATCGAATTCTATCAACTATACTCCATTTTACAAAGACGTCCAACCAGTCCTTCACAGCTTCCCTCATTAGTTTGACTTTTTTCCTTCTTGCCTCCATGCCCTCTCCCCTGAAATCTGCGCACTCAAATCATCATACCCCGAAGCATTTTCATTCACATGGGCAAACAATATCCTTCGTCAATGAATTACTAGGGGAATTTTTTGGTGTGGTCTATTTTACCCAGTCCATGTAGAAAACTTCGGGAGAAAAATCCCACATTTGGGCTATATGGGTATGTGCCGCCGCCCTGACTTTTGAACAGGGTATGAGAGTGACCCTTTACCCCTGAAAGAGGGGTATATTTTACATCACTTTGACTTTGGAACCAGGTCGATTTTTCCCTCAAGCCCTGCATAATCCCTGATTTTTGTCAATTCAAACTTAGGTGCGAAACTGCGAAGCCCCCTCGTATTCACAGGGCCAGCCAAAGGAACAGGATCCCTGTTTGTATAATTGTTATCTGGTAAAGATGGAGGCATGTGTGGCCGAGCGGTTAACACCTCGAACTGCGGATCTGGAGGTCCGGGGTCCAAGCCTCGCTCGTCGCGTTGTTTCCTTTATACAAGGAAATTTACTCCACTTTGTCTCTCTTCACCCAGGTGCATAAATGGGTACCGGCGACATACTGCTGGAGGGGGGGGGGACCCTGTGATGGACCATCATCCCGTCAAGGGGGGAGTAGCAATACTCTTAGGTATGAACCGGGATAACCTCAGCCGTTTGGGGTTTTACATTTTATCTGAAAAAGAGTCGCAAACTCATCCCTGTTTGGCTGGAAAACTTAGCGACAAACCCTCAGAGTAAATGTAAGGGAGTAACCCACCCACTCATCCCTGGATAAAAATGTCAATGTCATAAAGGAAAAAACAACGCACTTGTATCATCAGACGTTTGTCCAACATTAGTCCCGTCGCCTGGGCTCACAGAAGATGACACATTTGGTGATGTTTGTTGAGTTGATGATGGTGCTATAAGCTGGGATGAAGATGGCCCGGCTGCATTTGACACTGACGTAGATGGTGACATCGATGTTGACATTGATGCTGATTGCGACATCGATGTTGAGATTGATGCTGATGGCGACATCGATGTTGACATCGATGGTAGTGGCGATACCGATGTTGAAGGAGACTCCGAGTTAGACATTGAGGTTGACGTAGATGGTGACATCGACGTTGACATTGATGTTGATGGCGACATCGATGTTGAGATTGATGCTGATGGCGACATCGATGTTGACATCGATGGTAGTGGCGACACCGATGTTGAAGGAGACTCCGAGTTAGACATTGAGGTTGACGTAGATGGTGACATCGACGTTGACATTGATGTTGATGGCGACATCGATGTTGAGATTGATGCTGATGGCGACATCGATGTTGACATCGATGGTGGTGGCGACACCGATGTTGAAGGAGACTCCGAGTTAGACATTGAGGTTGACGTAGATGGTGACATCGACGTTGACATTGATGTTGATGGCGACATCGATGTTGAGATTGATGCTGATGGCGACATCGATGTTGACATCGATGGTGGTGGCGACACCGATGTTGAAGGAGACTCCGAGTTAGACATTGAGGTTGACGTAGATGGTGACATCGACGTTGACATTGATGCTGATGGTGACATCGATGTTGAGGGAGACTCAGAATTAGACATCGAAGGTTGCACAGCTGAAACAAAAAAGTAAGTGATGTTTTTACTTTCACTTAAGCTACGGTTTGAATTGCCACAGAGCAGACAAAGAACGGCTCAGAAACCTATCCGATATTTGACGATCCACTTTCAACATCGGTACCGCGCACTGGTTTACGTAGACCGTAGCTTCCATCACTGCAAAACTTTATTACCACAGTGGTGCCATTAATCATAACCATAACAAAATTCTCTAATCTAATTGGTTATCAGCAGCCCTGATTTCAGCATTTATAGAAGACATCACTGTTTGCAAATTTGTTTTTGTTATTGAAATTCGTAACCAGCGAAACTAATAGACCTTTTTACCGATACGGTGGCCTTATTGAATTAATCCGATTTGAGGAGTATTATAGGATGCCCAGGGGGCATGAGCACATTTCGTTTGTATTTTCGAGCGCTTTTCGGGACATTTTTTATTAAAGTTTTCTTAGAATAAGATGGTATAAATGGGAAAAAAGATCCTTGTGCCGTGTTTGGGTGTAATAATGATCGCTTTTTTCTAGTTTAGTATTAGAAATATGGTCTTTCACTGCATATTTCTCGGGAAAAAGGCGACCATTATTACATCCAAACACAGCGAAAGGATCTTTTTTCCCAGTAGAATCTTATTCTAAGAAAACTTTAACAAAAAATGCCCCGAAAAGTGCTCGAAAATACAAACGAAATGTGCTCATGCCCCCTGGCATCCTATAATACTCCTTAAATCGAATTAATTCAATATGACCGCCGTATCGGTAAAAAGGTCTACTGGTTATCAGCAGCCCTGATTTCAGCATTTATAGAAGGCATCACTGTTTGCAAATTTGTTTTTGTTATTGAAATTCCTAACGGGCGAAACTAATTTGTTACAAGAACCAATGCACTTCTGGGTGGCATATTAATACCGACAGATAATGTCAGAGTGAGTATTGCTTTGTGGTATCGTGATCGACAGAACGCGTCATGCCCAAATAAGTAAGCTGTAATACGCTCCAACGCGCGTGCGCTCTTGAATGGCTTTCTTTAAAAGAAGCTTTGTTATAGCTGTCATGATTGATTGCTAACAGAACTTCGTGTCCTCTAATAGGATCTGTAAAATCGGACTACCCTTCGCACGATGGTCGCGTTTTGTTCATCACTCGTATGTTTACAACCGAATTGGACTCCACTAAGTCATATTGTTCCCTCATATCATTATGTACAGCGCGTACAATTTTATCCTTGGTTTAATGAATAGATTCAATTTTTTTTCCTTTCAGGTTTGGGTATGATAATGTATGATAATAAAACTAAAACAAATAAAAATTAAACCGAGGAAAAAAATTAAACCACATGACACATGCGAGTAATCTGGACAAGATCTTTTTGCTAATAAGATCCTGTGTACCCTGTGATAGCACCGATTAAGGGAAAAGAGCTGTGACGGCCCTTTAATTTGAAACGTTAGCATAGGCGGCGGAAGCGGGGGGGCTGTTGGGGGGCTCTTCAGCTCCCCCACTTTGGAAGAATGATAAAAAACTTTGTTTTATTTTACCACGGTCAACTCATTAGTACTTAAAAACACTACTTCACAAAACTTTAATTGATTGAGTTTCTGATGAATCAGTTGGGTTTCCTGCCTTTAATTTTGCTGTATGCGTGACCAGCCTCCATTATTAAAAAAATATGAGTCTCTCACCTCTGAAAGAAGTTTTCCCGCTTTGAGACGCCTCAAAACATACCTTACGAACACGATGATGTAAGATTGGTTAAACGGCTGCATGCTTGTTCACTGTCAAAAGACATTGGCTGACATAATCGACCCCGTTGAGATCGCCAAGATGTTCGCAAGCGCAAACGTACGAACAAAGGAAGGAGCATGCATGTTAGAAAGTTCAAGTAAACGTCGACTCGACCTATAGAGGCCGCCTTTTATTGCTTATTGAAGGAGGGGGGACGAAAAAAATATGGAATGTCCAATGTTATTTTCAGCCCCCCACAACCCCCCCCCCCCCTCCCCCCCTTTCCCCACTTTTTATTTCGTTCTGCCGCCGCTGGCAAGTCAAAATTATTTCACATATTACAAACTCGAACGTGACGATTACGGACAGCTCATAGATAGGAGCTTGATACCCAAGGTACACGTATTTTTTTTTACATGCCTATTTTTTTAAAATCTTAAGGGATGCAATTTGCATACAGTTTATACTTTGAATCAATATTGCTCCAGATATGTACTAGATACACTGCTACGTCTTTGATAATCAAACATGTAGAATATATTTCTCCTGCAAACTAGTTACATGGACAGATCAGTGCAGTTCGTATTCAGTTGAGTCTTTGGAATACCGCGGTAATATGAAAGGAAATAGAAGAGAATTAGTGAAAGATGCCGGTTAAAGCCGGTTATAAACTTTCAGGATATATTATCAGGATTACAATATCCAGAATTGCTAAAGACTGAAAAGGTTGAACTTCCTTTGTACTATTTTAACCGCAATACGATGAAACTCTTTAGAATGAAACCAACAGAAGCGTGACTCATTAAATTCTTCTTGATGCCGTAACCACGTTATCCAGTGGTTTTACTCAGAATTGATGGAGAGAAACAAACTTTATCTTGAAATATTTCTGTGGAGTTATATCAAAGCCATCCAAATTTGATTTATAGCCGTTACTGGCTGTCAAAGCTTCCAATGATCGAAACGATCATTTACATATTGATCGGTTTATTACAAGCACGTATAGCGGTTCAACCGCGAACGAAACCTTACGAAGACGAGGCTCTTGACGTAAATTAAAGTTAAAAGTCCTTTCAGTTCATTCCGAGGATTCCATCGAGTAAATTTCATAAATACGCTTGTCTTCAATTGCTCAATCAATCGATCAGACTATTATTTTTTTCAGGTTAATCCTTGAGAAAAATTATCTTAAACTAAACAAAGCATCGATTAATAAAAAGAGGCCGAATTGGTAATCTGCATTAATATTCGTTCTGATACTAAAGCACCCATCACGGTTCCCCTGCGTACTACTATACATGACTGAATTCAAGTATTTCTGAGCAGCATGGAATGCACATTTCTTTAGACAAAACAGATTTTCGGACTGTTTTTTTCTTCCTACTCTATCTATCCATTTTTAACTAACCTTACTACTTTTCTCTGACTTAAGTCATGAGGAATACACAATATACCTCCTCGACGAATTTTAGACGGCTAATACAAGAGCGGAAAGATTCTTCGTTAGAAAAAGAGTACAAATAAACGTATACTTAAAAAAAGTTTACATTCTGTTAAAGAAACCTTTAAAAGATGTTTTTATTATAATTTAGAACTTTGTAGTTTGTTGAACTTTTGCAAAGTCTGTTTCGCATGACGTATCGACAATGTTTTCTCATTGTTTGCATCTCGCAACATCACCAAAGATGAAAACACTTCAAAACAACCTTACTAAAACCATATTCAACACAACTATTTTGAAAATGAAAGTTTTCATTTTGCTTCTTCGTTATTCTGCAACATATGATTTACAAGAAAAGAATGACAGTTTCCGCGTCAATTTCATCTGTTAATGCATATGCATGTGAAAATTTCATTCGCTTTAGGGGGACAAAAATGTTCAATAGTTGATATACTCACTCGATTGGCTTAAAGCACCTCCAATCAGAAACATTGCCGCAAAAAACACAGTCACTGATCTCTTGCTGGAAGCCATCTTCAGTTTCGAACTTTTTTCGCTGCAACCTCAGTTAAGCGGAACGACTTGATATAAGTTGAATGCGGTCAACTGAACAAACCGAGATATTAATAGGCGCCAAGCTTATTTGCATTGCCTTGGGGTTATATGAGGGTGGTAAACTGTATTTTCGTGAACCGTGAATTGCTTGTTTTATTCCCCATGAATTGTCAGTGTTATCACCTTGGTTTCTATTCCTCGTGAAACGTGATTTTGGTAATAGCCGTGAGCTGTGATTTTTGATAAGAATTATCTGTGAAACGAGAATCGGGTGTTTAATTCAATGTGAACTGTGATTTTCTTTCATGTTATTTTTAATTTTTCGAGGGAAAAAATTAAAAATTCAGCTGTTCCGATTAAAGCAGATCAGCTCTCTGAATCAATGACGACTCCTCTGATGGCAATAATTCTTTATTAGAAGAAAATGGTGTTGAGCCTCAACTTCCAAACACACAACTCAGTTTCCTTTTCTCAGCACCAGGAACAAGAAGCTGGAGAATGGTGAGGACATCGAACAAGGTAGTTCTTTGGCTGTAGTTCTTAACCAAAGTAAGAAAAACTGATCGTATAAAAACCTTTTTTTCTCGTGAAACGCGAAATGTCGAATTTATTGTCCGAGAAATGTGAAACGGTCATTTTATTTTCTATACGTGATCACCACCTTTATTACCCTCTTATATGATCACCAGAACTTGGTTGATCAACGCTGGATCAATGTTGCTTTTAAGAAACGAAGCGGGTATCCAGGAAATCGCCGGAAGAAACCCGAAAGCATCAAGGACCATATTATTCCTACCACTAGCCTTTTTAAACAAGGAAATTTTTCTTGGGAATAATTAGTACAAGTAGCATTACGATGCAAAATCTTTGTACCGAGGAATTTGATTCATTGTCAAAGTATAACTGTTCAAGCATGACTGAACAATGCTAGCCTTACGCAGGCAAAAGAATAGCGAAAAAAGGAAAAAATGCCAGCAACGACCACGGAACATCATTTGTATTTGAATGGGCAATCTAAGAATTCCTTATCAACAACAGAATCGCTTAACTTGCACACTTAGAGACATGCGCGTGAGAACTTGTGATTATTGATTGCGCAATCTGTCATCATGGCAACTGAGGCTCGTTCAAAATAAATAAAGAGACCTCCCGTTTTGCGATGATCTTCTTTATTGTCACTTAAGACAAAATAAAGGCTTTATAAGGTTTCTAATAAAACACATCACTTACTAAGAGTGCTCAACACTTCAATGTAGTAAATGCATCGCAAACCTGATCTTTTTCAGATTATGCTGATCTACCATGAAGTTTTCTCTTTATTCATGATCTTATAAGAGTTTTCATATGAAATGTGAACGGAATATTGATTTTCCTGATGGATTGACCCATCGAGTATTTTGAATCATTTGCAAGACCTGAACTGGGTTGGCTAACTAAGAATATTCAAACACTGTTCACTGGAATCAATTTTTTGATTCCAGATTTTAACAACCGACTAGAAAAGCCGTTTACACACCAAAACCGCGACGTTTAGACCGCTCTGACGCGAGATCTCATCCACTTGTATCAGCTTTTCCGTTTGAAGTCACAAGGGTTTGTTTCCATCGATTGACATTTATTCATTCACTCGTAACTTCGGCGCCCATCATTTTATCCGCACATGCGTATTGGGACGTAAAAACGTTTATCGTTTTTAATTAACAAATAAAGAAGCCTTGTCTGTTCTTTGTTCTGTTCAGAAAGCACGCAGAAAGCGGCTATAGATCATTAAA
>OZ037788.1:12458286-12485786 GCA_964035525.1 Porites cylindrica | reverse complement strand
CGCAGATGAGCTTCAAGTTGTGTTTTATGTAGGAATTTCATCAGTATCTATAAAATAAACAGTTCGCACACTCGTGAGAGATACTTTCAGCACTCGAAGATAAAATTCGTATCCCCGTGCGGCCATGTAATATCGTCTTTGTCGCCTTTTCCGGCTTATTGACTGAAGCACGTTAATCGCTTACCTTTAATTAGTCTTAGGAAAGAGAAAAAGCTAGTATTACCTCAGATTTTATTTACAAATAAGTGATTTTTTTAGCGCTGCTTGCCATACTGTTTTCAGATCGACATAACCACCATACCATGACGTAATCGTGCCCTACTTCGCCTACTTTGACCGGCTGAGCTGAAAACAACGCCGTAATGCTCTATAGCACCCAGCTTGCTATCTGAGCGCCAAAAAGTTTCCCGCCCTTTCGAATGTCATTCAATATTCGGTCCACCAATGAATCACGTGACTTATCTAAAAAGCAACATTACGGTTTGTAAAATATAACAGTCCACTGTTTTAGGGAAAAATATTTCAAGGAAAATATTAGAGTTAAGCGAATTGAAGCAACCTGTGATATGATTGGTTGTCGAACAGATACAAACGCTCGTGGCTTTTGATTGGTTAAGTGAACGCTCGGGTGAAAAAACTTCTCATGCCCGAGAACTTTCTAGAAATCAGTCCATACTTCGCTTTGACGTCATGCTGCAGCACCATTGGCCAATCGAAGGATGCCTTCTCCATATTAGGGTTTTCTTTGGCGGGAAAACGAAGAGTCCATGTTTTGATTTTTTCATCCATTGGCTGATAAAACAAATAATGAACATTTACCGAAAAGACTTTTCAAGGTCGCACGAAAATCGCTCTATCGACGTCTAGCTCATTTACGTTCGTCTGACTGAGTTTGGATCATCCAAAACGTTCTATCCGTTTGAGCAGACGGATAGAACGTCTGAGGATCGTCTCCGAGACAAACATCGACCTTCACATGCCACGAACTCAACTAAAAAATTCCAAATTTATATGATAATGCATTTTTAGCCTCGTTCGGAAGTATATTTATCACTAATCTGGTTGAGTTGATTGGTTCGACGCGTCTTAAGTTCGACGTCTGACCCAACAGACGATCTTAACTTAATTTAGGTCGACCAAATTAGAGATTGGTTCGTCTTATGTAACAGAGTTTGACGTTTGGCATAGTCCTTAGTAAAATGTAAGAATATATGTTATCCTACATGACCTTAATTTCATACCCTTTTTCCTGACTTTGAAAGTCTGAAAAAAACTTACTTATCCGTGAAAACTAATTGGTGATTGGTAATTATTGCCAACGAGGCAACCGAGCTAAGAAGCGAGGTTGACTCGGTGGCAAATTATAACGCCACGCAATGTAGGCAAAAACTCTCAAATTCTGCGTAACCCTCTAAAATTTGCATTTTTGACCATATTTGGGTGTAAGTAAGACCCCATATTTGGGTAGTGACGTCATGTTTTTGTATTTACAACTCGTGGTCCGACATTGGGTGATTCAGTGTGCAGCTGTTCGTTGTTTGTTCAAGAGGACCTAACAGGTGAGCAAGCTTTAATACGATTTCTAGTTTGAAAGGGCAATTAGCGCTCTGGTTTGCTTTATAAATTGCGTTTAAAGCAGCCGCTTTAAATTTTGCGGACCTTTTATTTCAAAATTTATTCGAGAGATTTTGTCAACCAGAATGTTTTTTTTGCTGCTCGATTTACATTGAGACAGCCCAAAACTCCCGTGAGGAATGCAACGAATTTGCGGACCTTTTTGTTTTGAAGACTATCATTATGCCTTTCAAGACACTCTTTGTCCTGTGACACTCGCTCATTAGATATAGATCTTTGTATTTTATTCAAGTTTATATTTTTATACCTCTGATACATTCCTCCCCATTCTTGCGCTTTTCACACATTTTACTTTACACCAATTGTTTCTTACGTATATTACCACGCATTTTTCTTATCCCTGATGACGCTGTTGCTCGGAAGTTAATTATTGTTTATAATTTCAGCAGTCAAAGGCCTCATTTGAACTATCTTTTTCTTTCTAACGTTTATAGTTTTGATGCAATTGAATTTTCCATGAAACACAAGTACTAACTTGCTCATATTTACCAACAAAGCTTCAAGCCATGTTGTTATTGTTTAATAATTAAAAAGTGAAGATACGATGTGCCAAAGTTGTTGTTTTGAAGTTGGGTGCCATCCTTTTCCGATAGCGGAATCCATTTTAAACCTCTAAAATTATGAAAAAAACATATCGCGAAGATCTGAATAGGCACATTTCACAAAAGATAAACGAATTCGCCTCGTTGGCACTTGCAGGAAGGTACCCCTAGTTTTAAATTCAATTAGGACTATTTTCCCCACATCCTCGTAAGCCATACAAACTACTTTTCTGTTAGAGCATAAAATCCATTAGAAATCCAAAGTTCTATGACTTTCTTGAGAGGCGCATAACGCATGCGCAGTGGCAAAATGCGAAGCCCTTCAGTTATCACAACAGCGTACTGGTTATCGCCATTGTAATGTATATGGTCTTATTGATTACAGTTAACAGATATAGTAAAATTCGAGTCCCAGTTTCTCTCAAACACTGCTTGTAACTGCGCTCATACAGTATTTCCAGTCTCGGTTTCGTTGATGACATAACCAATACCAGCTGTGCCCGTAAAGTAATTCGCTGACCAGTTAGATGTGCCAATGTAGGCTACAGAATCTGTGACCATAAACTTGTTGTGGTTGACACGTGTATATGGGATTTCCTTGCTGTAGGGTGGAACTTTGTAGAACTTTTGTAAAACAAGGTGGTCAAAATGAGAAAAGGTTCATACACTGCAAACCGCTCTAACCAATACTGTTGTTATATAGCCGGAAATTTCTTCCCAACAGCGCGCGCCCTCATTGGTTACTTCGAGGTCACATGACATCTAACAATGAAACTATTTCCCGCCAAAATCTCTGAGCGGGGAGCATTGCAAAAGTCTATGACGTCAGAGGGTAACAGTGCACGGTTCGCCTTGGGAAACATTGAGATTCTTGGGAAACAAAATTAACTGTTTCTCTCGAGACCAGTCATTAAGTGTTTATTAAAACTAAAAATAACATTTGTACATTTGGCGCTTATTCAAGGGCAGCATTTATTCCAGACTGGGCTTCTAGAAGTCACAGAAGGCAGTCAAAATAGTGGCATTGCTGTATGCCGTGAGACACAGGAAACTCACACGTAAAGTACATTTGGTCAGTCTAAATTTAAATTCACAAGAGGAGAGGAATGGAAAGATTTATCCAGAGAATTATGGGTTGCAGACATAAGTTCAGGAAATTTTTTAGCCAAGAACATTTGAGCAAGACAAATAGACCTTATTCACGATGCCCGCCATCTTTGCACGCGCTTAAGGACTGATTTGATAAAAGCGATCGGGGACAAACAAGTGATAAAGTTTTCCAATACAAGAAATCGCGGTCGAGTTTGCTTATTCTTGACTACAGGAAATGAAAAACTTTTTATTTTGGGCCATTGAGCTCACAGAAATGGCGCTATATAAATTCTTGTATTTATTGTATTATTATTATTATTATTATTATTATTATTATTATTATTATTATTATTATTATTATTATTATTATTAAAGACGATCATGGCAAATTAAAGGTGGAAGTGATCATTTTTACTTTTTTGATGTGCAGCAGCGACCGCAGATGTCCTCGGCACAGCAAGCAATAATGGCGTTAATTTTGTCGACACTCAAACCGTACTGCTCAAGCATGTTAAGGGATGGCCGTAGGCTAAATTGCATAAAATCTTATATTGATCATAAGTTTGTGAAAATTTATCAGAACCTCCCAAAATTTGGCAACCTCGGAAAAATCGGTAACCTTACTTTTCCTGTAAAGTAAGAAACCAGATATCTCTGTCACGTGACCACTTATGGTCGATTCCAGGAAAGAAAAGAAAACTAAAAATGTGGTGGCGAAATGCCACACAGTATGTATTAGATACAGTATTTTTGTTATTGTATCATTATTTTTCCCTTGAATTTGGCCCGAATGGTTGACTCACGTCTTTATTTAATTAGTAGTTAAGCAAAAAAGGTCACGTGACACCTTTTGCCGGTTAATATCTTTTTAAGAAATTAAAAATTCTCTCCGTTCCGGCCACGGAAAACATTCATACGGTAAAACAAACATTTACACACGGTTCAAACTTAGTTGAAATCAACCATTCCTACCCCATTGGAATTTCTTTTTAAATATATTTATAACGTCACGTTTCACGTGACTACATCACTTCAACCCTAATTTAATTCAACGCCTCAAAAAGATTTTGCAACTTTTAGAATTATAATGCATTACCGTGGAAGAAAAACAGCTTTATCTTCGAGGGAGGTCGAGACCAAAAATTGAGCCATGCCTTAACATACTCGAGTAATCTTCGTTTCGTTTTGAGAAAATAAACGATTTCTCGCATTGGCAAATTTTATCCTTTGTTTGCCCCCTGAAATACCACGTTACGTTAGTTTTATCCCATCAATCCTAAAGTGCGTGCAAACATGACCTGCAAAGATGATGATTTTGTCCCCTGAAAAGCTGTCACGTCCGTTGCCCCTAAAAAATGTTTGTAAGACCTCCACTTTTACATTCTCTGTTCCAGGATCGGCAAGAAACAATCCTTGCGGTCCCTAAAATTAAAAGAATAACGACAAGCGTCTTTATTTACACATGTAGGGCTCCGGAGAGCTACAGAAGCGGACTTTAAACTGGCCAAATTCTACCTTTTATCTAGCAGACGTAGTCCAGAAAGTGATCAGCAATCACAGCAGCATCTTTGTTAGTGCTCCTGACTTCCAACCACATAATCCGTCTAGAATACCTACATAAAAGGTTAACGGGAGGCATTGGTGGGTATGAACGAAACAAGGCACATACGGACTGGGGATAACGTTTATATGCTTGCAACGTTAATTTATGCAATTCAGTCTGCGTCAGCAATTCAGTCTTTGTTGCAATAGTGTATGTGAGCAGACCGGACAAATGGCACGCAATGTAACATTATTAACTTCTGTCGGAATCAACAAAGTAAAATGAGCAATGTCCGTGCATTGTGATCATGAGTGTACTGAATCTATGAGGTTCCTACCGATCAATGCAACCCATTGCAAAGCCCTATGCTTTTAATTTATCATAGTATCTCTATCGACAGGAAAAAATGGTTTAAGTACCAAAATATATCAATCGAAACGCAAAGATTAGATTGAAACTAAAAGACCCGCAAAAAGCATCTTACACTCATCATAAAAGCATCATTAGCTTTATAGGAGCTATTTAGCCTCAACTGCCAACAAGGTGATGATCATTTCTAAGCCTTTGATGCATCAGCCGGTAACCAATGCAGTTCGCAGACCCTGTTAACTCACTCTAATTATAATGATAGAAGGAACAAATTACTGCGAACGTTCTTTGTTTTAGTCCTGTTACCATACGGAAAATTTGTGGCAAACATAATTTTACTGTGACTGTGTTGTAATATCCAGAGAATGCTTAGATTACAAATTAAAGCAGTTTTAAAGAACCGTGCCATTAATTATAGCTTAAATCAGAGCTCGTAAACATTCAATGCGCCATACCCAAGGCTACTCCGGCGCGTGTAAATGTAGGCTAATGCGGGTGACTTACCGATATGACTGTAATAACTTCTCTTGCATGCGGAGCTTTTATGTTTTCTTCTAAAAAAGCTCATGTTGTTAAGCCTTCGCCTTATCTGACGCATACTAATTAAAAGGAGGAGAACATCATATTGTACAGTTTGATATTACTGAAAGATCACTGTGTATGTACTCAGTAACAACTGTCACTGGTGTAATTAATAGGGGAGTTTTGCATATGGTTACCTGAAATAAATCCCATGAGCAAACGCTAGGAATAACTGAATAACTGAAGCGTAAATCGAAGTAGTTTTTGAGGAGTTCTTCACCTTTCAAGATAAAGCTATATCAAGGTAAATTTAACTTGTATCACTAATGACAAGTTTCATAATACTAATAATAATAATATAACCATCTTCATCGTTATTGTGATCGTGACAATCTTTTTGGCATTACTGACTTCTTCAAAGTCCTTGCTTCTTATAAAGTCATTTTACAAAAGCTAAGAAAATGCGAGCTTGCACACAGACCAATGCAGTAGATACTTGACAAGAAACTCAAGTCACTGATATGAAACGTGGCTCGTAAATAATAAGAAAATGATATTAAAAGATAATAATAAGAAGAAGAATAAGAATACATTAATAATAAAAAAATAATGGTCATCATCATCGTCACGAATAATAC
The DNA here is from genome assembly GCA_964035525.1 of Porites cylindrica. NCBI lineage: Eukaryota > Metazoa > Cnidaria > Anthozoa > Scleractinia > Poritidae > Porites > Porites cylindrica. The sequence goes on along the minus strand of OZ037788.1, from coordinate 12,479,445 downwards.
TGAGTTCATCTCTTGAAGCAAAATATAGTTTTGATAAAAACATCTTAGTTCCACAGTTCCGGGCAAGAGGGGAAGGGGCAAACCGGCTGAAAACAAAATCAGATTTATGCTAAATTAGAGCAGTTTAAAGGATACAAGATTGGCTTTGATCCTGTCTAGGTGCTATATAGCTCGAAAAGACACTTCCAGATAAAGATACAAAGTCTATTAGCAGAAGCAGGATCATGATTCATTAGCTCTTTCAAAGCAAAATATAGAAATTAAATCAGGTAATTACTAATTCGTCTTGACTATCACATGTACTGCAATACGCATTATTATAGGCAAAACTCTCAAATAAAGCCAAGAGATCCTCTCTTAATAAAGCGTAATGAAATAGCTTACCCCTCAAGCTGAAGAGGATAACCTGACCGTTCCGAAAGTATTAAACCAAGTGTCTACACGTAAAAGTCCAAGTTGTAAATTTTGAAATTACACCTGCGTTGAACCTTTGCAGTGAAAATCTGAGTTGCAAATTTGAAATTAACAGACCTTCAAATTTTTCTGCGAAAATCCACGCTTTTCTTTCTACAATAACTCTCACTTGGATTTTTGCGGTAAGAATTAGAGTCAGTTGCACATTTTGAAACGCACACAACTAGAATTTTTGCCGGAAAAATTCGAGTTGCAAATTTTGAAGCGCATACAACTCGGATTTTTGCGGTAAAAATTTGAGTTGCAAATTTTGAAATGCTCACAACTCGAATTTTTGCGGTAAGAATTCGAGTTGCAAATTCTGAAACGCCCACAACTCGGATTTTTGCTGTAAAAATTCGAGTTGCAAATTTTGAAATGCAAACAACTTGGATTTTTGAGGTAAAAATTCGAGTTGCAAGTTTTTGAAATGCACACAACTCGGAATTTTGCGGTAAAAATTCCAGTTGCTGATTTTGAAATCGAACAACTCGGATTTCTGCAATGAAATCCGAGTTGCAAATTTTGAAATGTAAACTGTAAAAAAAGTATATTGATGTCCATATATGAACCATGGTAATGCGGTACGATCCGGGATAAGCTCAGCTCTTTGGGCCTTTATATTTTATCTGGAAAAGAGTCGCAAATTCATCTCTATTTGGCTGGAAAACTTAGCGGCAAACCCTCAGAGTAAATGTAAGGGAGTAACCCACCCACTCCCCCCTGGATAAGAACCTTAACGTCATACCATCGCCTGGGCCGACAGAAGATGACACAGCTGGTGATGTTTGTTGAGTCGATGATGGTGCTATAGACTGTGATAAAGATGGCTCGTCTGCATTTGACACTGATGGAGATGAAGATTGTGACACCGAGGGTAACATAGAAGTAGACAGTGATGTTGTCACCGACGGTGAATTTGATGGAGACATGGAAGTGGACTCTGATGGCGACATCGATGTTGACATTGATGGCGACATTGACGTTGAGGCAGACGCTGAATTAGACATTGATGCTGATGGCGGCATCGATGTTGACATCGATGGTGGTGGCGATATCGATGTTGAAGGAGACTCTGAGTTAGACATTAAGGTTTGCGTAGATGGTGACATCGATGTTGACATTGTTGCTGATGGTGACATCGATATTGACATTGATGCTGATGGTGAGATCGATGTTGACATTGATGCTGATGGCGACATCGATGTTGACATCGATGGTGGTGGCGACATCGATGTTGAAGGAGACTCCGATTTAGACATTGAGGCTGACGTAGACGGCGATACCGATGCTGACATTGACTGCGACATTGATGGCGACATTGATGTTGAGGCAGACGCTGAATTAGACATTGAGGCTGAAGTGGATGGTGACACCGATGCTGACATTGACTCTGACATGGATGGCGACATCGACGTTGAAGGAGACTCGGAATTAGACATCGAAAGTGAGCTGGTTACTGCTGAAAAAAAAGAGTGGTGTTTTCACTTTCTCTCAAGCTACGGTTTGAATTGCTACAGAGCAGACAAAGAACGGCTCAGAAACCTATACGATATGTGACGATCCAAGATCACTGGTTTACGTAAACCGTGGCGTTCACCAGTGCAAAACTTTATTTACCACAGTGGTGCTATTAATCATAACTATAACAAAATTCTTTTGGTTATCAGCAGCCCTGATTTCAGCATTTATAGAAGGACATCACTGTTTGCAAACTTGCTTTTGTTATTGAAATTTCTAACGACAGAAACTAATTTGTTACAAGAACCAATGCGAGGAACAAATTAAACCACAATGTCTAAACAAGACATGCAATTAAGATTATTGTTTTACTAATTAATAAAATCCTGTGTAACTTGATACCAAAGGTACATGTATTTTTTTGGCATGCCATATATATATATATATATCTTAATAGATGCAATTTACATAGAGTTTATACTCAGGGGCACCCAACGAGAATATAGTTCAAAACCACTTAAACATAGCATTGTCAAACGTGTTTTAGTATTTAAACAGTGGATATGGGCATATCTTTATCCCCTATAAATTTTTCATCTGTTCGGATTTCCTAGCTGAAAGTCTAATGATCCGAAAATTATAGGGATCAAAACTTACCTGTTCGAAAATTTCAGCCAGAAAAAAGGCTCCCGAAAATTCTAGGTGATCTTTTTAGAGTAAAAATCGGTTGAAAATGGGCAATTTTACCATTTTTTAGATGTTCGAAAATCCTTGGAGAGGCAGGCAAGCAAGAAATTTTATAACAAATTTTCCGAAAATTCTAGATCTCAAATCGTCTTCCGAACAGCTATTTTCCCGAAAATTGTCGTTGGGTGCCCCTGTATACTTTGAATCAATATTTTTCCTGATATATACTAGATACACTTTATTAACGGTATGCTACGCGACGCTACGTCTTTGATAATAAATTATATAGAAAATATTTCTCCTGTAAACTAGTTACAATGACAGTCAGTGCAGGTATTCAGTTGAGTCTTATATGAAAGGGAACAACAGAGTATTAGTGAAAGATGCCGGTTAAAGCCGGTTATAAACTTTCTTCACAGACTACTCAGGATATATCATCAGGATTACAATATCCAGAGTTGCTAGAGATTGAAAAGAACTTTTTTTGTACTATTTTAACAATACGATGAAAGAATGAAACCAACAGAAGCGTGACTCATTAAATACTTTTTGATGCCGAAACCAAGTTAATTTTATCCAGTGGTTTTTTTAGAATTCAAACTTTGCCATAATTAATTGAGGCAATTATGGCAGGTACATACTCCCTTAAACGAATTCTTAAAAAAATCCTGGTACAGAAAAACACAAGATAAATAAAAAACGTGACGGCGTCATTACGTTGCCATGGCGACTCCGATTGCAATAAAACCCAGATCATAAGAAATTTTCATCTTTATACTAATACAGTTATGGTAACCTTTTTCCCATATCTTTACCCATGGCGACGTAGTTAATGCTCAAACTTGGGAGGTATCCCCCTAAAAAATCCAGACGAGCCACCTTAAGTCATGATGAATACACGATATACCCCTCGACGAATTTTAGACGGCCAATACAAAGAGGAAAGATTCTTCGTTAGAAATAGAGTACAAAAAGCATACTTAGACAAAGTTTACATTCTGTTAAAGAAACCTTTAAAATGTGATTTTACTATTTAAACCTTTCTAATTTGTTGAACTGTTGTAAAGTCTGTTTTGCATGACGTATCGACGTTTCCTCATCGTTTGCATCTCGCAACATCACCAGAAATAAAAACATTTCAAAACAACTTTACTAAAACCATATTCAAAACAAATATTTTGAAAATGAAAGTTTTCATTTTGCTTCTTCGTTATTCTGCAACATCTGATTTATAAGACAGTTTCCGCGTCAATTCGACCCCCTAATGCATGTGAAATATTCAGTCGCTTTAAGGGGACAAAAATGTTCAATAGATGATATACTCACTCGATTGGCTTAAAGCGCCTCCAATCAGGAACATTGTCGCAAAAAACGCAGTCACTGATGATCTCTTGCTGGAAGCCATCTTCAGCTCTGAACGTTTTGCTGTGCAACCTCAGTTAAGTGGGATGACTTAATATAAGTTGAATGCGGTCAACTGGACAAACCGAGATATTAATAGGCGCCAAGCTTATTTGCATTGCCTTGGGGTTATACTTGGTTGATCGACGCTAAGAAAGGAAGTGGCATCCAGGAAATCTCCGGGAGAAACCCAAAAGCATTAAAGACCGTATTATTCCAACCACTAGACTTTTTAAACACGGAAATTTTTCTTGGGAATAATCAGTACACTAGCATTGCGAAGGAAAATCTTTGTACAGAGGAATTCGATTAAGTGTCAAAGTATAACTGTTCAAGCATAACTGAACAATGCTAGCCTTTATACGCAGGCAACAGAATAGATAAAAAAGGAAAAAAATGTCACCAAATACCACGGAACATCATTTGTATTTGAATGGGCAATCTAAGAATTCCTTATCAACAACAGAATCGCTTAACTTGCACACTTAGACATGCGCATGAGAAGTGATTATTGATTGCGCAATCTGTCATCATGGCAACTGACCCTCGTTCAAAATAAATAAAGTGACCTCCAGTTGTGATATGATCTTCTTTACTATTTAAGTGCTCAACACTTCAATGTAGAAAATGCATCACAAACCTGTGATCTTTCTCAAATTATGAATCCACCATGTATTTTTCTCTTTATTCATGATCTACCGTGTCTAACATGAGTTTTAATATGAAATGTGAACGGAATATTGATTTTCCTGATGGATTGACCCATCGATTATTTTGAATCATTTGCAAACTGAACTGGGTTGGCTAACTAAGTATAGTTAAACATTGTTCACTGGAATCTATTTTTGACTGCAGATTTTAACAACTGACTAGAAAAGCCGTTTACACACCAAAACCGCGACGTTTAGACCGCTCTGACGCGAGGTCTCATCCACTTGTATCGGCTTTTCCGTTTGAAGTCACAAGGGTTTGTTTCCATCGATTGAAATTTATTCGTTCACACGTAGCTTCCGCGCCCATCATTTTATCTGCACATGCGTATTAGGACGTTTATCGTTTTTAATTAACAAATAAGGAAGCCTTGACTGTTCTCTGTTCTGTTGTAAAGCACGCAGAGAGCGGCTATAGAGTATTAAAGAAGTAGTATTTCTCCCTACTTCTCGAGTGTTCTAACCGCTTCCTAAAAGCTTTACAACGGAACAGAGCACATGCAGTTACGGCTACTTTATGTTTTGTGATAAGGAATCCGTTAAATTCCCCACGTACTACTTTCTAATCAGACAAAAACTATTGGCAGATGGCGTGAGAGCTTTATACTCTCACAAAGCACGCTTTTTCACTATCAGAGTACGCATTATAGCTGAACTATATTATAAACCCGGGGGGAGTACACCCATACATTACCTGTACAGGTATGTGCCGCCCAACGGGGTCGTGATTTTGAAGCTCCTGATCATGATTTAGAATGGGGTATCCATTTCAGAGGCGTGTTCTAGAACGGGGTATAATATTTCGAACGCACAAAAGCTCCAGTTTTGTAAGCAGCCATTTGAAATTATTCAAGGACAGATTGCTTTTAAAAATACGGTTCAATGCGTTGGAACGGGGTATAAAAAATGGACCCATTTCTAGAACGGGGTATCAATTTTAGGCGAAATTTTTTTCAGAACGGGGTGCCAATTTGGAGTCTCGGGCGGCACATACCCACCCAAAAAATACCCAAGTGCCCCCCGGATTATATACGGCTATATAGAGCATTCTTTCACATCCCAAGCTGATTCTCTACTCCTCTGAATTGGAATAATTGAAAAACGATGGGTCCTCTTTTTCGATTTCCACCTACAAAAGCATGATGATACTACGGTAGGTACGGTTGATGAGGGCCGATCAATCAAAGCAAAGCAAAGGAAAACAAACAAGACGCTACGGCGCGTTCACTTCGGCGTCGTGGTTGTGGAACTAATTAATTGTAAATGCGGAGGAATAGTAAGAAATCAAATATGGTAAGAGTAAGGTGTTAATTTGTGAAATTATGGGATTTGTCAGGATATTCTGAAAAGAGCAACATCTAAGAGGCCTACTTGCCAAAAACTAGCATTTCGGGACAAATTGTCTCCGAGATATTAGCCCAGTTATGCTCTGATGACTCCATACAAATCCTTCTCAAAAAACAATTCTCTATTTTTCTTAGTTACATCAGGCTTCAAAAACAGCATAGCAGTCTCATGTACTGATTAAGGAGTCAATTACGTTGAGCATGGAATTGGCTAAAACTCAAAGTCACGAGTTCGAATGTTTTGAGGATAATTATTCACTGACTATCAGCACGCAGGGATGTCGGATTAACACAAGGAAGTTTAACACCAAAGGAACATAGCCTTTACAGAGCTTTAAAACACAGCATCCACCAACACAAACTTGACTTGAACTTTGAGTAAAACCAAACAGCCTCTACCAATAATAACAAACTCTAACTTGAACTTCAGATATCTTACGGCTTCCGCGAACTTGTAAACACAATACCTGAAAATCAACCTTCGTCACACTTGACTAAACACAGCAGTCCAGCTCGTGGGAAAAAAATTAGTTCTTCAAAAGAACTCGCTTGGAACTTGTATACCGTTTGACATAAGGTTCTAGAAAATACTAAACAGCAGGCGAATAGTAGTAGCTTTTCGACATATTTTATGATTTCAGTAACTGATGCAAATCTGCTGACTCATGCTGAAATGTAAACATGCCCTAATTAATTATTCATGAATAATCCAAAAACGTAGAGAACGATCGAGAAAGTCACGCAACGCATGAAAGCAATTTTACTACGTAACACTCAACAAAGACAAAATGTCTTTTTGCAGCATTTTGTAACTTTAAATTCATCATAAAACAGTTCGAAAGGAGGGCTCACTCGTGAAATGTTTTTCAACACTCGAAGAGAAATTTCGTATCTCTGCGCGGCCACGAAATATCCTCTATTTATTCCTCGAGTAATTAAAGACTAAACTCGAAGTGATCTCAAGATATCACGAAGTAGTCCGGTCTCATTTCGTGAAATAGTTGAAACAAGCCGAAAAGTCACGAACTTGCACGCCCAATCTTGTCCCGCAACTAGCGCATCATTTCATAACTATTTTTCATATCCCAAACTACCTTGGGTCGCAGTAGCGCAATCGGCTAATCCCTCAACTTAGAGTCTCCCCTGATCTGACGGGTCACACAGGTGAGTCGGTTCAAACCCCGGGAAAGCCAAAATAATAATTCTTTCTTCCTCGAAAAAGTTAAAGAATAAATCAAAGAAATCGAAGTGATCTCGAGATATCTCGAATTAATTCGGCTCTCACTTCGTCAAATAGCCGAATACAACCGAAAGCCTACAGACTTTGCATGCCCAATCTTGTCAAAAAATTGTAACTTTGATACATTCCTGAGCGTCGCGAAACCTTTACTTCGCGCTCCGCCGAAGTAAAAAACAAAACATGCAATTGAGGAGGGGGTACTGAATGAATTTCAAATTAAGTTTTGGTCACGTTTGCAGAATCTCCTTTAGCTCCTTGAACATAAGCAACTTTTAAAGCCTGTTAACTTTTAAGCCTGTTAAAGTAGCGCGTAACCTCGGCGCCTGGTTCGACTCGCATTTTTCTATGTCCACCCATATTTCTATGTCTTGTAGTGCGGCATTTTTCTGGTTACGTAACATCAAGGGAATAAGCCAATTTCTGCCTAGGGATAAATTAGAGATGGTGTTGCACGCCTTCGTTACAAGTAGAATTGATTATTGTAATGGACTTCTCTATGGATTACCGGACTGTGAAATAGCTAAGTTGCAAAGAGGACAGAAAGCTGCAGCTAGGCTGCTTATGTCATGTAAACAGTATGACCATATTACGCCCATTTTGATAAATTTACACTGGTTACCGGTAAGATATAGAATTAATTTTAAAATTCATTTCTTACTTTCAAAGCCCTCTATGGCATGGCACCTAATACGCGCTGTTTGCTGCGCTCTAATGAAGGTGTTTTATTAAAGCATCCGTCAGGGAAAATGAAAAAGTCATTTGGTGACAGATCCTTCAGTGTGGCTGCGCCCGCTCATGGAACGCTCTTCCTGTTAGACTCCGCAGCATCAAATGTATTTCTACTTTTAAGTCTAATCTTAAAACTTATCTTTTTAAATTAGCTTTTAATATCTCTTAGATATTAAATATATTTGTATATTTCTAATATTTGTATAGTTTTTAGGTTATTTATTGTTGTAATGCGCTTTTGATCACCTAGCATGTTAAAAAGCGCACTATAAATGAATAAATTATTATTATTGTTATTATTAAGTACTAGTCAGGATTTTCATCATCAAAATCGTTAAGGAAACACAAGGACAAAAGCCAGGAAGTATGGAAAATATCACCGCCGATGACGTAACACATTACTTCAATGGCTATCATTTTGACTAAGTCATGGTAAGTTCTAAATTTTAGGGTTAAAAGTGAGCTGAAACTGATAAAACTACGCACACTTTTTTTTCATGCAAAGTCAAAAATAATGACTTTAAGTAAAGCGACGTGCAAACGGACGCAACAACTCTCAACATTGTTGGCCCAACAATGTTGGGAGTTGCGTCCTTTTGCACGTAGCTAAAACGTGTGACCGGTTTCAAACTTTGCGCAACAACTCCGGTCCCAACCACACGTAACAAAAAGCAGCAGGGTGTGAAAACGGATGCAACATATAACATTCAACAACATTGGGCCAGAAATGTTCCGTCCGTTTGCACGGGGCTTAAGTTGTAAATTCTTATTATTATATAAATACTGATGAAATACAAGGATTTTTCCTTTTACTAAAAAACCATATTTTCATCGCGCGTAGTGAAAATACTATTTTTATCTTTCCCGTGTGAGGATATTGGTTTCGCCATGGTTACCAATATGATTAGCCAACTACAAGAGAGCTTCCCGTTTTTAACAAAGTTTCCGCAGTTTTCCCGACAAACTGAACTCCTCCGGACCCTGTGGAACAGGCTAAACATTTTTATTTTCTCATTGGTTTATTGATTAAGGCTTAGTTCACACATTGGATAGCTTTTCGTGTCGACACTCTCTTCTCCGCAGATGCATCCGCAGATGAGCTTCAAGTTTTGTTTTATGTAGGAATTTCATCAGTATCTATAAAATAAACAGTTCGCACACTCGTGAGAGATACTTTCAACACTCGAAGATAAAATTCGTATCCCCGTGCGGCCATGTAATATCGTCTTTGTCGCCTTTTCCGGCTTATTGACTGAAGCACGTTAATCGCTTACCTTTAATTAGTCTTAGGAAAGAGAAAAAGCTAGTATTACCTCAGATTTTATTTACAAATAAGTGATTTTTTTAGCGCTGCTTGCCATACTGTTTTCAGATCGACATAACCACCATACCATGACGTAATCGTGCCCTACTTCGCCTACTTTGACCGGCTGAGCTGAAAACAACGCGGTGATGCTCTATAGCACCCAGCTTGCTATCTGAGCGCCAAAAAGTTTCCCGCCCTTTCGAATGTCATTCAATATTCGGTCCACCAATGAATCACGTGACTTATCTAAAAAGCAACATTACGGTTTGTAAAATATAACAGTCCACTGTTTTAGGGAAAAATATTTCAAGGAAAATATTAGAGTTAAGCGAATTGAAGCAACCTGTGTTTTTGAAAATAATCAATTTGTATTCATTACCTTCAACTTTTTCAGGTACGCACGTGCAGACGACAAACCAAACTTAGAGCGATTTTCGTATGCCCTTGAAATGAAAACTCGCGAACAAAACAGAAACAACAAAAGAACGGAAATAGAGCAATATGATTGGTTGTCGAACAGATACAAACGCTCGTGGCTTTTGATTGGTTAAGCGAACGCTCGGGTGAAAAAACTTCTCATGCCCGAGAACTTTCTAGAAATCAGTCGATACTTCGCTTTGACGTCATGCTGCAACACCATTGGCCAATCGAAGGATGCCTTCTCCATATTAGGGTTTTCTTTGGCGGGAAAACGAAGAGTCCATGTTTTGATTTTTTCATCCATTGGCTGATAAAACAAATAATGAACACTTACCGAAAAGACTTTTCAAGGTCGCACAAAAATCGCTCTATCGACGTCTAGCTCATTTACCTTCGTCTGACTGAGTTTGGATCATCCAAAACGTTCTATCCGTTTGAGCAGACGGATAGAACGTCTGAGGATCGTCTCCGAGACAAACATCGACCTTCACATGCGACGAACTCAACTAAAAAATTCCAAATTTATATGATAATGCATTTTTAGCCTAGTTCGGAAGAAAATTTATCACCGATCTGGTTGAGTTGATTGGTTCGACGCGTCTTAAGTTCGACGTCTGACCCAACAGACGATCTTAACTTAATTTAGGTCGACCAAATTAGAGATTGGTTCGTCTTATGTAACAGAGTTTGACGTCTGGCCTAGTCCTTAGTAAAATGTAAGAATATATGTTATCCTACATAACCCTAATTTCATACCCTTTTTCCTGACTTTGAAAGTCTGAAAAAAACTTACTTATCCGTGAAAACTAATTGGTGATTGGTAATTATTGCCAACGAGGCAACCGAGCTAAGAAGCGAGGTTGACTCGGTGGCAAATTATAACGCCGCGCAATGTAGGCAAAAACTCTCAAATTCTGCGTAACCCTCTAAAATTTGCATTTTTGACCATATTTGGGTGTAAGTAAGACCCCATATTTGGGTAGTGACGTCATGTTCTTGTATTTACAACTCGTGGTCCGACATTGGGTGATTCAGTGTGCAGCTGTTCGTTGTTTGTTCAAGAGGACCTAACAGGTGAGCAAGCTATAATACGATTTCTAGTTTGAAAGGGCAATTAGTGCTCTGGTTTGCTTTATAAATTGCGTTTAAAGCAGCAGCTATAAATTTTGCGGACCTTTTATTTTAAAATTTATTCGAGAGATTTTGTCAACCAGAATGTTTTTTTTGCTGCTCGATTTACGTTGAGACAGCCCAAAACTCCCGTGGGGAATGCAACGAATTTGCGGACCTTTTTGTTTTGAAGACTATCATTATGCCTTTCAAGACACTCTTTGTCCTGTGACACTCGCTCATTAGATATAGATCTTTGTATTTCATTCAAGTTTATATTTTTATACCTCTGATACATTCCGCCCCATTCTTGCGCTTCTCACACATTTTACTTTACACCAATTGCTTCTTACGTATATTACCACGCGAAACATTTTTCTTATCCCTGATGACGCTGTTGCTCGGAGGTTAATTATTGTTTATAATTTCAGCAGTCAAAGGCCTCATTTGAACTATCTTTTTCTTTCTAACGTTTATAGTTTTGATGCAATTGAATTTTCCATGAAACACAAGTACTAACTTGCTCATATTTACCAACAAAGCTTCAAGCCATGTTGTTATTGTTTAATAATTAAAAAGTGAAGATACGATGTGCCAAAGTTGTTGTTTTGAAGTTGGGTGCCATCCTTTTCCGATAGCGGAATCCATTTTAAACCTCTAAAATTATGAAAAAAAAATATCGCGAAGATCTGAATAGGCACATTTCACAAAAGATAAACGAATTCGCCTCGTTGGCACTTGCAGAAAGGTACCCCTACTTTTAAATTCAATTAGGACTATTTTCCCCACATCCTCGTAAGCCATACAAAACTACTTTTCTGTTGGAGCATAAAATCCATTAGAAATCCAAAGTTCTATGACTTTCTTGAGAGGCGCATAACGCATGCGCAATAGCAAAATGCGAAGCCCTTCAGTTATCACAACAGCGTACTGGTTATCGCCATTGTAATGTATATGGTCTTATTGATTACAGTTAACAGATATAGTAAAATTCGAGTCCCGGTTTCTCTAAAACACTGCTTGTAACTGCGCTCGTACAGTATTTCCAGTCTCGGTTTCGTTGATGACATAACCAATAAAGGCTGTGCCCGTAAAGTAATTCGCTGACCAGTTAGATGTGCCAATGTAGGCTACAGAATCTGTGACCATAAACTTGTTGTGGTTGACACGTGTATATGGGATTTCCTTGCTGAGGGTGGAACTTTGTAGAACTTCTGTAAAACAAGGTGGTCAAAATGAGAAAAGGTTTATACACTGCAAACCGCTCTAACCAATACTGTTGTTATATAGCTGGAAATTTCTTCCCAACAGCGCGCGCCCTCATTGGTTACTTCGAGGTCACATGACATCTAACAATGAAACTATTTCCCGCCAATATCTCTGAGCGGGGAACATTGCAAAAAGTCTATGACGTCAGAGGGTAACAGTGCACGGTTCGCCTTGGGAAACATTGAGATTCTTGGGAAACAAAATTAACTGTTTCTCTCGAGACCAGTCATTATAGTCTCTTGGTGTTTATTAAAACTAAAAATAACATTTGCACATTTGGCGCTTATACAAGGGAAGCATTAATTTCTTCCAGGCTGGGCTTCTAGAAGTCACAGAAGGCAGTCAAAATAGTGGCATTGCTGTATGCCATGAGACACAGGAAACTCACACGTAAGGTACATTTGGTCAGTCTAAATTTAAATTCACACGAGGAGAGGAATGGAAAGATTTATCCAGAGAATTATGGGTTGCAGACATAAATTCAGGAAATTTTTAGCCAAGAACATTTCAGCAAGACAAATAGACCTTATTCACGATGCCGGCCATCTTTGCACGCGCTTAAGGACTGATTTGATAAAAGCGATCGGGGCAAACAAGTGATAAAGTTTTCCAATACAAGAAATCGCGGTCGAGTTTGCTTATTCTTGACAACAGGTAAAGAAAAACTTTTTATTTTGGGCCATTGAGCTCACAGAAATGGCGCTATATAAATTCTTGTATTATTATTATTATTATTATTATTATTATTATTATTATTAAAGACGATCATGGCAAATTATTTTTACTTTTTTGATGTGCAGCAGCGACCGCAGATGTCCTCGGCACAGCAAGCAATAATGGCGTTAATTTTGTCGACACGCAAACCGTACTGCTCAAGCATGTTAAGGCGTGGCCTTAGGCTAAATTGCCTAAAATCTTCTATTGATCATAACTTTGTGAAAATTTATCAGAACCTCCCAAAATTTGGCAACCTCGGAAAAATCGGTAACCTTACTTTTCCTGTAACTTAAGAAACCAGATATCTCGGTCACGTGACCACTTATGGTCGATTCCAGGAAAGGAAAAAAAACTAAAAATGTGGTGGCGAAATGCCACACAGTATGTATAAGATACAGTATTTTTGTTATTGTATCATTATTTTTCCCTTGAATTTGGCCCGAATAGTTGACTCACGTCTTTATTTAATTAGTAATTAAGCAAAATAGGTCACGTGGCACTTTTTGCCGGTTAAAATCTTTTTAAGAAATTAAAAATTCTCTCCGTTCCGGCCACGGAAAAAATTCATACGGTAAAACAAACATTTACACATGGTTCCACTTAGTTGAAATCAACCATTCCTACCCCATTTGAATTTCTTTTTGAATATCATTATAACGTCACGTTTCACGTGACTACATCACTTCAACCCTAATTTAATTCAACGCCTCGAAAAGATTTTGCAACTTTTAGAATTATAATGCATGACCTTGGAAGAAAAACAGCTTTATCTTCGCGGGAGGTCGAGACCAAAAATTGAGCCATGCCTTAACATACTTGAGTAATCTTTGTTTCGTTTTGAGAAAATTAAATAAACGAAGTCGACCGCGATTTCTCGCATTGGCAAATTTTATCCTCTGTTTGCCCCCTGAAATACCACGTTACGTTAGTTTTATCCCATCAATTCTAAAGTGCGTGCAAAGATGACCTGCAAAGATGATGATTTTGTCCCCTGAAAAGCTGTCACGTCCGTTGCCCCTAAAAAATGTTTGTAAGACCTCCACTTTTGCATTCTCTGTTCCAGGATCGGCACGAACAATCCTTGCGGTCCCTAAAATTAAAAGAATAACGACAAGCGTCTTTATTACACATGTAGGGCTCCGGAGAGCTACAGAAGCGGACTTTAAACTGGCCAAATTCTACCTTTTATCTAGCAGACGTAGTCCAGAAAGTGATCAGCAATCACAGCAGCATCTTTGTTAGTGCTCCTGACTTCCAACCACATATTCCGTCTAGAATACCTACATAAAAGGATAACGGGAGGCATTGGTGGGTATGAACGAAACAAGACACATACGGACTGGGGATAACGTTTATATGCTTGCAACGTTAATTTATGTAATTCAGTCTGCGTCAGCAATTCAGTCTTTGTTGCAATAGTGTATGTGAGCAGACCGGACAAATGGCACGCAATGTAACATTATTAACTTCTGTCGAAATCAACAAAGTAAACTGAGCAATGTCCGTGCATTGTGATCATGAGTGTACTGAATCTATGAGGTTCCTACCCATCAATGCAACCCATTGCAAAGCCCTATGCTTTTAATTTATCATAGTATCTCTATCGACAGGAAAAAATGGTTTAAGTACCAAAATATATGAATCGAAACGCAAAGATTAGATTGAAACTAAAAGACCCGAAAAAAGCATCTTACACTCATCATAAAAGCATCATTAGCTTGATAGGAGCTATTTACCCTCACCTGCCAACAAGGTGATGATCATTTCTAAGCCTTTGATGCATCAGCCGGTAACCAATGCAGTTCGCAGACCCTGTTAACTCACTCTAATTATAATGATAGAAGGAATAAATTACTGCGAACGTTCTTTGTTTTAGTCCTGTTACCATACGGAAAATTTGTGACAAACATAATTTTACTGTGACTGTGTTGTAATATCTAGAGAATGCTTAGATTACAAAGTAAAGCAGTGTTAAAGAACCGTGTCATTAATTATGGCTTAAATCAGAGCTCGTAAACATTCAATGCGCGATACCCAAGGCTACTCCCGCGCGTGTAAATGTAGGCTAATGCGGGTGACTTACCGATATGACTGTAATAACTTCTCTTGCATGCGAAGCTTTTATGTTTCCTTCTAAAAAAGCTCATGCTGTTAAGCCTTCGCCTTATGTGACGCATACTAATTAAAAAGAGGAGAATATCATGTTGTAGAGTTTGATATTACTGAAAGATCACTGTGTATGTACTCAGTAACAACTGTCACTGGTGTAATTAATGGCGGAGTTTTGCATACGGTTACCTGAGATAAATCCCATGAGCAAACGCTAGGAATAACTGAATAACTGATCGAAGTAGTGTTTGAGGAGTTCTTCACCTTTCAAGATAAAGCTATATCAAGGCCAGGTAAATTTAACTTGTATCACTAATGACAAGTTTGATAATAATAATAATAATAATAATAATAATAATAATAATAATATAACCGTCTTCATCGTTATTGTGATCGTGACAATCTTTTTGGCATTATTAACTTCTTCAAAGTCCTTGCTTCTTATAAAGTCATTTTACAAAAGCTAAGAAAATGCGAGCTTGCACACAGACTAATGCAACAGATACTTGACAAGAAACTCAAGTCACTGATATGAAACGTGGCTCGTAAATAATAAGAAAATGATATTAAAAGATAATAATAATAATAATAAGAAGAAGAAGAATACATTTATAATAAAAAAATAATGGTCATCATCATCATCATCACGAATAATACTGAGCTCATCTCTTGAAGCAAATTATAGTTTTGATAACAACATCTTAGTTCGACAGTTCTGGGCAAGAGGCGAAGGGGCAAACCGGCTGAAAAACAAAATCAGATTTATGCTAAATTAGAGCAGTTTAAAGGATGCAAGATTGGCTATGATCCTGTCTAGGTGCTTTTTAGCTCTGAAAGACACTTCCAGATAAAGATACAAAGTCTATTAGCAGAAGCAGGATCAATAGCAGGTTCGGTGACACAACTGAAAAATGTCATGATTCATTAGCTCTTTCAAAGCAAAATATAGAAATTAAATCAGTTAATTACTAATTCGTCTTGAGTATCACATGTACATGTACTGCAATACGCATTATTATAGGCAAAACTCTCAAATAAAGCGAAGAGATCCTCTCTTAATAAAGCGTAATGAAATAGCTTACCCCTCCAGCTGAAGAGGATAACCTGACCGTTCCAAAAGTATTAAACCAAGTGTCTACACGTAAAAATCCAAGTTGTAAATTTTGAAATTACACCTGCGTTGAACCTTTGCAGTGAAAATCTGAGTTGCAAATTTGAAATTAACAGACCTTCAAATTTTGCTGCGAAAATCCACGCTTTTCTTTCAACAATATAATAACTCTCACTTGGATTTTTGCGCAAAGAATTAGAGTCAGTTGCAAATTTTGAAGCGCATACAACTCGGATTTTTGCGGTAAAAATTCGAGTTGCAAATTTTGAAATGCTCACAACTCGGATTTTTGCGGTAAGAATTCGAGTTGCAAATTCTGAAACGCCCACAACTCGGATTTTTGCTGTAAAAATTCGAGTTGCAAATTTTGAAATGCAAGCAACTGGGATTTTTGAGGTAAAAATTCGAGTTGCAAGTTTTTGAAATGCACACAACTCGGAATTTTGCGGTAAAAATTCCAGTTGCTGATTTTGAAATCGAACAACTCGGATTTCTGCAATGAAATCCGAGTTGCAAATTTTGAAATGTAAACTGTAAAAAAAGTAAATTGATGTCCATATATGAACCATGGTAATACGGTACGATCCGGGATAAGCTCAGCTCTTTGGGCCTTTATATTTTATCTGGAAAAGAGTCGCAAATTCATCTCTATTTGGCTGGAAAACTTAGCGGCAAACCCTAAGAGTAAATGTAAGGGAGTAACCCACCCACTCCCCCCTGGATAAGAACGTTAACGTCATACCATCGCCTGGGCCGACAGAAGATGACACAGCTGGTGATGTTTGTTGAGTCGATGATGGTGCTATAGACTGTGATAAAGATGGCTCGTCTGCATTGGACACTGATGGCGATGCAGATTGTGACACCGAGGGTAACATAGAAGTAGACAGTGATGTTGTCACCGACGGTGAATTTGATGGAAACATGGAAGTGGACTCTGATGGCGACATCGATGTTGACATTGATGGCGACATTGACGTTGAGGCAGACGCTGAATTAGACATTGATGCTGATGGCGGCATCGATGTTGACATCGATGGTGGTGGCGACATCGATGTTGAAGGAGACTCTGAGTTAGACATTAAGGTTTGCGTAGATGGTGACATCGATATTGACATTGATGCTGATGGTGACATCGATGTTGACATTGATGCTGATGGCGACATCGATGTTGACATCGATGGTGGTGGCGACATCGATGTTGAAGGAGATTCCGAGTTAGACATTGAGGCTGACGTAGACGGCGATACCGATGCTGACATTGACTGCGACATTGATGTTGACATGGACTGTGACATTGATGGCGACATTGACGTTGAGGCAGACGCTGAATTAGACATTGAGGCTGAAGTTGATGGTGACACCGATGCTGACATTGACTCTGACATCGATGGCGACATCGATGTTGAAGGAGACTTGGAATTAGACATCGAAAGTGAGATGAATACTGCTGAAAAAAAAAAGTGGTGTTTTTACTTTCTCTCAAGCTACGGTTTGAATTGCCACAGAGCAGACAAAGAACGGCTCAGAAACCTATACGATATGTGACGATCCAAGATCACTAGTTTACGTAAACCGTGGCGTTCATCACTGCAAAACTTTATTTACCACAGTGGTGCTATTAATCATAACCATAACAAAGTTCTCTAATGTATAATTGGTTATCAGCAGCCCTGATTTCAGCATTTATAGAAGGACATCACTGTTTGCCAACTTGCTTTTGTTATTGAAATTTCTAACGACAGAAACTAATTTGTTACAAGAACCAATGCGATGAACAAATTAAACCACAATGTCTAAACAAGACATGCAATTAAGATTATTGTTTTACTAATTAATAAAATCCTGTGTACCCTGTGCCAGCACTGATTAAGGGAGAAGAGCTGTGACGGCCCATTAATTTGAAACGCTAGCTAGTCAAAATTATTTCACATGCTACGAACTCAAAAGTGACGATCACGGACAGCTTACAGATGAGAACTTGATACCAAAGGTACATGTATTTTTTTGCATGCCATATATATAGATATCTTAATAGATGCAATTTACATAGAGTTTATATTTTGAATCAATATTTTTCCTGATATATACTAGATACACTTTATTAACGGTATGCTACGCGACGCTACGTCTTTGATAATAAATTATGCAGAAAATATTTCTCCTGTAGACTAGTTACAATGACAGTCAGTGCAGGTATTCAGTTGAGTCTTATATGAAAGGGAACAACAAAGTATTAGTGAAAGATGCCGGTTAAAGCCGGTTGTATAAACTTTCTTCACAGACTACTCAGGATATATCATCAGGATTACAATATCCAGAATTACTAGAGATTGAAAAGAACTTACTTTGTACTATTTTAACAATACGATGAAAGAATGAAACCAACAGAAGCGTGACTCATTAAATACTTTTTGATGCCGTAATCAAGTTAATTTTATCCAGTTTTTTTTTTAGAATTCAAACTTTGCCATAATTAATTGAGGCAATTATGGCAGGTACATACTCCCTTAAACGAATTCTTTAAAAAAATCCTGGTACAGAAAAACACAAGATAAATAAAAAACGTGATGGCGTCATTACGTTGCCATGGCGACTCCAATTGCAATAAAACCCAGATCATAAGAAATTTTCATCTTTATATAATACAGTTATGGTAACCTTTTTGCCATATCTTCACCCATGGCGACGTAGTTAAAGCTCAAACTTGGGAGGTATCCCCCCTAAAAAATCCAGACGAGCCACCTTAAGGCATGATGAATACACGATATACCCCTCGACGAATTTTAGACGGCCAATATAAAGAGGAAAGATTCTTCGTTAGAAATAGAGTACAAAAAGCATACTTAGATAAAGTTTACATTCTCTTAAAGAAACCTTTAAAAGATGTTTTTATTATTTAAACCTTTCTAATTTGTTGAACTGTTGTAAAGTTTGTTTTGCATGACGTATCGGCAATGTTTCCTCATGGTTTCCATCTCGCAAAATCACCAGAGATGAAAACACTTCAAAACAACCTTACTAAAACCATATTCAACACAACTATTTTAAAAATGAAAGTTTTCATTTTGCTTCTTCGTTATTCTGCAACATATGATTTACAAGAAAAGAATGACAGTTTCCGCGTCAATTTCATCCGTTAATGCATATGCATGTGAAAATTTCATTCGCTTTAGGGGGACAAAAATGCTCAATAGATGATATACTCACTCGATTGGCTTAAAGCGCCTCCAATCAGGAACATTGTCGCAAAAAACACAGTCACTGATGATCTCTTGCCGGAAGCCATCTTCAGCTCTGAACGTTTTGCTGTGAAACCTCAGTTAAGCGGGATGACTTGATATAAGTTGAATGCGGTCAACTGAACAAACCGAGATATTAATAGGCGCCAAGCTTATTTGCATTGCCTTGGGCTTATACTTGGTTGATCGACGCTGGATCAGAATGTTGCTTTTAAGAAAGGAAGTGGCATCCAGGAAATCTCCGGAAGAAACCCAAAAGCATTAAAGACCGTATTATTCCAACCACTAGACTTTTTAAACACGGAAATTTTTCTTGGGAATAATCAGTACACTAGCATTGCGAAGGAAAATCTCTGTACAGAGGAATTCGATTAAGTGTCAAAGTATAACTGTTCGAGCATAACTGAACAATGCTAGCCTTTATACGCAGGCAACAGAATAGATAAAAAAGGAAAAAAATGTCACCAAATACCACGGAACATCATTTGTATTTGAATGGGCAATCTAAGAATTCCTTATCAACAACAGAATCGCTTAACTTGCACACTTAGACATGCGCATGAGAAGTGATTATTGATTGCGCAATCTGTCATCATGGCAACTGACCCTCGTTCAAAATAAATAAAGTGACCTCCAGTTGTGATATGATCTTCTTTACTATTTAAGTGCTCAACACTTCAATGTAGAAAATGCATCACAAACCTGTGATCTTTCTCAAATTATGAATCCACCATGTGTTTTTCTCTTTATTCATGATCTACCGAGTCTAACATGAGTTTTAATATGAAATGTGAACGGAATATAACATTGATTTTCCTGATGGATTGACCCATCGATTATTTTGAATCATTTGCAAACTGAACTGGGTTGGCTAACTAAGAATAGTTAAACATTGTTCACTGGAATCTATTTTTGACTGCAGATTTTAACAACTGACTAGAAAAGCCGTTTACACACCAAAACCGCTACATTTAGACCGCTCTCACGCGAGGTCTCATCCACTTGTATCAGCTTTTCCGTTTGAAGTCACAAGGGTTTGTTTCCATCGATTGAAATTTATTCGTTCACACGTAGCTTCCGCGCCCATCATTTTATCTGCACATGCGTATTAGGACGTTTATCGTTTTTAATTAAGAAATAAGGAAGCCTTGACTGTTCTCTGTTCTGTTGTAAAGCACGCAGAGAGCGGCTATAGAGTATTAAAGAAGTAGTATTTCTCCCTACTTCTCGAGTGTTCTAACCGCTTCCTAAAAGCTTTACAACGGAACAGAGCACATACAGTTACGGCTACTTTATGTTTTGTGATAAGGAATCCGTTAAATTCCCCACGCACTACTTTCTAATCAGACAAAAACTATTGGCAGATGGCGTGACAGCTTTATACTCTCACAAAGCACGCTTTTTCACTATCAGAGTACGCATTATAGCTGAACTATATTATAAACCCGGGGGGAGTACACCCATACATTGCCTGTACAGGTATGTGCCGCCCAACGGGGTCGTGATTTTGAAGCTCCTGATCATGATTTAGAATGGGGTATCCATTTCAGAGGCGTGTTCTAGAACGGGGTATAATATTTCGAACGCACAAAAGCTCCAGTTTTGTAAGCAGCCATTTGAAATTATTCAAGGACAGATTGCTTTTAAAAATACGCTTCAATGCGTTAGAACGGGGTATAAAAAATGGGCCCATTTCTAGAACGGGGTATCAATTTTAGGCGAAATTTTTTTCAGAACGGGGTGCCAATTTGGAGTCTCGGGCGGCACATACCCACCCAAAAAATACCCAAGTGCCCCCCGGATTATATAGGGCTATATAGAGCATTCTTTCACATCCCAAGCTGATTG
>OZ037788.1:12440786-12455786 GCA_964035525.1 Porites cylindrica | reverse complement strand
ACTCGCGAACAAAACAGAAACAACAAAAGAACGGAAATAGAGCAATATGATTGGTTGTCGAACAGATACAAACGCTCGTGGCTTTTGATTGGTTAAGTGAACGCTCGGGTGAAAAAACTTCTCATGCCCGAGAACTTTCTAGAAATCAGTCCATACTTCGCTTCGACGTCATGCTGCAGCACCATTGGCCAATCGAAGGATGCCTTCTCCATATTAGGGTTTTCTTTGGCGGGAAAACGAAGAGTCCATGTTTTGATTTTTTCATCCATTGGCTGATAAAACAAAGAATGAACACTTACCGAAAAGACTTTTCAAGGTCGCACGAAAATCGCTCTATCGACGTCTAGCTCATTTACGTTCGTCTGACTGAGTTTGGATCATCCAAAACGTTCTATCCGTTTGAGCAGACGGATAGAACGTCTGAGGATCGTCTCCGAGACAAACATCGACCTTCACATGCGACGAACTCAACTAAAAAATTCCAAATTTATATGATAATGCATTTTTAGCCTCGTTCGGAAGAAAATTTATCACTAATCTGGTTGAGTTGATTGGTTCGACGCGTCTTAAGTTCGACGTCTGACCCAACAGACGATCTTAACTTAATTTAGGTCGACCAAATTAGAGATTGGTTCGTCTTATGTAACAGAGTTTGACGTTTGGCATAGTCCTTAGTAAAATGTAAGAATATATGTTATCCTACATGACCCTAATTTCATACCCTTTTTCCTGACTTTGAAAGTCTGAAAAAAACTTACTTATCCGTGAAAACTGATTGGTGATTGGTAATTATTGCCAACGAGGCAACCGAGCTAAGAAGCGAGGTTGACTCGGTGGCAAATTATAACGCCGCGCAATGTAGGCAAAAACTCTCAAATTCTGCGTAACCCTCTAAAATTTGCATTTTTGACCATATTTGGGTGTAAGTAAGACCCCATATTTGGGTAGTGACGTCATGTTTTTGTATTTACAACTCGTGGTCCGACATTGGGTGATTCAGTGTGCAGCTGTTCGTTGTTTGTTCAAGAGGACCTAACAGGTGAGCAAGCTTTAATACGATTTCTAGTTTGAAAGGGCAATTAGCGCTCTGGTTTGCTTTATAAATTGCGTTTAAAGCAGCCGCTTTAAATTTTGCGGACCTTTTATTTCAAAATTTATTCGAGAGATTTTGTCAACCAGAATGTTTTTTTTGCTGCTCGATTTACATTGAGACAGCCCAAAACTCCCGTGAGGAATGCAACGAATTTGCGGACCTTTTTGTTTTGAAGACTATCATTATGCCTTTCAAGACACTCTTTGTCCTGTGACACTCGCTCATTAGATATAGATCTTTGTATTTTATTCAAGTTTATATTTTTATACCTCTGATACATTCCGCCCCATTCTTGCGCTTTTCACACATTTTACTTTACACCAATTGTTTCTTACGTATATTACCACGCATTTTTCTTATCCCTGATGACGCTGTTGCTCGGAAGTTAATTATTGTTTATAATTTCAGCAGTCAAAGGCCTCATTTGAACTATCTTTTTCTTTCTAACGTTTATAGTTTTGATGCAATTGAATTTTCCATGAAACATAAGTACTAACTTGCTCATATTTACCAACAAAGCTTCAAGCCATGTTGTTATTGTTTAATAATTAAAAAGTGAAGATACGATGTGCCAAAGTTGTTGTTTTGAAGTTGGGTGCCATCCTTTTCCGATAGCGGAATCCATTTTAAACCTGTAAAATTATGAAAAAAAAATATCGCGAAGATCTGAATAGGCACATTTCACAAAACATAAACGAATTCGCCTCGTTGGCACTTGCAGGAAGGTACCCCTAGTTTTAAATTCAATTAGGACTATTTTCCCCACATCCTCGTAAGCCATACAAACTACTTTTCTGTTAGAGCATAAAATCCATTAGAAATCCAAAGTTCTATGACTTTCTTGAGAGGCGCATAACGCATGCGCAGTGGCAAAATGCGAAGCCCTTCAGTTATCACAACAGCGTACTGGTTATCGCCATTGTAATGTATATGGTCTTATTGATTACAGTTAACAGATATAGTAAAATTCGAGTCCCAGTTTCTCTCAAACACTGCTTGTAACTGCGCTCATACAGTATTTCCAGTCTCGGTTTCGTTGATGACATAACCAATACCAGCTGTGCCCGTAAAGTAATTCGCTGACCAGTTAGATGTGCCAATGTAGGCTACAGAATCTGTGACCATAAACTTGTTGTGGTTGACACGTGTATATGGGATTTCCTTGCTGTAGGGTGGAACTTTGTAGAACTTTTGTAAAACAAGGTGGTCAAAATGAGAAAAGGTTCATACACTGCAAACCGCTCTAACCAATACTGTTGTTATATAGCCGGAAATTTCTTCCCAACAGCGCGCGCCCTCATTGGTTACTTCGAGGTCACATGACATCTAACAATGAAACTATTTCCCGCCAAAATCTCTGAGCGGGGAGCATTGCAAAAGTCTATGACGTCAGAGGGTAACAGTGCACGGTTCGCCTTGGGAAACATTGAGATTCTTGGGAAACAAAATTAACTGTTTCTCTCGAGACCAGTCATTAAGTGTTTATTAAAACTAAAAATAACATTTGTACATTTGGCGCTTATTCAAGGGCAGCATTTATTCCAGACTGGGCTTCTAGAAGTCACAGAAGGCAGTCAAAATAGTGGCATTGCTGTATGCCGTGAGACACAGGAAACTCACACGTAAAGTACATTTGGTCAGTCTAAATTTAAATTCACAAGAGGAGAGGAATGGAAAGATTTATCCAGAGAATTATGGGTTGCAGACATAAGTTCAGGAAATTTTTTAGCCAAGAACATTTGAGCAAGACAAATAGACCTTATTCACGATGCCCGCCATCTTTGCACGCGCTTAAGGACTGATTTGATAAAAGCGATCGGGGACAAACAAGTGATAAAGTTTTCCAATACAAGAAATCGCGGTCGAGTTTGCTTATTCTTGACTACAGGAAATGAAAAACTTTTTATTTTGGGCCATTGAGCTCACAGAAATGGCGCTATATAAATTCTTGTATTTATTGTATTATTATTATTATTATTATTATTATTATTAAAGACGATCATGGCAAATTAAAGGTGGAAGTGATCATTTTTACTTTTTTGATGTGCAGCAGCGACCGCAGATGTCCTCGGCACAGCAAGCAATAATGGCGTTAATTTTGTCGACACTCAAACCGTACTGCTCAAGCATGTTAAGGCATGGCCGTAGGCTAAATTGCATAAAATCTTATATTGATCATAAGTTTGTGAAAATTTATCAGAACCTCCCAAAATTTGGCAACCTCGGAAAAATCGGTAACCTTACTTTTCCTGTAAAGTAAGAAACCAGATATCTCTGTCACGTGACCACTTATGGTCGATTCCAGGAAAGAAAAGAAAACTAAAAATGTGGTGGCGAAATGCCACACAGTATGTATTAGATACAGTATTTTTGTTATTGTATCATTATTTTTCCCTTGAATTTGGCCCGAATGGTTGACTCACGTCTTTATTTAATTAGTAGTTAAGCAAAAAAGGTCACGTGACACTTTTTGCCGGTTAATATCTTTTTAAGAAATTAAAAATTCTCTCCGTTCCGGCCACGGAAAAAATTCATACGGTAAAACAAACATTTACACACGGTTCAAACTTAGTTGAAATCAACCATTCCTACCCCATTGGAATTTCTTTTTAAATATATTTATAACGTCACGTTTCACGTGACTACATCACTTCAACCCTAATTTAATTCAACGCCTCAAAAAGATTTTGCAACTTTTAGAATTATAATGCATTACCGTGGAAGAAAAACAGCTTTATCTTCGAGGGAGGTCGAGACCAAAAATTGAGCCATGCCTTAACATACTCGAGTAATCTTCGTTTCGTTTTGAGAAAATAAACGATTTCTCGCATTGGCAAATTTTATCCTTTGTTTGCCCCCTGAAATACCACGTTACGTTAGTTTTATCCCATCAATCCTAAAGTGCGTGCAAACATGACCTGCAAAGATGATGATTTTGTCCCCTGAAAAGCTGTCACGTCCGTTGCCCCTAAAAAATGTTTGTAAGACCTCCACTTTTACATTCTCTGTTCCAGGATCGGCAAGAAACAATCCTTGCGGTCCCTAAAATTAAAAGAATAACGACAAGCGTCTTTATTTACACATGTAGGGCTCCGGAGAGCTACAGAAGCGGACTTTAAACTGGCCAAATTCTACCTTTTATCTAGCAGACGTAGTCCAGAAAGTGATCAGCAATCACAGCAGCATCTTTGTTAGTGCTTCTGACTTCCAACCACATAATCCGTCTAGAATACCTACATAAAAGGTTAACGGGAGGCATTGGTGGGTATGAACGAAACAAGGCACATACGGACTGGGGATAACGTTTATATGCTTGCAACGTTAATTTATGCAATTCAGTCTGCGTCAGCAATTCAGTCTTTGTTGCAATAGTGTATGTGAGCAGACCGGACAAATGGCACGCAATGTAACATTATTAACTTCTGTCGAAATCAACAAAGTAAACTGAGCAATGTCCGTGCATTATGATCATGAGTGTACTGAATTTGAGGTTCGTACCCATCAATGCAACCCATTGCAAAGCCACATGCTTTTAATTTATCATAGTATCTCTATCGACAGGAAAAAATGGTTTAAGTACCAAAATATATGAATCGAAACGCAAAGATTAGATTGAAACTAAAAGACCCGAAAAAAGCATCTTACACTCATCATAAAAGCATCATTAGCTTGATAGGAGCTATTTACCCTCACCTGCCAACAAGGTGATGATCATTTCTAAGCCTTTGATGCATCAGCCGGTAACCAATGCAGTTCGCAGACCCTGTTAACTCACTCTAATTATAATGATAGAAGGAATAAATTACTGCGAACGTTCTTTGTTTTAGTCCTGTTACCATACGGAAAATTTGTGACAAACATAATTTTACTGTGACTGTGTTGTAATATCTAGAGAATGCTTAGATTACAAAGTAAAGCAGTGTTAAAGAACCGTGTCATTAATTATGGCTTAAATCAGAGCTCGTAAACATTCAATGCGCGATACCCAAGGCTACTCCCGCGCGTGTAAATGTAGGCTAATGCGGGTGACGTACCGATATGACTGTAATAACTTCTCTTGCATGCGAAGCTTTTATGTTTCCTTCTAAAAAAGCTCATGCTGTTAAGCCTTCGCCTTATCTGACGCATACTAATTAAAAAGAGGAGAATATCATATTGTAGAGTTTGATATTACTGAAAGATCACTGTGTATGTACTCAGTAACAACTGTCACTGGTGTAATTAATGGCGGAGTTTTGCATACGGTTACCTGAGATAAATCCCATGAGCAAACGCTAGGAATAACTGAATAACTGATCGAAGTAGTGTTTGAGGAGTTCTTCACCTTTCAAGATAAAGCTATATCAAGGCCAGGTAAATTTAACTTGTATCACTAATGACAAGTTTGATAATAATAATAATAATAATAATAATAATAATAATAATATAACCGTCTTCATCGTTATTGTGATCGTGACAATCTTTTTGGCATTATTAACTTCTTCAAAGTCCTTGCTTCTTATAAAGTCATTTTACAAAAGCTAAGAAAATGCGAGCTTGCACACAGACTAATGCAACAGATACTTGACAAGAAACTCAAGTCACTGATATGAAACGTGGCTCGTAAATAATAAGAAAATGATATTAAAAGATAGTTATAAGAAGAAGAATAAGAATACATTAATAATAAAAAAAATAATGGTCATCATCATCGTCACGAATAATACTGAGTTCATCTCTTGAAGCAAAATATAGTTTTGATAACAACATCTTAGTTCGACAGTTCCGGGCAAGAGGGGAAGGGGCAAACCGGCTGAAAACAAAATCAGATTTATGCTAAATTAGAGCAGTTTGAAGGATACAAGATTGGCTATGATCCTGTCTAGGTGCTTTTTAGCTCTGAAAGACACTTCCAGATAAAGATACAAAGTCTATTAGCAGAAGCAGGATCAATAGCAGGTTCGGTGACACAACTGAAAAATGTCATGATTCATTAGCTCTTTCAAAGCAAAATATAGAAATTAAATCAGTTAATTACTAATTCGTCTTGAGTATCACATGTACATGTACTGCAATACGCATTATTATAGGCAAAACTCTCAAATAAAGCCAAGAGATCCTCTCTTAATAAAGCGTAATGAAATAGCTTACCCCTCCAGCTGAAGAGGATAACCTGACCGTTCCAAAAGTATTAAACAAAGTGTCTACACGTAAAAATCCAAGTTGTAAATTTTGAAATTACACCTGCGTTGAACCTTTGCAGTGAAAATCTGAGTTGCAAATTTGAAATTAACAGACCTTCAAATTTTGCTGCGAAAATCCACGCTTTTCTTTCAACAATAACTCTCACTTGGATTTTTGCGCAAAGAATTAGAGTCAGTTGCACATTTTGAAACGCACACAACTAGAATTTTTGCCGGAAAAATTCGAGTTGCAAATTTTGAAGCGCATACAACTCGGATTTTTGCGGTAAAAATTCGAGTTGCAAATTTTGAAATGCTCACAACTCGGATTTTTGCGGTAAGAATTCGAGTTGCAAATTCTGAAACGGCCACAACTCGGATTTTTGCTGTAAAAATTCGAGTTGCAAATTTTGAAATGCAAGCAACTGGGATTTTTGAGGTAAAAATTCGAGTTGCAAGTTTTTGAAATGCACACAACTCGGAATTTTGCGGTAAAAATTCCAGTTGCTGATTTTGAAATCGAACAACTCGGATTTCTGCAATGAAATCCGAGTTTCAAATTTTGAAATGTAAACTGTAAAAAAAGTAAATTGATGTCCATATATGAACCATGGTAATACGGTACGATCCGGGATAAGCTCAGCTCTTTGGGCCTTTATATTTTATCTGGAAAAGAGTCGCAAATTCATCTCTATTTGGCTGGAAAACTTAGCGGCAAACCCTAAGAGTAAATATAAGGGAGTAACCCACCCACTCCCCCCTGGATAAGAACGTTAACGTCATACCATCGCCTGGGCCGACAGAAGATGACACAGCTGGTGATGTTTGTTGAGTCGATGATGGTACTATAGACTGTGATAAAGATGGCTCGTCTGCATTTGACACTGATGGCGATGCAGATTGTGACACCGAGGGTAACATAGAAGTAGACAGTGATGTTGTCACCGACGGTGAATTTGATGGAGACATGGAAGTGGACTCTGATGGCGACATCGATGTTGACATTGATGGCGACATTGACGTTGAGGCAGACGCTGAATTAGACATTGATGCTGATGGCGGCATCGATGTTGACATCGATGGTGGTGGCGATATCGATGTTGAAGGAGACTCTGAGTTAGACATTAAGGTTGACGTAGATGGTGACATCGATGTTGACATTGATGCTGATGGTGGCATCGATGTTGACATTGATGCTGATGGTGAGATCGATGTTGACATTAATGCTGATGGCGACATCGAAATTGACATCGATGGTGGTGGCGACGTCGATGTTGAAGGAGACTCCGAGTTAGACATTGAGGTTGACGTAGATGGTGACATCGATGTTGACATTGATGCTAAAGGCGACATCGATGTTGACATCGATGGTGGTGGCGACATCGATGTTGAAGGAGACTCCGAGTTAGACATTGAGGCTGACGTAGACGGCGATACCGATGCTGACATTGACTGCGACATTGATGTTGACATGGACTGTGACATTGATGGCGACATTGACGTTGAGGCAGACGCTGAATTAGACATTGAGGCTGAAGTGGAGGGTGATACTGATGCTGACATTGACTCTGACATGGATGGCGACATCGATGTTGAGGGAGACTCGGAATTAGACATCGAAAGTGAGATGGTTTCAGCTGAAAAAAAAAGTGGTGTTTTTACTTCCTCTCAAGCTACGGTTTGAATTGCCACAGAGCAGACAAAGAACGGCTCAGGAACCTATACGATATCTGACGATCCAAGATCACTGGTTTACGTAAACCGTGGCGTTCACCACTGCAAAACTTTATTTACCACTAGAGTGGTCCTATTAATCATAACCATAAAATTCTCTAATCTAATTGGTTATCAGCAGCCCTGATGTCAGCATTTATAGAAGGACATCACTGTTTGCAAACTTGCTTTTGTTATTGAAATTTCTAACGACAGAAACTAATTTGTTATAAGAACCAATGCGAGGAACAAATTAAACCACAATGTCTAAACAAGACATGCAATTAAGATTATTGTTTTACTAATTAATAAAATCCTGTGTACCGTGTGCCAGCACTGATTAAAGGGACAGTGTCCCGATTATGCGCACGCGCGAGCGTCATCTGTTTTTTCTTCAAAAGACAATAGAACTGTCATACTGACTCGACCAGATTTCCTTCCGGACCGCACCGCCGACCGAGACTTGTTGTTTACATTCTCATGTATTATAAATACTTTAGACCTTCGAAGAAGTGTTTCGTCTTACTTAAATTGACTGGTTCACGATAATGCGCATGTCTGAGTTCTGACAGTAGCTGATTGTTTTTCAACCAATCGGAAGCGAGTTAGATGCACGCAAGTAAATTTACAAAATTCAAATTAATTGTTCGCTACACTAGAGTATTTCTGGGCATTTGGTTTGATTTTATTTATCCCCATAATTCAAGTTTATTCTTTGCTACTCTTCAGATATATGTTGCAGCCGATAAGAATAAGATTTACAGCCCTGTCCTGCTTTGAAACAAACATTTACCAACGTGTATTTTTACGAGGTCGTACCCACGCTAACAAAACAGTCACCGATCGGCAAACAAAATTTGTAAACAAACATCTTATTACTGTACTCTCAGTTCGCCTTATATAAACCCAGCAATACCTACAAATAGCGCCTGACCGATGACAAAAACACACGACGTATGAGTATCAAGATTATCCTTAATTGAGCATAAATTTCAATTGCTTATCAGCAAATGAACAAATTCATTCGCGTTGCATCGGGTCAGTGTTCCGCAAAACAAATGTTATCGAGTAGCACACATAAAGAAACTAGATTATAAACAGAATATTCAGGCAATAATTTATTTTAAAAACATCAATTCTTAAACATATACGATCGTAAAGCAAAGATACAAGGAACATTTCAAGGGTACCACATCGGTGAAGATCGCGCGGCCTGTTGCGGTATAACTACAGGTCGGAGTCAAAAATCAAATCAAAGTTGAACGAACTCATACCTTTAACCACTTCCAAGTGTCGTGTATTCTTTTCGTATGCCACACACTACTCCTAGAACCATACCAGATCGATAGGCTAAGCTTCTCTATCTCCAGAGACTCTTGAGAACGTCCTGTTGCCGTACGGACACGATGCACTTCTGAACCTCCATGATCAAAACATTATTTTTTGCGTCTTCTCAAAAACGTAACCAGTCAAACGACACAACCACACGTTAATCACCACTACCGAAGTAAAACTAGACCAGCCAAAGCGACGTATGTCCGAATAAAACGAAGGATTTTCAATGATTGTACCGGTAATGGCGATTTCGAATTTAGTGTTGACGCGACAAATTTATTCTGAAGAGACAAACGGCGCGCATGCGCATTGTCGTGAACCAGTCTCTTAAAAATTTGGCGCGAGGCACGAAGACTTACCGCGATTTTGTTACTAGCAGGGCCTTCTCGCGACCCGAAAAAACTCGTACCGCTCGCTTTAAAAACAGCTTTTCGAATGTGAAACTCGTGTCAGAGGTCAAATTATTGTTCCAATTCTAGTAATATTTGCTCGCCTTCTAGCCTCAAACGTTCGAGAGAGATAAATAAAAATGCAATCTCAACGCGATGAACCATCGCAAAGGTTAGGCAAAAATTATATTATGATTTTATTGCACTGGTTTTTCTACTCTGTTTGATTTTGTCGGCAGTAGGGAGGTTCATTTAAAAGTTAACTAACACGTCGCTGCAAAACATTACGCTTCACGAAGCTTAATTACACAAAATCCATGTCTCAATGGTTTCTTTCTTACAGGGTCTTATTGTTTCTGTTTCATTTCTGCGTATTCCTTTTACAATTATCTGAGCTTGTATGGAAGCTGGCAGAAGGAATAAGCCTTCAATGGGCATCAAAGCGCTTGCCATCTTTTGGTCCTTCGTCCAACGGCAATAAAAGTAACGCCATAAATACCCGAATTTGCCCAAATTGAAACTTAACGGGTACAATATATCATTGATCTGTAATCCTGAGAAGTTTTAGTGTAGTATCGAACTCGGCCAAGCGCGATGCAAACGGATTTTTCAAGCTTCTCTTACTCTCCTCGCATCTGTTGATTTCGGGACATCCTGTCCGAAAATCAAAGTTTGGTGCATGCGCAGTAACGGGATACTGTTCCTTTAAGGGAAAAGAGCTGTGACGGCCCATTAATTTGAAAGGCTAGCTAGTCAAAATTATTTCACCTACTACGAACTCAAAAGTGACGATCACGGACAGCTTATAGATGAGAACTTGATACCAAAGGTACATGTATTTTTTTTGCATGCCATATATATATATACATCTTAATAGATGCAATTTACAATTTATACTTTGAATCAATATTTTTCCTGATATATACTACATACACTTTATTAACGGTATGCTACGCTACGCTACGTCTTTGATAATAAATTATATAGAAAATATTTCTCCTGTAAACTAGTTACAATGACAGTCAGTGCAGGTATTCAGTTGAGTCTTATATGAAAGGCAAAGTGAAAGATGCCGGTTAAAGCCGGTTATAAACTTTCTTCACAGACTACTCAGGATGTATCATCAGGATTACAATATCCAGAATTGCTAAAGATTGAAAAGAACTTCCTTTGTACTATTTTAACAATACGATGAAAGAATGAAACCAACAGAAGCGTGACTCATTAAATTCTTTTTGATGCCGTAACCAAGTTAATTTTATCCAGTGGTTTTTTTAGAATTCAAACTTTGCCATAATTAATTGAGGCAATTATGGCAGATACATACTCCCTTAAACGAATTCTTAAAAAAAATCCTGGTACAGAAAAACACAAGATAAATAAAAAACGTAATGGCGTCATTACGTTACCTTGGCGACTCCGATTGTAATAAAACCCAGATCATAAGAAATTTTCATCTTTATATAATACAGTTCTGGTAACCTTTTTCCCATATCTTTACCCATGGCGACGTAGTTAATGCTCAAACTTGGGAGGTATCCCCCTAAAAAATCCAGGACGAGCCACCTTAAGTCATGATGAATTAACAATTATTCCACGAGGGCGCGTTGGATATGAGATGTTAGATAGCCAACGAGGCGCGTAGCGCCGAGCTGGCTATAATCATTTCATATTCAACAAGCCCGAGTGGAATAATTGTTTTATTAAAAACGCCCACAAAATCTCGTTGAATCGCCCCGACTAGAACAAACCGGAAAAGACAAGGGACTTCCGCTATTCACATGTCACACGTCTATCAAAACTGTCAACGCGCGAACGGACTCGCCTAGACTGCATGAATGAAAAATCAAAACATTGTAGCGATGAACATTAGTTTTTTAAAAATTCATCTGGATTCTAGGATTTTACACAGCAGAACAGCTAAAAAAAACCTGGCAGATAATGTGAAGGAAAGGAATTTTTAAGTGACAGCCGTCGAAATTACTATGAATTTGGATTTTCGGTGCAGTTATAAAAGTAAGAACAACGGAGAAAAACTACCGGTATTACCTCGGTCGCTTGTTATGAAGTTGTTTGAAGCCACAAGCTGGTTTTGCTGAACGAGAAAAGAAGCTATACTGCCACCTCGATTGCTCTAGTGAATGGCTGCATAACCTGTATTTGTAGCTGGTTACTTGTGATTTATATTCTTGATGTCGGATAAACAAGCTGCAGTTATCTATCGGCGAGTGATTCGATCGGCGAATAGCTTCGCGATCATGAAGAAACAACACTTGTCTTCTTTCGTAGCTGATCAAGGTACTTTAGTTCCATGCGTTTTCATGTGTTTTTCGACAAACTTTCAAACAAGCTCTTGTGGCTTTTTTGTTTTGTTTTTTTTTTCTTTCGATGAAATTGCATTTCTAGTATTCTAAGAAATGAATTAAAACGATTTGCTTCGGGCGCCGTTCTATCCTTCGCGAAAAAAAATCTAGCTAGCTTCCAATTTTAAACTGACGCGTACACCGACCATATACGGAGAACATGGTATATTAGCTCATATACCATAACGGCTAAGCCAATCAAAATGCTAGAATTGCATTATCCAAGGATTCAGTTTTTAATAATACACGATATACCCCTCGACGAATTTTAGACGGCCAATACAAAGAGGAAAGATTCTTCGTTAGAAATAGAGTACAAGAAGCATACTTAGACAAAGTTTACATTCTGCTAAAGGAACCTTTAAAATGTGATTTTATTATTTAGAACTTTCTAATTAATTTGTTTAACTGTTGTAAAGTCTGTTTTGCATGACGTATCGGCAATGTTTCCTCATCGTTTGCATCTCGCAACATCACCAGAAATAAAAACATTTCAAAACAACCTTGCTAAAGCCATACTCAAAACAAATATTTTGAAAATGAAAGTTTTCATTTTGCTTCTTCCTTATTCTGCAACATCTGATTTATAAGACAGTTTCCGCGTCAATTTGACCCCCTTATGCATGTGAAACATTCAGTCGCTTTAGGGGGACAAAAATGTTCAATAGATGATATACTCACTCGATTGGCTTAAAGCGCCTCCAATCAGGAACATTGTCGCAAAAAACACAGTCACTGATGATCTCTTGCTGGAAGCCATCTTCAGCTCTGAACGTTTTGCTGTGCAACCTCAGTTAAGCGGGATGACTTAATATAAGTTGAATGCGGTCAACTGGACAAACCGAGATATTAATAGGCGCCAAGCTTATTTGCATTGCCTTGGGTTTATACTTGGTTGATCGACGCTGGATCAGAATGTTGTTTTTATGAAAGGAAGTGGCATCCAGGAAATCTCCGGAAGAAACCCAAAAGCATTAAAGACCGTATTATTCCAACCACTAGACTATTTAAACACGGAAATTTTTCTTGGGAATAATCAGTACACTAGCATTGCGAAGCAAAATCTTTGTACAGAGGAATTCGATTAAGTGTCAAAGTATAACTGTTCAAGCATAACTGAACAATGCTAGCCTTTAGGGGCCGACCATTTAACTCTTGAGGGTGGGGGTGGGTGATTTCTGGTCATCAAGAATTTTTTTTTCTAGCAATATGGTGGGCAGGATATTTTTTTCCCTTTTTTTCCCTTAAGCTCTTTATTACATTTGTGCTGCATGCAATTTTTTTCTTCCGACAAGCGCTTGCAGGAAATTTTTTTTCAAAATCACCCACCCCCCCCCCCCCCCCTCAAGAGTTAAATGGTCGGCCCCTTATACGCAGGCAACAGAATAGATAAAAAAGGAAAAAAATGCCACCAAATACCACGGAACATCATTTGTATTTGAATGGGCAATCTAAGAATTCCTTATCAACAACAGTATCGCTTAACTTGCACACTTAGACATGCGCATGAGAAGTGATTATTGATTGCGCAATCTGTCATCATGGCAACTGACCCTCGTTCAAAATAAATAAAGTGACCTCCAGTTGTGATATGATCTTCTTTACTATTTAAGTGCTCAACACTTCAATGTAGAAAATGCATCACAAACCTGTGATCTTTCTCAAATTATGAATCCACCATGTGTTTTTCTCTTTATTCATGAGCTACCGAGTCTAACAAGAGTTTCAATATGAAATGTAAACGGAATATTGATTTTCCTGATGGATTGACCCATCGATTATTTTGAATCATTTGCAAACTGAACTGGGTTGGCTAACTAAGAATAGTTAAACATTGTTCACTGGAATCTATTTTTGACTGCAGATTTTAACAACTGACTAGAAAAGCCGTTTACACACCAAAACCGTGATGTTTCAGGACCGCTCTGACGCGAGGTCTCATCCACAGTATCAGCTTTTCCGTTTGAAATCACAAGGGTTTGTTTCCATCGATTGAAATTTATTCGTTAACACGTAGCTTCCGCGCCCATCATTTTATCTGCACATGCGTATTAGGACGTTTATCGTTTTTAATTAACAAATAAGGAAGCCTTGACTGTTCTCTGTTCTGTTGTAAAGCACGTAGAGAGCGGCTATAGAGTACTAAAGAAGTAGTATTTCTCCCTACTTCTCGAGTGTTCTAACCGCTTCCTAAAAGCTTTACAATGGAACAGAGCACATGCAGTTAAGGCTACTTTACGTTTTGTGATAAGGAACCGTTAAATTCCCCACCCACTACTTTCTAATCAGACAAAAACTATTGGCAGATGGCGTGACAGCTTTATACTCTCACAAAGCACGCTTTTTCACTATCAGAGTACGCATTATAGCTGAACTATATTATAAACCCGGGGGGAGTACACCCATACATTGCCTGTACAGGTATGTGCCGCCCAACGGGGTCGTGATTTTGAAGCTCCTGATCATGATTTAGAATGGGGTATCCATTTCAGAGGCGTGTTCTAGAACGGGGTATAATATTTCGAACGCACAAAAGCTCCAGTTTTGTAAGCAGCCATTTGAAATTATTCAAGGACAGATTGCTTTTAAAAATACGGTTCAATGTGTTAGAACGGGGTATAAAAAATGGGCCCATTTCTAGAACGGGGTATCAATTTTAGGCGAAATTTTTTTCAGAACGGGGTGCCAATTTGGAGTCCCGGGCGGCACATACCCACCCAAAAAATACCCAAGTGCCCCACCGGATTATATACGGCTATATAGAGCATTCTTTCACATCCCAAGCTGATTGTCTACTCCTCTGAATTGGAATAATTGAAAAACGATGGGTCCTCTTTTTAGATTTCCACCTACAAAAGCATGATGATACTACGGTAGGTACGGTTGACGAGGGCCGATCAATCAAAGCAAAGCAAAGGAAAACAAAAAAACAAAACATGCAATTG
>OZ037788.1:12428286-12438286 GCA_964035525.1 Porites cylindrica | reverse complement strand
ACGCTCGCGTGAAAAAACTTCTCATGCGCGAGAACTTTCTAGAAATCAGTCGATACTTCGCTTTGACGTCATGCTGCAACACCATTGGCCAATCGAAGGATGCCTTCTCCATATTAGGGTTTTCTTTGGCGGGAAAACGAAGAGTCCATGTTTTGATTTTTTCATCCATTGGCTGATAAAACAAAGAATGAACACTTACCGAAAAGACTTTTCAAGGTCGCACGAAAATCGCTCTATCGACGTCTAGCTCAGTTACGTTCGTCTGACTGAGTTTGGATCATCCAAAACGTTCCATCCGTTTGAGCAGACGGATAGAACGTCTGAGGATCGTCTCCGAGACAAACATCGACCTTCACATGCGACGAACTCAACTAAAAAATTCCAAATTTACATGACAATGCATTTTAAGCCCCGTCCGGAAGAAAATTTATCACTGATCTGGTTAGCCTGCGTAGCAGGCGCTTGGAAGTAGCGGGCGAAAGAGAGAACGGGCGCGCGCGAGACACGCAAGGGGTGAGGGAGCTTCCTCTCCCCTCGCGTGTCTCCTTCTCGCGCGCCCGTTTTTTCTTGTGCCCACTACTTCCAAGCGCCTGCTACGCAGGCTATGATCTGGTTGACTTGGTTGGTTCGACGCGTTTCAAGTTCGACGTCTGACCCAACAGACGATCTTAACTTAATTTAGGTCGACCAAATTAGAGACTGGTTCGTCTTAAGTAACATGTTTCTGTTTCTTGAGTTTGACGTTTGGCATAGTCCGTAGTAAAATGTGAGAATATAAGTTATCCTACATGACCCTAATTTCATACCCTTTTTTCTGACTTTGAAAGTCTAAGAAAAACTTACTTATCCCTGAAAACTAATTGGTGATTGGTAGTTATTTTAAATTCAATAAGGACTATTTTCTCCACATCCTCGTAAGCCATACAAAACTACTTTTCTGTTAGAGCTTAAAATCCTTTAGAAATCCAAAGATCTATGACGTTCTTGAGAGGGGCATAACGCATGCGAAGTAGCAAAATGCGAAGCCCTTCATTTATCACAAGAGCGTATTGGTTATCGCCATTGTAACGTATATGGTCTCACTGGTTACAGTTCACTGATATAGTAAAATTCGAGTCCCAGTTTCTCTCAAACACTGCTTGTAACTGCGCTCGTACAGTATTTCCAGTCTCGGTTTCGTTGATGACATAACCAATACCAGCTGTGCCCGTAAAGTAATCCGCTGACCAGTTAGAAGTGCCAACGTAGGCTACAGAATCTGTGACCATAAACTTGTTGTGGTTGACACGTGTATATGGGATTTCCTTGCTGTAGGGTGGAACTTTGTAGAACTTCTGTAAAACAAGGTGGTCAAAATGAGTAAAGGTTAATAAACTGCAAACCGCTTTAACCAATACTGTTGTTTTGTAGCTGGAAATTTCTTCCCAACAGCGCGCACTCTCATTGATTACTTCGAGATCACATGACATCTAACAATGAAACCCTTTCCCGCCAAAATCTCTGAGCGTGGAACATTGCAAAAGTCTATGACGTAAGAGGGTAACAGTGCACGGTTCGCCTCGGGAAACATTTGTTAGAACAAGACAAATTACGACATTAACGCGGATTGCAGATCGTAGTTAATTTTAAATTATTATTAAAAACAATTATATCTTAAGGTACAGAAAAACGGGCAGGCAACAGAAACATGCAACACGTTTTGCAAAATTGCTGCAAAAGGAGTTGAATAGCGATGTTTAAACTTGTCTTCTAACAATTCTGGTTGATGCAGATTGCGAAAATTTGTTGCAGAAAGTAGAGAGTAGTTCTACTTTTTGCAACAAATTCTATATATGTTGCACGTTTTACCGGCCCAAGGCAAACTTGGTTTGCAGCAAGTAACGTCAATCCCATGTATGGCGTGACTCCCGCGTAATTTTATACAATCAGAAGTCAGCATTCACGCAACTTGCAACAACCT
Source organism: Porites cylindrica (assembly GCA_964035525.1). NCBI lineage: Eukaryota > Metazoa > Cnidaria > Anthozoa > Scleractinia > Poritidae > Porites > Porites cylindrica. The sequence continues at coordinate 12,436,326 of OZ037788.1, read as the reverse complement.
GATTAGTTGCGTGACTGGTTTGATTCGTGGATGGTAAAATGCGAGCAACGTTGAAAAAACAAGTCGCACGTTTGAGTCGCCCGTCACTCAGTTTACCGTAAAATGGAAGAAAGAAAAGAAAAACAATCACTCTTAAAAAAAGTTTTAACGCTTGGTCTAAAGGCAAACGTAATGTTTGACGCTACTAAGACTCTAGCGCCTTTTGGTTGTTGGGTGTAATTTTATGTCACCAACTGAGTTAGAATAAGCCAGCGCGAAGGGAAAGAAAAGCTGACTGTTCATCTGACAAAAGGTGTCCAAAGATCTTCGATCCTTCCTCGGAAAGTTTCCGAAGATCTTAAATCAAATCAACTTTGCACCTGCATTAGACAACTTCAAAAGTTTTCCGTGGACACGAATTTCGGGGATTTTATAGTACACTGATCAATTGCGGCACTGAAATTTTTTAAAGAAAATCTATCCACGAATCAGCATTGCGTTTTACCCGGATTCACATGTTTTCATGTTTTTCCAAATCGCGCAAGTCTACTTGTGTTTAGCCGGTTATAGTGTATGGGGGCATTTACAAAACGAATGGGTGAAAAAACTTTCGGGAAACATCCAAAAAGTAGCACATTGGTCTGCATTAAGTCCAGTCTTCAGTTCATGCATAATTTATGTCCTTTTTGTAGAAATTCCAAGATATCCCGAATTCCTCTCATAGATTCTTGTGAAACTTCGCACAACAGAAGACAAGCACCCAAAGTACAGGTAGCGTCAAGCATTTCTAAAGAAAATGCCGATAAGGGCTGCAATTCAATTTACAGCTAACACTATTGTGACGTCATTGTCACGTGATTTTTATTCCGATCGCCCAAAAAATAATATCATAATAAAGTTTATGTAACGATGTTAATTTATGCATGTTAAGTTAATTTATACAGTTTAGTTTACATCCGGGATCCGGCATGTTTTGAGCGTTCTTCGCTTGTTAATGTACACTCGGCTTACAAGATTAAAACGTTGTGTTTGAGTGCTCTGGTGTTCCGTCATCCGTCTTAGCGAATACGTTACATGGTGTCAGAAGTGAAAACTAGTTTCTGCAATTGGTGCTGTCGAGGGATTATCGCTCAGCGAACCGGAAAGTGTTCTGGAGAGAGATTTGTTCGCACGCACGTGGTCGACCAACTCTGATCTGCGAACTGATACTGCCGTGTTTGGCGCTCGCCATTCATAACCTTCTTCACAACGAATAGCGGAAGACAACGGTGACTGGAATCGTTTTGTGTTTTCGAAAGGAAATCTCTGCTGAACGAATCTAGCTACCTTCAAATTACTCAGTATGCCACCGAAACCCGAAGATAGTGGCGCGTCTGTGCAAGTACAAGAAGCCGTCGCACAACCAAATCTGGTGCAAATCCCGATAAACATCCCATTGCCCTCAAAGTTAGAGCTCACAGGAAACTTGGCGACGAACTGGAAGAAATTCCACCGTGATTGGAACAACTACGAAATAGCTGCACGTCTAAAAGACCCTGAACACCCTGCTGTAAATAAATCGCTGAGAACTGCCACACTGCTAACCTGTATTGGCTCAGATGCTCCAGATGTGTACGAAGGCTTAGAATTCGAGACTGAAGACGATAAGAAGGACATTGATATTGTTCTCCAAAAGCTACAGCGTTATTGTATCGGAGAGACAAACGAAATCTACGAGAGATACCGATTTAACAAGAGAGACCAAGAACCAAACGAGTCTCTGGATGCTTACGTCACGGCCTTGCGCACGTTGGCGAAGACGTGTAACTTCGGAGTGTTAGAGAACAGTCTAATTAGAGACAGGATTGTCATCGGAGTAAGAGACAATCAAGCTCGCAAGAAGCTCCTACAAGTCTCCAAACTCACATTGAAGGAATGCATTGATATCTGTAGATCCTATGAGACCTCAAGCCAACAACTGAAAGAAATTAATCAGGAGGAAGTCAGCGCTATTAGTCAGTCTCATGAAAAGAAACCTAGAGAAATTCGCTGCAAGTTCTGCGCCAAAACGCATGTCTGGAACAAGCTTAAATGTCCTGCATGGGGGAAGACTTGCTCTAATTGTGGCATTCCAAACCACTTTGCGGTGGCCTGCAAAAACAAACCGCCTCCACCCAGTTCGGCCACATCCTCTAAACCTCCCACACCGAGACACGTCCGCAAGCCAGTACATGCAGTGGAGGATTCTGACTTTGACGAATATGTCGCCTGTGTTGATGTCAAGGAGCACGTCTGTGCGGTGGAAAATCCTGATCGTAAAGACAAACTGCTTGCGGTAATGCTATTAAATGGTCATAGAGTCCCATTCCAACTGGACACTGGTGCAACAGTGAACATCTTACCTGAAGAGTCTTTCAAAGAAGTATATGGTGAAGGCAGCCTATCCCTGCTGGACAATGCGGACGTAACTCTTGTTATGTACAACAAAACTGAGGAGAAGCCGATTGGCAAGAAACGTGTCCAAGTTGTGAATCCCAGAAATGGAAGAAAATACAGTGTGGAATTTGTAGTTGTAAAAGGAAAAGGCAAGCCTCTGCTTGGCTTACGAGCCAGTGAGCAAATGCAACTCATCTCTGTGGTCCGACAAAACATCATGGCTATTCAGTCTGAAGAGCCTTCGCAGAGCAAAACACCACTTACAGCAGAATCTATCCTCAAAGAACATGCTGATGTATTCAGGGGAGAAGGAAAGTTAGAAGGTGATCTCCACCTTGAAATTGACCCGAACGTACCGCCAGTTCAACTCCCAACAAGAAAGGTGCCAATCGCCATTAAAGAAAAGCTAAAAGAGGAACTGGATCGTTTGGAAGGCCTTAACATCATCACACCAGTCAATGTTCCAACCTCCTGGATATCAGCAACTGTAGTCACTTTGAAGAAAAATGGCAATGTCCGACTGTGTGTGGACCCCAAACCACTTAACCAAGCCCTTAAACGCAATCACTACCCGCTGCCGACAATCGAAGATGTCCTTCCTGAGCTCTCAAATGCGAGGTGCTTTACTGTGTTAGATGCCAAAAATGGGTTCTGGCACGTGTCCTTGGACGAGGCGAGCAGCTATGCAACCACATTTGGTACTCCGTGGGGAAGATACAGATGGCTCCGAATGCCATTCGGCATCTCACCAGCCCCTGAAGAATTCCAGCGAAGACTGGATCAGGCATTAGCAGGACTGAACGGATGCAAAGCGATCGCTGATGACATCCTCGTATTTGGATGCGGAGCTGATGATGATGAAGCGGTAAGAGACCATGATGAAAAACTCATTGCTCTTCTTCAACGCTGCCGAGATAAAGGCGTAAAGCTGAACAGGGAAAAGCTGCAGCTAAGGCTCAAGGAAGTCGCGTACATGGGCCATGTGCTCTCCGCTGACGGGCTACAACCTGACCCTGAGAAAGTCAAGGCAATCAGAGAGATGCCAACACCAACTGACAAACAGAGCATCCAACGCCTCTTAGGGATGACTAACTACCTGCAGAAGTTTGCCCCGAGACTTTCAGAGATCACGACTCCCCTACGTGAGCTCACTAAGAACGACAACGAGTTCCTTTGGGATGACCAAGTTCATGGTGCAGCCCTGGAAGAGACGAAGAGGATCCTTTCCACAACTCCAGTCCTAAAATACTTCGACCCAGGTGCCACGCCCACACTACAGTGCGATGCCTCTATGCATGGCCTGGGAGCATGTCTAATGCAAGATGGACATCCAGTCGCATATGCGTCCAGGTCCCTGACCCCCACAGAGGTCCAGTATGCACAAATCGAAAAGGAGCTATTGGCCATAGTATTCGCAATGGAGAAGTTTGAAACCTACCTGTATGGTAGGAAAGTGCTGGTTGAATCTGACCACAAGCCTTTGGAAGCGATCTTCAAGAAAAGCCTCCTAAGCGCACCAAAAAGGCTACAACGCATGCTTCTTAGACTCCAACGCTACGAGTTTGAAGTTTCTTACAAAAGGGGACCCTCCCTGCTTATGGCTGATCCCCTGAGTCGTGCGTATCTGTCGCTTAAAGAAGCCCCTGAGGATCAGGAAGACGTCATGACAGTCTCAGAAACAAGGTCGCCAACAGAGATAGAAGCAGAGCAAGTAAACATGCTACAGTATCTTCCAGTGAAAGATGAAACCCTCTGTCAAATCCAAAACCTTACTCAAGAAGATGCTATTCTCAAGACCCTCGCTGGTGTCATTAAACAAGGCTGGCCAGAAAGTAAGCTCCGTCTCCCAACGGAAGTTCAAGAGTACTTTCCTTTCAAAGAAGAGCTCACACTTCAAAACGGAGTTATTTTCAAGGGAGACCGTGTTGTCATACCATTCCAAATGAGAGCTGAGCTCAAAAGGAAGCTACACTCCAGTCATCTGGGAGTACAGGCATGCCAGAGACGAGCAAGGGAAGCTTTCTACTGGCCTGGCATGTACAAGGAGATTGAAGAATATGTCTCCCAGTGTGCAGTCTGCAATACATACCACCAAGGGCAGCAGAGGGAGCCCATGATCTCACACCCAGTACCATCAAGACCGTGGCAAGTCCTTGCTGTTGACCTCTTTGAGCTCCGGGGCCAGGACTACCTTGTCACTACTGACTATTACTCAAATTTCTTTGAGGTCGACAAGCTTGTTACTAAGACATCGAAAGAAGTAATTGAAAAGCTCAAGCCTCATATGGCCAGACATGGAATTCCGGACAAGATAGTAAGCGATAATGGCCCCCAGTTCAGCTCGCAGGAGTTTAAGAAGTTCAAAGACTTATATGAGTTTGATCATGTTACAAGCTCTCCCACTTACCCGCAGTCAAATGGCAAAGCGGAAAACGCGGTAAAGACTGCGCAGCGAATCATGCTTAAGGCCTTAGAGGCTGGCAGTGACCCTTACTTGGGATTCCTTGACTTCCGCAACACCCCCACTGAAGGACTAGGAACATCTCCAGCGCAGCGTCTCTTTGGCCGCCGTACCAAAACACTCCTGCCTACCGCTGGCAGACTCCTGACACAACCTGAATTTGACACCACTTCCCAGCTTCTTCATGCTCAGAAGAACAAACAAGCCTTCTATTACAACAATGGCACTAAAGAACTCCGGCCACTTGAACCAGGGAGCACCGTTCGTATCCATCCACCCAAGTATAGGCATCAATGGACACAAGCAACGGTTGACAAACAAGTTGGTGTACGTTCCTACCAAGTAATTACTGATGACGGAAGGGTGTATCGCAGGAACCGCCGACACCTGCGTCTCACAGCTGAAGTTCCAAAACAATCACTTCCTGACATTGAGGTATCTAGCTCCGATCCTGGTCCCCTGCCCCTGACCAACGTTGAACAGGTACCACCAGTAGCTGAATCAATGCCCCAAGAGGTGGCCAAGCCACAAGCAGCACCAGGCCCTCCACCTGATGACATACCAAGTCCTGAAAGATGCAGCTCCCGGGGAAGAGTCCTACGAAGACCAGCATACCTCAGTGACTATGCATGCTGACACTTTTTCTATGTCGTTTATGTTCTTCGAACAATCATTATAGGAAACAATTCACGTTTTTCTTTCTCTACTCTTTCGTCTTTCGAATAACGAAGGGAGATGTAACGATGTTAATTTATGCATGTTAAGTTAATTTATACAGTTTAGTTTACATCCGGGATCCGGCATGTTTTGAGCGTTCTTCGCTTGTTGATGTACACTCGGCTTACAAGATTAAAACGTTGTGTTTGAGTGCTCTGGTGTTCCGTCATCCGTCTTAGCGAATACGTTACAGTTTAGTCTATGTGTAATACATGTGTTGTAATGGTTTTGCAATAAAGATAAATTTGTTTAAGTCTTAGAGATTCCAAGATGGAAGGTGTACCTACAAAAATACTTGGTCGAGCCACTATAACCTATTAACTGTAAAGCAAATCCAATCGTGGCTTTTTTTTTTGGTGTATTATTTCTGAACGCCTTTTCCCGCCCTTTCTTGAGACGTGATTGGTTCATTTGAATAGTACCCTTCGAGGTGGTTGTATTAAATGACGTACCACTTGAACTGATGCATCATTAGCACCATTGAGAGCGGCGAGCGATTGTAGGTAGTACTTCATATCAGGGCGAGTGTGGTTCCATAAACTGGCTAAAAGTCGTACTTTCACTTTACGGTCAAATGCTGCTCGTCGTAAAGCATCATCTATGACTGGCCAGTACCTGGAAGAACGTAAAGGGAATTTACACCACCGTAAGTTTTGACTCTGAGTACTATTGTACGGAGTAAGCGTTTTAGACTATCATACTGTACAAAAACGTTCTAATTTCTGAGTCTGTGGACGAAATCCTAAAGCGTGACCATTCAAGACAAAGCTAATGAGCAGTAAATTCCTGTAGTGCTGTTCATTATGCTGTATTAGGTGGTTCTAACTTCGGAGTCTGTGAGTGGTTAAACTCCTAAAGTGTTGCCATTTAAAGCAGTTAAGCTTAACTTTTCTGTGGTACTGTTTATTATACTGTCCAAGGTAGTTGTAGCTTTTGAGAGTGTGAATATGAATTCTCATATGAAAGATACTGAGCAATATTCTTTCCGTCCGTGCTGTTTCTTTTCCAGTACAAGGTGGTTCCGTATTGAGCCTGGATAAACTCTTATGGTGTGATATTCGTCTTATGAAAGCTACCGGCAGTAAGTTTCTGTACATGGTGCTGTTTATCATGCTGTTAAGGTGATTCCCTGGCAATTTTGAGTCCGAGGATGAAATCATTTTATAGGTAAGTCCTTTAGTAATATGGTAATATACCTATATTTTACATCAGTGTAATGTGAAGTTTCATGTTCATTGTACATGTCTCAATTACAGACAACAAGTATAACTCTTGGATTAATGAATATTAGTAACATATTAAATTTTAAACCTGTGGCATTTGTGCATCAAGTGACTTGCTGCCTTTACACCGCTTCAAAACATTTTGTTTACACAAAATCAGCATTACCCCATATATAAATGGCTATACAGTCGTCAGCTTTCCAAACTTTGTGTAACCCCTTTCCATTTTAAAAAACAAATACTACAAGGCTACTACTTGAAGTCACAGGCCTACTGAGTTACAAATTTCAGGTGATGTAACTCAGGGCTGTGTCTTATGACTTTGGGCTAGTTGATTTTTGGCAAGTTGACTGGCAACATACACCTATTGCGAGAAAGATTGTCGGAAAAAATATGCACGCAACAATCCCGAAAGACAACATGGCATATAATCAATACACTGTTCCTGATGTACTGTAGCTGTCGAACCTACTTTTGTTGCTTGCCATTAGCATTTACAAACATACATGTACATCCATGGCCTCTTGTGCTGTTTTTTCAAATTTCTTTGAAGCACAATGAACTCAAACCACTTACAATACCTTTCGGGATTGTTGCGTGCACTTTTTCCAACAACCTTTCTCAAAATAGATGCAATTTGTGTAAACATAACAATGGTTTCCCAGTATTATCACCAAGGTGTTTACCAAGCGGCACTTTGAAGATTAGTACTACTAATGGTAGTTTATCATTAAACAATTGTTGGATGAGGTTTTTGTGACATCTGGAGTAATCAAGTCGTATTTTTAGTACTATATTTTATTGATTTCTCCATAGCTTAAACAAATTTACAGACTTACAGAAACAAATAATTAATTTAAAAAGGGCAAAAGTACATGAAGTAATAATGAAGTAATAGATGGGAAGATATAAAGGATTCCTAATTAAGTGGACACGACGAATAAATGCTAATACAGAAAAACAAAAAAGATAATACAATAAAGCAAATAAAATATAATCTACATAATGTATTAAGTATGAATAGATAAAGTAACTAGGTCAATCTAGCATTTATGTAGGTCGAGTTATTGTGTAATCTGCTGAGCCAAAGGCCGAGGCTGATAACAATTACCCAGACCTTAATTATTTAGGATTATTAGTACAAAACCAAATCTCACATTATTGTTTTAATACGCATTGTTTTGAAGAAAATAATGACAAACACATCCTCATAATGAGCCTAATGTTGTTCTTGGAAATCATGCA
>OZ037788.1:12403286-12423286 GCA_964035525.1 Porites cylindrica | reverse complement strand
TGAAAGACATCCAGCGGGAATTATTCTGGGTATTGCAGAGGCTGATCCAGACCCTCAGAGAAGGAGGGGTCCCGGTCATCCAGACCCTGAGATAAGGGGATGGGGGAGGGGGGGGGGGGGGGCGGGCTCCTCAGAGTTTCCATTCCAACAGCTTACATTCTGTACTCTTGAGTTAGGTATCGGTAAGTCTTTTCCAGTTATAATCAGTACTACACTACACATGTAATTGACAGGGTTTGTATTCTTTTGAGCTCTCCAAATTCCATGACTTTCCATGACTTTTTCCATGACCTTTCCAAGTTTTCTTTGACCATAAGTTTACATGTAGCTGCCACATTAGAAATTTCTAAAAATTGTCCTTGTTTTAGGGTATTTTTTGACCTAACTCAGTACAACGGACAAACTGCGGTGTCCAATAAAATGTGTGCCATTTGCACTGTTCAATTACTTCTATCTTATTTGTCCTTGCCTTGTCATCTGCAGTTAACTAATTTATCAACCAAAACTTTAATTTCCCATTACTTTCCAGGACCGACCATTAAATTCCACGACTTTCCATGGAAAGTGAAATTCTTAAATTTCATCACTTTCCAAGTTTCCCATGACCTGTATGAACCCTGATTGATAACAATCTAGAAATCAATCACTATCGATTTCTATCAATACTTGATAGAAATATCGATTTCTGATATCTCCAATTATTGCAGATATCAGAAATCGATATTTCATTGATGATTGATATCGATTACTAACGATGGTTATCGATTATTGGTTTATCAATCAACTACGCCTGGATTGATTTACATAAAAACAATAACCACAAAAACTTTCTTTTTCCAAGAAGTTTGTATAGTGGCTGACCACGTGAAACAAACATGTAAGTTTCACGCGATTTTTTATGGCCCACCTCGTTCAGCAGCAGCCTCCAAGCTCTGAAACACATCCTCCCCCTGCTTAGTGCTCGGGTCAGAGGTGCTGGTATCATCTCCTCGCAGCGTCCAGTAAAACGACGCTATGTCGATCTCTTTGGTTGCCATCTTCAGCAGGTTCTTCCACCCGCTGTAAATGGACGGGTTATGAATTGAACCTTTAGGAAAAGCCACGTTTTCGGGAATGCTTTCAACAAGGGTAATTGTGCAATCGCCAGTGCAAGCAACATCTGGAAGTTTGGTCGTCTTTGTGTTGGTGTTTTTGTGAACGACGAACTGCAAGATGATCAAAGTTAATGCGATAATTCCGAGAGCTGCAACAAATATAACAAGGAACCGACAACGAACGCTACCAGGGGAAAAACGCTTTGATTCCGAAGTCACAAACACTTGCGGCTTTGAGTCCGTCTCCATCATCGGGGAATAGTCAGCGTGTAAAGACATATGATACGCTGGTGGTGATAGCTCTTTTTAATTTTCGAGATCACGAGACACACCATGAAACATCAACTAGAGCAAGCGCCGTACTTCCAGACGAAAATCACTGTACGCATAAATTATGCTAAGCTATTTATGTCTACTTAACACACGCAAACTACGTTATATAAACCTACACGTGTTGTCTAGCGTACCTCAACGCAACCTTCAAAGGGGCTGCTGACTCAGCAATTACAAACTGTAACAAAACTATGCATTTTGACTCGCCTTTATTGTGAAATTAAGATTGAAGAAAAAAAAAGAGGAAAATAGACCGATAACTAATGATGGGCTTAAAAATTTCACCAGTGTGATGACTAAGATAAAATCGGAAGAATAGTTTGCATAGACAACGAAACAAGAAAAACAACTCATGGTTTGTTTAAAAATATTACCCTATGCAGGGTAATCCAGATTCCGGAATCCGTGAAATTCCACATGCCGCTGCATTTTCCTACTTGGCATCCAAGCCTTTTTGTCATCTTGTAACCAGGCCTTGATTAGAATCAAGATGGCGGTGCAAAGAAAGTTCGTCGATAAAGGATTGTTAAAAAATGTCATTCGTCATACAGATGCCTCCAACAAGGTAGGTGTATACTTTTGTCACATATTTATAGAGTTTTGTTTCGTCTTGAATATTGTGTTAAGAAATCTGTTAAACCATCTCGCGAGAGCACAAAAAAGACAGCCGGCTTTGGTGCCTCTTCTCCCACAGTCAACCAAAGCGACAACCAAAAACAACTTTGTGCTCGCAGGCTACTTAGCATGGGATAGTTTATTGAAGCTTTGATTAACAGCTCTAGAGTTAAATTGGATGACACTTCACAAATGAATTCAACTAATTAATAGAGCTGCGCTAAAATGTAATAATCCATGAAAATCATTTAATAAAATCCTTATTGCACATCTTTGCGCTCTGTTGTCTGTTCGTTTTGTCAAAGGAAACGTGATATATTGTCAGATCCAAACTGTATTTTCTCGCCGGCTAAAGCAAATCTTTCTCTGTAAGATCTACTTTCTAATAGAAAATAAATTAACCGTAAATTTATTCATTAAATTGATACGTGCACGTCTCCAATCACTAATAAATCTTTTATTCAAAGATCCAAGAGGAGAGTGAAATGTGGAGGCAGCATGAGTTAATGAATACACGAAGAAACGAAACAAGTTGGTCATCGTCAAAGGACACAAAAAGGTAACATATTTTTATGTGCCTAGAATAGACCTTGTCGTGGTTTTGGAAGCCATCTTGATGAGTAGGGAACTGCTTGAGAAATTACAGTGTTTGTATGAGAATCTAATTTTGAATAACTTCAGTAAAAACGGCTGTTCTGAAAAAAATAATTATGAGTTGTATACTAAAGCTACACAGCAATGGATTTTACTAACAAATTTTGGTGGCAATAATTGTGCTTAAATTTCTCCAGATGCTTGTTTTAGATTTTCCATATATTTTTTCTGCAATTTTTATTGTTCCTGGGAAATTTTAGTTGGCAGGAAGAAAATTTTTACAGACAAATGTATAGAACATTTGAAAAAGTGGTTCTAGCACATGCAACTGCATGTAACACCCTCAAACTTTTTCATTAGAATCGTTAGAAGTGAAGCTTTGGTTAACCAGGGCTGTCAAAAAGTTTTAAGTAACAGCTTGATAATGAATACCTGTAGTAGGCGGCTTTAGAACTCGCACCAAAGGCACAAGTTCTTAAGGGCTGGAACATCTAGGGACATTTTGAAATTTAGAGTCTCGAAAATTGTGTTTCCAGGGGTTTTCAAGAGGTATTTTCCACCGCCAATGCCATGTTGTTTCGTCGGAATACATACAAGACTGTGAACAATGCTGTCCAAATGTCCTACGCGTTCCACAACATCGCACGGTTCGAACGTTTCACAGATCTAAACTTGTCTAAATATGTGTTCTATGTCATTCAAACCTGGGAAATGCATGCTTTACAATTTTATTGGATGGTGCTTATTTTTTTGTTAGCTTATTTTTTTGTTATTGGATGGTGCTTATCTTTTTCAGAACAGCCATTTTGCAGAAATTATTCCACAATTTCTGACTTGGTTGCCTACTCTTCAAGTTGGCTTCCAAAACTGTGGCAAGGTCTATGCAGAACTAGAAAAAAGCAGGCTAGAACTCCAGATTAACTCAAACTCAGAAACAGCCAGCATTATTCCAGGTTCTGTTTTACGGGAACGGTGGAACCCAGTTAGTTCAGACACCAAGGGAGAATGCCATAGTGTCCATTTTATCTGGGTGTCTGTATTTAGCGGGCTCTCAGGGAAAATGCCACGGACACGTGTTTTAACAATAATAACACAGACTTTTTTGCAAGACAATGTTGATGAATAACTGCAACTTATTATGGTTTATCCAAAAGAAAGCCGATGATCATTAAATTTTGTCATAGTCTTGGACTAAATTAACCTTTAGTTTTTAAACAAAGTGTTGTTCTTGATAAACGGTAATGGAATCCGTGACTTTTTCCTGATGCTTTTAGTTTGGGACTCAGCAGGGTGGATTGAATACTAGACAGAACTGCTTTGAAAGGTCATTCTCCCCATTTCTGTAAAGTTTCTACTTGTAAGGGGTTGAAAATATATGGGAATTTGGATGACCGTTGTGCATATCAAGTGGGTTTATTTTAAAGAAAATATATTAGCTTTGTGTGGTGACAACAACCCTGCCAGTTAAATTTTTCCTTTGGTGGCCATTTGGCGAGCAGCTCTTTAGGTTTAGTTGTTAAAGGATTTTTTAGGCACCAAAATATATATCAATAATTGAGTTTTAATAATTGGTTAATAATTAATTTGGGCTTAAGATTGGTATTGTTGAGCCAAAACAATGTCTCTAAATGGTATTTACCATATTCACAAGTGTATACAGTAACTTATTATCCTGCCGAGTAATATCCATGTCATTTCTTCAAGTATCAGTTTTCTCTGGTCACCAACTTGGCGACTATTTTCTGAATCAAGTTTCCAGTAGTTAGTCACCATGGCGCCTAAAGTGGTCGCAGCTTAGAGGGTTGGAAAAAACAAAACTGGCCTTAGGTGTCCATGTTAAGCGTGTGTCTGTACAGTGGGATTCCACTATAACTTAAAAGTCTGCTCTTTCCAAATTTTTCCAAGGCTTGTAGGACGAATGAGATGTGACAGTGAAGTTCAAGAGCCTAAAAGTAGTTTTTGGACACAGCAATTGTTTAACTTTGAAGCAGCAGACTCTGGCAGGTTTGTATTTTCTTTCTCATCTAACTTTGTTTGATAAACTAAATTGTAGAGACTTGCAGTACAGTTACAGATGTGTCTCACCAATCCAGTACAGTTGACATATGAAAGCAGTTTTATTTATGCATTGAGTCTTTTGTTTCTGATCTTTTTCATTGCACTGTCAGAGTACAACATGTATTAGCTGAAAGATGGAACAATGGTGTCAACTTAATTTTACTTTAGAAATTCTTATAAGCTGGTCATTGAAAACTTGTCGATGAACTCTACTTGATAAGGTCACTTCCTAATTGAACAACTGTTTTTGTGGATATATATCTTGCTGGAATTTTGAATACCTAGCAAAATGTGCAGCCATTTGACTGGAAAGGGCGAAAAGGTTGGTTGTTGCGTGCGATAAACTCGAGAATCACGCTTTAATACGTAGGAAAAGGAAAGGAAAAATAGCATGAGCGAGAAGAAGGGAAGGAGGGTAATCAATCAATAATTACACTCAAAGTTTTTCCATTGGCTACTTTGGGGATAGACGGGATAGTTTTCGCCAAAAAAAACCTGCTCAAAGAAACAGGTGTATTTGGTAGAACTTGTTTTGCAACATTGCCACAAAACGAGTTAAAAATGTATGTTGTTCGTTTTACCACCCATGTCACGTTCAAACCTGTTTTGCAGCAAACCAGGTTGTTGCAAGTTGCGTGAATACTGCCTTCTGATTGGATAAAATTATACGGAAGTCACGCCATTCCCCGGATTTACGTCACTTGCTGCAAAACAAGTTTGCCTTGGGCCGGTAAAACGCACAACATGTACAGATTTTGTTGCAAAAGGTAGAACTACTCTCTTCTTTCTGCAACAACCTGATTTGTTGCAAGGCAGGTCTGAGTGGGTGGTAAAGCGCGCGACATCGCTACTCAACTCGTTTTGAAGCAATGTCGAAAAACAAGTTGCGCGTTTTTTGTTGTCCGTTTAGAGAGCTAGATATACAAGTCCGTGAGAGATAGTAAACTCACGAGACAATCATCTCTAAAAGTTAGGCACAGAATAATTCTGAACAAGAAAGAACTGATGGAAAAATATATGTCTCCATGAAGACTCAATTTAACACACTTTTATACATAATTTGTCAAGAATCAACTACTTTCTTTTCAAAAACTTTCATTTCTTTCAAACAGGACAATTATTTAGCACATTTGGAAACTCCTCCCCATTACAATATTGTCAAATTCTCTGAAATTCAGACTTAGCTTATTGGCTTTATTGCAAAAGAAATAATGTGACTGTGTACCCGTAAAAAGCCAAATCTACGCCCCGCCGTGCAAGTCTTATGCGCGATATCGAAATGGCCAATGTAAAAACGGGTATTTCAAGTCGCATTATTTCCTGAATGTTCATTAATTATCAGATGGGGTCACAGTGGATACCGAGAGCTCTACCCAGAGGAGTTTGAGGAAAAAAGAAGTGACGAAACTCAGAAATCCATGAAAAAGAAATCGAAAAAAGTTAAAAGGTAGGTTAAACTTGGCTCTGTTTCCGATCTGTAACAAACAGCACGCAGTAGGCCAGTTTCGAATTATAAGAGTTCATGCTTGACCCCGCGGCTGAGGGGTATAAGTATAGGTAATAGCATGATTTGTCGTGATATTTGGCATAAATACCACGAGTGATATTTCGAAATTGTTATACACAATTTCACGAGCGGTTAGGCGAGTGAAATTTGAGACAATTTTGAAATATCACGAGTGGTATTTATACCAAATATTACGTACAAATCATGCTATTATTTGTTTATACTACTACCCGCAAAGGTTTTGTAATTTTCACATGTAGGTATTTCAAATTAAGCTGAAATACCACTGATCTAAGCCAATCAAATTGCAGAAATTTCTCATGTAGTAGTATAAAGCAAAAAATCGCCTTTGTAAGGTCCTGATTAGAGTCCTTTAGATACTAAGACGGGTACGATTACGATTACGAGATTTTCTCACTACTAAGTAGTGCTCGCGCGTGACCCAACGTCATTTTGGCGGTAAAAAGTGGTATCCGTCGTCATTCTACAACGAGTTTTAGCGTGAGATGTCGCCGGAAGTGATGAAAACAAGATATCAAATGTTACAAGTTTTATCAGTTTGCGATCGGGAGAGGGTGTAACCTCCTTCACTAAAGATAACAGTGCTAACTTTTCTGGTGAAAAATGGTAAAATGAAGCTTTCCGGAAAGTCTATATTTTGAGAGTACGCGAAAAAACTTGAAGTCAATTCTCGTACTCCGTAGTCTTCCTCGTCCTCGAATCTAAAGGCCTCTAATAACAACTAGTACCGTGTAAAAGTACTGCTAAGGGAAAGTCGTTTGAATGGTAACAACAAATATTCCTTTTAATATTCCTTTACTTACCCTCGGCAGTATTTATAGCACTTATGCTAGTGGTGTCGAGCAAATGACTGAAATAAATAATTCAAGTATAATCGAATATAACATGGTTAAGAATATCAACTAGCCGGAAGCAAACCAGCTGGCTATTTACAAGCGTGATGGAGGATATGAACTCGCGCTACCGAGAACAAATCCAGCTAGCGGTCAGGCCGGAACGTGAACTTGGAGCCTTCGAATTGCAAGTCCAGCGGTCTAACCACTCGGCCACGCTGCCTCCTACGATTTGATCCGTAGACTCACAAGGTAGAATCACCTTATAAGAGCTCTTTCGTTCACTCCGGAGTTGAAAGGGTTGATGCAAGTTTCGGATCAATTTAGACTGCCCACCTACCCCTCCTCTAAGCCAACATCTCGTCCTAAGTGAGATGTAAGTGTTATTATTTGCTTAGGGGAGGGGTAGGTGGGCAGTTTCCCAGAAACCTAAATTAATCCCAAGTTTCGCCCCATGTTAGGGAATTTGATAAATTTTTGCTCGTGGAATCCGGAATCTTGGGATTTGGAATTTGGAATACAGCTCAAGGAATCCGGGATTCAACGAGCGACTGGACCCCGGAATCCAAGTTTCACTGACAAAGTCAGCAATCCAGTACCTGGAATCCGGAATCCACGGGCTGGAATCCAGAAAAGAAGACTGTCTTGGATTTCCCTAATTGGGACGACAAGATACTTAAAGGAGCTGTGTCACGAAATTCAGCCAAATTAGGAAATTACAAAATGCCCGCTAAATTAAGAGAAGCATAAAAATAACCGCTTAAGACTTTAAAGGAAGGTTAAAGTAACATAACAGAAACAACAGATGCCACGGATGGGCAAAACTGAAGAAGATTCAAACGGATTGAAATTAGGGTTTTTGAAAAGTGTTCAGCCTAACAGTATTTCAAAGTTGATCCCTGCTGCTTGCAACTTGAAACATAATGCTCAGGAGACATATTTGTTAGCCTCGGATTTTGTCATTTACATGTAATTTCTTTGCTTACTTTAAGTTCCATAGCGATTGAGGGCAAGTAATTGGCAAAATTAAACAAAATGAACTGGACTCCCGTGACACAGCCCCTTTAAACGGTCCGGCAACACAAAGATACACCTCTTTTCTTTGCAGATCAGGATCTAATCGACACAGTGCAAGTAAAGAAAAGGGAAAGAAAGTGAAAGGGAAACGGAATAAAACTGAGTCCAGCCCAGAGATTTCTTGCGGAGAAAGTGGAGAAGGGTATGAATCGAAAAGAAAGCGAAAAACTAGGAGAAGACCCAGCGAAGAACGAGGTCTATCGAACGAGAGGTTACGAAAGAAAGTAGCAAGAAAGAAGACGGAGGAAATTTCTGATTCCGAGGCTAGAAAAACTGACGAAGAGAGCAGAGAAAGTTTTGACTCCGGGATTAAAAGGAAAGGTAGCAGAAAATATAGAATATCAAGTAGAAGGCGTAGAAAAGGTGAAGAGCGAATAAAGAAGAAAAAGGCTAGAGTATTAAGCTCTGACGAAGAAAGTAGTGAGAATTCTGAACGCAGGTCAATAATAAAACGAAAGAGAGGAGGAAGGCACAGTTCTGAAGAAAGCAGTTTATCAAGTGAGTTAGAAGAGAATGAAGGAAAAAGAAGGAGAAGAGAATATAGAGAAGACTTCAAGGATAAAGGCTTTGATGAAGAAAACGAGCGTGATGAAGATGAAGAAAAACGACAGGGAAGTAACGGAAGTGACGGTGAAGAACGTGGCTCAAAAAATAAGGAAAACAGCAGTAGTAGACGAAATGAAAGAGGGGAATTTGGAGCTCAGAGTTCTGACGATGAAAGCGAGAGTTATGAACACCACAAAAGAAAGCGAGAGGATGGTCACAGAAGAAATAGGGAAAGGCAACGTGTTTCTAAAAGGCAAGAAAACGAAGATAGGACAAACCGAAGAGAAAGAAAGAAATGTATAACTCGAAGTTCTGATGACGAAAGCGAAGAGAATTTTAATGGAGACATAAGGCAACGAAAGGGAGGTCGCGGAAGATATGACAAAGGACAGAATTTGTCAAAAAGGAAAGAAAATGAGCGCACGGGACGAAAAGATAGAGAGGAATTTAGACATCAAAGATCGGACGAAGAGAACGCTCAGGGTCATGACTCTGGAAGAAAGCGCAGTCTTGCCAAAAGAAAAGCTAGCGACTCGGATGAAAAAGGAGAGTACAAAAGGAAGGACAGTTTTTTATCAGAAGGGCAGAAGATCGAAGTGCTCTCAAGCAGGGACAGAAAAAAGCGAAATGAAAGAGAGCAAAGTAGAGGAAGTTCACGAAAACGAAAAAGAGAAAAACATCGCCTGGAAAGTATTGATACCGATAGTGAAGGCGAAGACTTACAATCACAAAGAAGGGGAAAATATCGAAGGAAGAAAGAGAATTGAAATTTTAACAAATGGAAAGAGGAAAAAAAGCAAGGGAGGATTTAAAAAGGGTCGGGAAAAACGATGAGGAAATGTTTGCTCTATTTTACTTCATCTCAGTTTTTGACCTTTACAGAAATTAAATACTTTTACACAAGTAGTATATTGTTTTACTTTTCTTTTAATCCATGACTTTCTAGGCATGGTCGTTTACTTTATACAATCTGTTCATAGTCTCTGTTTTCTGAGCGAAATCTGGAAAGAATGCCATACATAGCTGGTAAACGAGCCCGATGGGGAGGGGGTAGTGAGGAATATATTTTGAATTTTGCAATGAATTACGTCACTGATTTCTTTTTCTAGTACTGCTACTATTATTATTATTTTTATTATTATTATTATTATTGTTATTATTATTATTATTATTATTACTATTAATGGTAATAAGACTGAGTGGAGTACAATAATGAGGGAGTAATCTGGCGAGTTTTTTGAAATCCCGATTTGAAATTACGAGCCCGATTACCCTTAAGTCCTATTACCAATTAATTATGTTAATGACAAATTGCGAGAATCTCAGTCTTGGAATATTTATTAATGTAAGAGAAATATTCCAAAGCAAAAACATGATCGGTTACAACTTTAGATCGGAATGTAGACGCGCGACCACGTAATGAACTCTTTTTTTTGTATTTAACAAGCTGTCAAAGCCTAAAGAAAAAAATATCTGCTTAAAAGTCACTGGACCAGTTAGTTTCATCCATTTTTCTTTTCCTTGAAGCCGGACAGCTTATCTGGTCGCTATTTTTTTCATTGATTTTGGTTGATTATCATGTGCTATGTAGTTAAATTTCATTGGCCAATGGCATTTGCTACGTGATTTTCATTGGTTCATTACAAGCTCTTGGGAATCGGACAGATTTGGAGTAACAATAGTAAAATTAAGCTATAAATATGGGCTGTTGAGAACCAATCAGATTGAAGCATTTTGTTATTGACAAAATTATTATTGTTGTTGTTATTATTATTATTATTATTATTATTATTATTATTATTATTATTATTATTATCATTTTAACATAATTATTTGCATTTTTCGTCATTATAAAATTATAAGATGATTGAACCGCAGTAAAGAGAAAAAAAACTAATCTTTTAAAAGGCAATGGCAAATTTTCTTTTGTAATAGGCATTATTCGTGTTTCTGGTAACATACAGGGACAAGTTCGCAGTAGAGACTTTGCGAGGAAAACTTTTCACAATTGTGCATGCACACAGTTAATACGACCACCGTGGGGCCAAAAATACTTGGTTAAGATGCCGGAACATATTAACGAGGAGTATGTGTCACATTTTGGTAAAGCTTTTCTAAACTGTGCGATAACAACTGCACTAATTACTTGGCCTATAAATCTGTTGGCTACGTCATTGGAACGCTCACTGAGGTTCTTCTAGCAACTCAGGGAAAAATTGCTAAGCGTGTGTTAAATTGATTGCTTTCGGTACCTGCGGTCTCAGTCCGAAGCATTCAATTAATTGTATTGTAAAGAACCAAACCGACTGGGGGGACTCTCAAAAGTCGATCGTTGTGTCTCTGTATAGATCGTTTTCACATGACGTCACGGCGGCCATATTTGTGTACAAAACAATGAATCTGCGGCCATGTTTGTGTACAAAAAAAATCCTGTGGGAATTGAACTATTTTAACTTTCTTTTATTCCAAGCAATTTGCAAAGCTGCTGACCACTAGACTGAAAACTAATGGCCTTGTGTTTGCTTTCAAGCTAGTTCAAGTCCCTCTCCACTACTGATAGTTAATGAACTTGGTACAATTCCTTGTCCGTGAGATGACATAAAGTTACACTTTAGTTTCGTTCCACCTCGGTCTGTTTGTTTCAGTATCCCGTTTCGTAAGTGTTTCATATTGTTCTAATGAAAACATTAATGCGGAACGGTAGTCTGGAACATCCCACGTTTCATATTAGTTTTAGACGTGTCTCCCCGTAACGCTGTAGGAAGAAATAAAAAATTTGAAAACACTAATTAAGTTATTCAATTCAAATATTCCGGACGTACTTAAGGGAAGTTTGGGTCCCGGGGGGCGGGAAGGCGGGGGCGGGGGGTACTCCGGATTGCAAGTGACAGGGATGATCGAAGGATTTTTTTGGGTTTGAAATTTTTTATTTCGGGATAGTTTTTGGGGTAGCGGAGAATTTTGGCAAGTATTTTTTTTTTTTTGGTAGCTTGAATTATGTAGGGATTTTTTGGGGTATTCAAAACCAATGTTACTATTTTTTCGTGTTATATCATTCAATGCTTTCTGGAAATTTTTATCGCGCGAAGATTCGGCAACAAGTAACACTAAACTAGCCAGCTTCAAAAGACGCGGCCTTCATCATCGCTGATGGCTGACCGACTCTGTTTGCTGAAGCCAAGAGACCTTATTTCATGACTCAAATTCATGTTTTCTCCGAATACAGAACTAAGTCACTCATTTTAATAAACGTCATGAAACTAGGTTTTTGGAGAAAACTGTTGATACTACCTACGCCAGCCTTCAAAATACACCCTTTTCAAGACGGCAAATAATGAAATTGTGATGTATACCCCGTTTAAGACTCAAGACCCTGAAACTGTATACCTGTTCAGCCGCATTCACTTGTTTAGGCCAAATAAGGGAGTACCCCCACCCCCTGGGTCTAAAATAAGCATTGGACACCAAATAAACTGGAACTGTTGATATTTCCTTTTAGCTTCAGACTTCACACTAAATACATACCTCCCTACTAGGCAGATATACACGTAACTAACTTGGGAAACTAAATACCGTTATTCTATTTTAATTTAAGAACGTGGGACAACAAAACTAATACGTGCTAAAATGTTCAGTTTCATTTAATATTATTAATTCATTTCTGTTTTTTGCGGGGGAGGGGAGGGTGTTCAGTTTTCTGAAGGTGTACTGAATCAGGGAGCCAATTGCGATATTTCATTCTCATTTTCCCTATCAATTCTATTTTTCTAATACAATGGTGATGACATATAACAGCAGTGATATTTCAAGCGGGCATTTCTTTCATTTTATAACTATCATCTCGGTAGTTTATTTTTAGTTGACCTTTAAGTTCTCTTGTTTTAGTACAGTATTTGTAACTGGGGCAAACTACTACATAGATCGCGATTAATTGAGTATGTAATTATGTGTACGTATAAATAAATTATGTTGTAGTTCAAATTTCCTTGGTTTAAATTTTATATCGTTTGTTTTGGGGTATGGTAATGTATGATAAAGAGTTTAAACAAAGGAAAATAAAATTTAGACCAAGGATAAAATTGAACTGCAAGATATACACGTATTTATTCTTCGCAATAGTGTAGAGAAGGCTGCTTATCAGAATGGGGAATTTCGCTATTCCTTCCCATAAGACGCTGTGGTCAAGCCTTCAAACCAAAGTTAATTTCGGATTTGTCGTTTAACAAATTTTCACAGTTAACTTTGGCTATTATTTTATTTGTGAACGCATCCCATCTAAAGCATGTGTTTTTTTAGCGTAGCAAAACTGGTACTGGCGAAGGATACAGTTTTTATTCCCCGGGAAATCACTTTGCATGGACGTGACTTGAGTAAAAATATCTGCATCAACAACCCGCTATAAAAAAATATTTGCAAATGATGAACATCAATTCAGTTTGAATTACTTAACTGCTTATTACCAATATTATCCAATGATTATTGGATTACGAGAGATTACGATAACTAACGTAGCAACGGGTTAATACCCCCTGACATGCCCTGAGAATCGTATTTTTCACGGACGTGACATGTCAAAATCAACTTCCAAGACTTTGCAAACAGTCCAAATCGAAACAAGTAATTTAAAAAAACGTCGAATTTGCATATTCTGATCGGAAAGAAAAATAATCATCCACTCAATTTTAGAAAAGACTCATGTTCGGCAGTGTCTATTGTTCTTCTTTAACTGAAGTGCTCTAGTGTGAGTAGCGGATTGCCGAGTCTATTTTTAAACCTTTGTTTCAATTGTATGACAACATATCAGTACGGAGCACGCAGATTAGACAAAGTCAACACCCAAGAAGTAGAGATTTAAGCATCTTGATTAATACCAAGAACAGTAAAACGAGAGAGTACTGCGCAAGTAATTTTCATTTTAGTGGTCACGCTTAACGATTTCATCCCGAGACGTAAATGTCAGCAGGGAACAACAAGCTAAATACCACAGCAACGAAATGCAAAGTGATTTACATAATTATTCGCACTTTCCAATTTCATCCTCAGATTAACAAAGTAAACTATTTTATTTGGCTTTTACAAAATACTGTTAAACACCACAGGAAAGAGCCGCTCAGTGTATTTGAAGTGGGTGGGTGTGGGCCTGTCGGATTATTTCATCAAATATAGGTTATAAAGCCCTATAACAAAGCCATTCCTCACAAAAAGGATATCCTAGTTGTTTAATTTGAACTAAAAGAAAACAACAAAACAAAGCAATATCAATACTCGGACACCATTGCCGATTTCGTCGAAATTAAAGGTGTATAAAAAATAATTCTAAAAATATATTGTGAGCGGTTTTGTGATACTTATACAGGAGTTTAGGTGAGGAAGACATATAACTTTCTATCAACAGAAACATTTCAAACGAGAATTCATTAACTGCTTCACTTCCCTATCTTCGGGAAACGAAAGAATTGACAGGCAGGTTATTCAGTTTATTTTCAAACAGTTGAAATACGTGATTTTGTTGTGGAAGTTTGGGTCTTAAAAAAACCTCTGCAACGGCTTTTTTGGGGGTAACGTTTGCTGACACAATTTATTTTTGCGCGATATATGGTTCCTGCTCGATAACTGAGTTTCATGGTTTCATGTGCGATGCAGAACGGAACTAAAAGGTCAGGCTTAATGGTCTTGAGTCCAATAGACTCGGAATATAAATGATTGAGATTTTGTAGTAAGTCGAAGGCAGGTAGAAGTTGGAATTCTGCTATTCTTATTCTCATGTCATTTTTATTCACTTGTATTCAAGTTTTTAGCGAAAAGGGTGCAGTGTTAAGAGGTTTACAATTTCCCTAACTTTTGAATAATGCTGAGGATAGGAAGTCTTTAAAGAACGGTTATAACATTTTATTTAATTTCCGACTTCAATAAAGTTTAGGGCGTTGGAAGCACGTTGGAAGTAATAAAGCTAAATTCAGAGAATTCCCCGAATCAACCGACAACACAGTTTTTTAGCTGCAATAAACTTTTTTCCTCAAGAAAAATAATTTCGAAATACAGTTATCTTGAATTGACTGCAGGAATGGGCTTGCCCGTGAAAAATATACACTCCCTCCTTTCTCCATGCTGTTTAGACGATTTGTTTGACGTCATTATTTTTCCGGTTTTTTGTTTAAAATATGTTCCGCTAGCAGAAAAACCAGAAAACACTTCTGGGAAGGGGTGAGACTCTAAATTGTTTAACATGCGCGGAAACAAATGGTCGCTTTTCCGCTGGAGTTAAAGCATCGAAATATTCATAGCCTTGGTTAAACTTCATGTATTGACAGTCGTTTACGATTGTCATGAATTTTTTTTAGGTTAATGGTGGTGTTTAATTAGTGGAATTTACTCTCTCTCTGTGAGAATCTTTTTGTCGTATCCGGTCGTGCAAGGGCGCTGAAACACGTGACTATTCCTTATAAAAGTCGCTTGTCAGCAAACTTACTTCAGTCTCCACGAGGTTTCAGTTGTGGGCGTATTTGGTGTCGATCCTTAGTACTTTGGGTAGCGTTTTGAAACGTTTAAACGGTTGCTTCGAAGACTTTTAAGACAAGAATGACCCAAGAAACCACCGAGAACGAAACAGACGAATTTTGTGACGAGAAGATGGGGTAAGTTCATTCATTATCCGTACTTTGCTTGAAGCTATAAAGTTGATGATGCAAGCTGAAATTGCGTCGGCGGCCGGCAATGTTTTCCCGGGAATCTTGATTTCTTTGTTGAGCTTTTTCTCATTGTGATCCAAAACAAGGATTCTTCGCTTCCTTCCACAATTTTTTGTGAACTAAAGGAAAGGGGAAGGTTGATATGTTTGCAAGCAAAAATTTGTAAATCGAAGTTCGCTTTGTTTATCGCTCGTGACTGTCACAGCGGATCGCTTCCAGTCCCTGATTGTACGAGTACAAGTTAAGTGAATTGGTTCAAAATAGCTCACTTAACAGATTTCGTGTAAATTTTCATTTTTTCAAGTTTCGTTAGGTTTCATTTAGGTTATCTATCTCTCTTCCAATTTCCAAGTTTTCGCTCGTTTTAATGTTGATTATTCGTGATGTTTTTCCGGGAACATGGAGTTAGGTAATTTCGTTGACGCGACTAAAAATCCTTTGTGTTCTTACAGGCGTGTTTGTTGCAGTTTCTTGTGAAACGGTCGATAAAAAGTACCCGTTGGAATTTTTTTCTTTGAAAAGAACTTCAATTTTGATGTAATTTTCCCTATCCCTGGTAAAATACTATGACGTGTGAAAGTTAGTATATTGTACTAAAATCGTCACCTGACCTTCCGCGCTGTCGCGAAGTCACGGGAGTGTATGTGTTCGTGCTCAGAATTAATACAATATTTTTTTGTTTTTTTGTTTTTTTCGTTTTGCTGGTACATATTTGTAAAAAAATACTCACAATCGGCATTTTTTCAGGATAATCACTGCATTTTTTTTTTCAAAAATATAATATACTATTTTTCTTGAAAATGTGGTGATGTAACTTGTATCAATTATGAACAAGACAGAGCAAGGGGTTTGATGAGTCATCTTGTTTACATTTTCAGTGATATGGTCAACAGACTCAAGGTCATTTGGGCGTTACAAGAAGTTCTGCATCAAAGCGAAGCTCAAGGTCATTTGGTGTGTGGCGTCCATAATGCAGCTAATGAACTGGCTGTGTAAGTACTTGTATCATGACTTCTGGTTTGGGGTTTAGTCAGTTTATGTAAATTAATTTAAGACGGAATCCTTCAGGAAGTAGAGTAATTTCAATTTTTAGTGGACAAAAACCTTGTGCCAAAATAGTTTAAACAATATCACATTCTTTTTTACATTTTTCAAGGGCTATGGATATAATTAGTTATATGTAGTAACATTGAAGACTATTTCTCATAGGGGCCCGAGAAAATAAATGCCAAATTTCACGAGAATTGTGAAAACACAGGTTAAGTTCTGAAAATTCACGTGTAAGATGTCATTTTGTGAAATTCGACATTTATTTTCTCAGGCTCTCATAAGAAGTATTCTTGGGTGTTATTACAGGTAGCTAATTACATCTCTCACCCTTGAAAAATGTAAAAAAAGAATGAAATATTGTTTAAATCATTCTGGTACAAGGTTTTTGTCTGAAAATTAAAATTACTCGATTTCCTGGTGGCCCAGGGGCCCCACTCACATATTTTAATGACGGGGGGGTCTGAAGGATTTTTTTGGGTCTGACATTTTGGCCAAAAGGGATTTTTTTGGGTCTATGAAAGACGCCGGGATTTTTTGGGGTAGCAAAAACAACAGAGGGATTTTTTGGGGTACTGTATTTTTCATCAGCTCAAATCAAAAATAACATAAGCGCAATTTAGAGTTTTGTTTTTGACCAAAACCAGAGTTGAAGTTGGCATGTTTTAGCTTTCCAGAAGATAAATAATAAAATTTGCTGATGTAAAAACACTGAGGGATTTTTTTGGGTATGCTAAAAAAAGTAGGGATTTTTTTGGGTATTAAATATGAACCTCTGTCGACCCCCCACCCCCCCCATCATTAAAATATGTGAGTGGGGCCCCTGGGCCTGGTGGATTTCATCTTAATTATCATTACTTAAAGGGGCTGTGTCACGGCAGTCCAGTTCATTTTGTTTTATTTTGCCAATTACTCGCCCTCAATCACTATGGAACTTAAAGTAAGCAAAGAAATTACATGTAAATGAAAAAATCAGAGATCTGAGACAAGCAAAATATGTCTCCTGAGCATAATTTTTGAAGTTGCAAGGAGCAGGAATCAACTTTGAAAGACTGTTAGGCTGAACAGTTTTCAAAAATCATAATTTCATCATCTGTTGTATCAGCATCTGTTGTATCTGTTATGTTATTTTAACCCCTTTTTTTAAATGTTTTAAGCAGTTATTTTCATGTTTCTCTTAATTTAACGGGCATTTTGTAATTACCTAGTTGGGCTGAATTTCGAGACACAGCTCCTTTAATGGCATGCTGTTATTATGATAACATCCTCAATTGTTCAAAAGGTGGAAAGCACTATCCAGTGGATAAATATCTTACCACTGAATAACACAACATGTTTTTGGACCAATTAGTTGGATTTTACTAATAACAATTATTCACCAAAGTGGAGATGGCTAGTATTTGATATTTACCGAGGCCGCGAAGCGGCGAGGTAAATATCCAGTACTAGCCACCGACACTGAGGTGAATAATTGCTTTAGTATATACTAAAACAGTGACATAATTGAGCACAAAATGATGATTTTTAACTCATTTACTATTGCCAACGATTACAATTTTGGCGCACGATGACCGAACGGCGGCGGTCGTCACTTTTTCTTTGCGACAAATAAAACTTTTGAAGGCATTTGTTTAGCTCTTGCGGGGAAGTTTCTTCAAAAGGAGTTGTGAATTCTGTTTGTATTTAAGATAATTCTGTAAAAAATATTATTAAATTTAGTTTTAAGCTTATTTATGAACAAGTCAACTAAATAAAGTAACGCTTAATTTGCATTTGTAAACAAAAAACTTTTTCACCGGTTTTATCAATAACTATTCGAGTCAAAAAGACAAAGCTTTACCTGTTAAAACTTCCAAACCGAACTTCGTCACCTTCTTCATGTATTTTGGAAATAGCTTGCTTGATTAGTTGTGAAATTTCTTAGTTTGTTACGGCAGCAAATTGGGAAAGCATTTTGCTCGCAACCTACGCGAGTTTGGCATCGTTTGCTCGGCGGAACTGGAGGTGAATCAGTGAATAGTGCAGGATATTCACTGATTGAGTAGCCAATCAGAGCGCCTGAAAAACACTATCCACTGTTTTAGTATATACTAAAAACAATTATTCCTCTTGCCCTCATGGGCTATTGACTCAGAGCCCATTCGGGCTCGAGGAATAATTGTTAATCATTATCATTATTATTATTATCATTATTATTATTATTATTATTATTATTATTGTTATCATCAACATAGCTAAGGTAGTTTCCTGCTATTCTATTGCAGAGATCAGGAAGCAATAGGGCTCTGTATACTGGTAGAAAATCCATGTGCAGATCCTGGTACACAGGTTCATTGCCGACTAATAGAGGCCTACTGCTGGGAATGTGCTATTCCTGTTATTAAGGTAAGATAGACTTCAATGCTACCTTATTCAATGATAAGTCAGACACCAAGTACCCACAATGCCAGAATTTGGAAACAATATGTTGCTACTGAGGTGAAGCAGAAAGTTATTGAGGTTGGATCAGGACTTTATGAGATCTATAACCTCTAGGTGTACCATTACACCCCCCATCCCCCTTATGTGCAAACCTGTCATCAATATGTTCTTTTACATTGTTTATTAAATGAAAAGGGAAATATTAAAATAATCTGTCCCTTTGCCTTATTTGCAGGTAAATGACAGTCGAAAGCTACACAAGATGACAAATTACCATGGCACTCTGAGAGAACCTCTACATTGCGTTCTTGTGAAGGTATTAGAAATTTATTATTATTAATTATGATTTGATTATTATTATTATTATTATTATTATTATTATTATTATTATGGCAGTACAAATGTCTGGATGCCCAGAGTAAAAAATAAAAGCTTTGGCTTGGCGGCAAACCATAACCAGCCGCAGCATCGACTAAAATTTGTATTAACAATTACACAATAAATTGCACCCAAAAAAAAAATCCTCAGTAAAATTGATTTGATAAAAGTGTCATAAAAAAAAAATTAAAATAAATGAAAAAAAGAAAATTCCTACAAGTTTTATGGACGTCTTAATTATAAAACAAAAGTGTTCATATTAAAAACCATTGTTCATATAGCTGTCCATTAAATTATGAGAAAGTCTGAGGTATGTCAATAAAATTTTGATAATGTACAAGATTAAGTAACTGTCTGTTAAAATAGGTGTCCAAAATTCCAAATAATAATTTATTATTATTTGTAATTTTAGGTGCTCAGTGAGTGCTTTTGTTTTTTTCTCACAGAACCTGGTGTCACAGACAGATGCTGTTTCCACAGTGCTACAGTTTTCACGGCATGCTCCAGCTCCACTTCTTAAGATCAAATAAAGGTTCCTAGATGCAATGGATGGTACACAAATTGCATAGCAAAATATTCCAGTGCTATGATCAATAAAAGGGACAGTTTCAAGTCAGGCTTTGGAACGTTGCCATCAGAAGACAAAAAAAAACAAAAAACATACTTGTAAAAGGGCTTGCTTGCCCAAGTCAATAATTAAATTACAGTAATGTTGGTTTAGAGTTTAATACAAAAATGTTTACGCTAACAGACTCTCTGAGCACTTTATCGCTCAGTTAAAAGAAAA
>OZ037788.1:12160786-12398286 GCA_964035525.1 Porites cylindrica | reverse complement strand
AAACAAACAAAGAAGATTTCAAGCCCAAATTATCCTTACAGTCAGTGAATTACACTTTTACTCAATATAGTTTCCATATCATCTGGCTTTGAAAGTTCAGATGTACCCCTTAGGTAACTTAGTTTGAATATTAGCCCAGAGGTTTTAATTTTAATTTTGGGCGTGGGAATTTGAGACGATTATTAATAGCTCGATCTTCACGTCTGGTTACATCGCATGTAATTCTAACCTTTTGGCATTAAGCAAAGGCATAAAGAAACGTTTATTAATCTATGGCAAGCTCTGCAAGAGGGCAGGATAAAGATTTATTAAATAGAGTATTCCACTTTTTTATTGTTTGGCCACCTAATTGGCCATGCATAGGCCTATAATCTTGTCCATTTAGGATTGTCATCTTGTAATTGGCTACCACAAGAAACAATTTTCTTTTTGCAAAAGTAAATAATAAATGATATCAATATTAGACCTTTCCCACATTACAAACAAAGGCACCGGCCAACTCGAGGCTCTGGGCCGAGTTGTTCAAAGCTGGGTTAAGATAACCCAGGGTTAGTGCAAGATTTGAATTTGAAGATTTGAAAGCTTAAAAAGCATTTCAGTTTTAATTCTTTTTGTCTACAAGTTGATGATTGGAAGGTCTAAAAATAGCACAGAAAATTATCCGAGAAAATGCTTTTGAACACAAGAAAAAGAAACCCGGGTTAAATTTAACCCCAGGTTAAGCACCAATCGGCCTTCGAACAACTGGGCCCTGGTGGACAAAATACAGTGATTTGTATGAAATTGTCCACCCGAACCTTAGCCTCATGTCTATAACATGTAAATATGAAAGATGATGATGAAAATAATTATTGAATCACAGTAATTAAAATAAATGCCCTATGATGATGATGGTGGTGACAGTACAGTGACAACTATATCTTCGTATAATCACCTTAAACATCCACCAAGTTCGTGCTCCAAGAAAAAAACCATATCTTCCAGTGTTTTCATAAATGACGACATGGTCTCTGTTGTTTACTGCACTTCCTCTGACATTCATTTCAAACATTTCCACATTTGGAATGTTGCGGGGATAAGTGGGTGTATTCTCTACTCCAAAAAATATGTCCATGTAGGAGGCACTAATAATATGTCGCCTGTAAAGGAGGAAATATCAATTAAACATTTTTCACATTTTGCCTGTTAACTATAGACTGGTGAAATGGATCAGGACAGTGGGACTATGGCCATCCTCTTTTTTTGCTTTGTTTAGCATTGTTCGACCAACCAAAATTTTTGGCAGAACAGGAACCTTTTTTACAGTATGTCATGCATTTTAATCCAAATATGTAAATGTTAACTTTGAACGTCATCCTCGTTGTTAGTCTAAATATGTCTTGTTGTTTCCAGGCTCCACAACAATGATGCTGAGGTGCCAGCCCTCCTCTTCCGATTTTGTGATTTTTCTTTTTAGTTTTTTTTTTTTCATTCCTACCGACCGACCCAATTTCAGGAAACATATTCGACCCTAAGCGAAAAAAAAAAGGGGGATGGCCTAACCTAGAAAAGAATCTTGCATTAACAATTTTATTGTCTAATCAAATGAACTTAATGACTTCACTTTGTTAGCTTCCCAGTAAATAGGCTGCACATGATAACATGATGATAATACACCAGTCAATTCTAGCTGTGGCCATCACTCCCCTTCCACCCCACTCTCTCCCCCCCCCCCCCCCCCCCCTCTTCCACCACCCCCGCCTTCAGCCTGCCTCATCTCCCAAACAGCTACAATTTTTTTCTAGTCCCTGACCTTGGAACCCAAAATACAGAAGTTAATTTACGGTCCGGGGAAAAAATTCCGCTGTCTTTTAATTCAGGAGCAATATAGCGCATAAGGAGCCGTACCTCATTTTACCACAAGGTTATACCAATAAGCCATAGTTAGATACTGTATTAGCGGGTCTTTCACAAGTGAAAGGTGAATTGCCAATATTGCTGCAACATTTAACAACAGACGCCTTACTCAGAGAAATCCATGATATAATCTTTGTTGCTGAACCATGTCGCGTCCAAAACAGCTAAATTTCCTTCCCTTTTCGTGAGCTTTTCGCTCAGCCACTCAGTAGACACGACACATGGAGTATGTGAGCCCATTTCTATCTTCCGCCGGTTGATCGATGCAGTGGCGATCAATGTAATCAGTTCCTTGTTTGTCCTTGTTGGACGTGTAGAGCTCTCAAAATTCACCGATCACGTAATTAAATGGATATCAGACATGCTGCATATGTAAAAACACCCATTGTGCTAGCTTATTGTCCAGTAAAGAACGAAACATTCCGCGAAGGTCTTTCAATTTCAAGCTCAATCACTTCACAAATAACTTTATTGGTTCCCAGTCTCTCCGTTCTTTTCAGAGAAATTCAAAATATTGGAATGGAACTAAGGACTAGATTTCTGGGGAACTGAGGAATAACATGTCTAGATTTGACCCTCAACTAGGCAAGTTGCCGCCTTATGGTGTTGGAGGTTGGCCGCTTTATGACCGAAACGTCACTTTATTTTATCGAAGCAAACATTTTTAGAGGCTTATCACAACTTTCGCGCAAGACACAGTTCTGCGTGCGTGCTGCTTGGACGGGACAGAGTTTGGTTTTCTGGGTCTTGTGTTTTTTGTGAAAATGTATAAAAAAACGGGGCATACAATTTCACAAAGTCTTGAACAGGGTGTTTTCTTGGTCCAGAAGCCTTTAAAAGCTGATGTGAGGGTAGACAAGTCGAGCTCATTTTTTTTACTAGCGCGAGGCGCGAGGCGCAGAATTTTTTTGTTTTTTCCTGGTTATGCCTAGTAAAAAGCCTTCTTCTTCGTCTTCCCTTTTTTTATATTAAAGTTTGTTTACGTCTCCAGTCAAATAAGTCACGCCATTCCTTAGTGGGGCACATGTGGCGGGGGGGGGGGGTGGAGGGGATGAGGGGATGAGGGGGAGGTTTGGGTAGAGGTGTGCCCTCAAGGCCTTCAATTTTTGACCCGTGGTCTGATTAAGACAAAAATCGTTCAATTCGCTACCCTGTTTGAGACAAGGAGACTTAACTTCTTGACTCTGATTCATTTCGTTTCACGCACAGAATTAAGTAATTCAAAAACTGTCATCACATCATGGAATAAGGTTTTTGGAAAAAAACAAACCAACTAATCAAACAAAAACAAACAAACAAAAAACAACAACGTTGTTGTGAGCTGCTGAGAGCTTGCTGAGAATACAAATAGTACATATCTGCATATTTGGCAGAATACCAGTCGTATTGCAAAGCCACAGGTCATCTCAGGGGGGTGAGCTGCACCCTCCCCCTAGATCCGCCCATGCGGTTTTCTTCCTTTTCATTGGCCTAAAGGCAACCACGTGACCAATCAATCAATCAATTTATTGCGGGGGGATTGAGGTTCCCCTCAGTATCCAAGCCAGGGGCTCATGTATGAAACGCATGACAAAAATAAATTTAAAAAGTATAATGAGATAAAAAATAATAATAATTACAGTATTAAGAGTTGCTAGAAGTTACATAAATAACTGCCGACAAATAATGGTCTGCTCATGCGCAATGTCGTCCAACTGTGTTTGGCTTTAAGTGTTTGGTAAACGAAACCACGTTTTTTTCCTTCTTGCGATCGCTCTTGTGTGATAGGGAAAAATGGCAGATCGCTTCGCTTCCCAAAGATCGTGACTCATTTCTATGTGACGTCACACTGGCCTAAATGCGTAACCTGAAAAACAAGTTAAATACAAAATAAGATCGAACGAAGGGAGGTTTTTGAGCCCACGAGATTTAGCAACGTCCACAAACCCTTG
Organism: Porites cylindrica; assembly: GCA_964035525.1. Taxonomy (NCBI): domain Eukaryota; kingdom Metazoa; phylum Cnidaria; class Anthozoa; order Scleractinia; family Poritidae; genus Porites; species Porites cylindrica. Next base: position 12,394,459 of record OZ037788.1, on the reverse strand, counting down.
TTTTCACTACACATAAAACTTTATTTCATCTCGAATTTCAGAGTAGCCAAAAATAGGCTAGTATTCACTAAAACCGCAGGACACCAAACCTCCCCTGAGTCAACTGAAAAATAATAGACCTTTATCTGAACGCGGCTTCCATTTTGCATAAAAACAAAACAATTTTGCACGCCTGGCCTCATTGGAAGGAGAGGTAGGCGGTGCGCATGCGCAGGTCACGCAGTTATATGAAACATGTAAAATTACGTGGACCCCATACCTCGTTTTTCTGGGTTCATAACGCATATTTGATAGTCAGAACGACCATAAACCCTTTCATACAAAACGATTCTCGTTTCTTTTTAAATATGTCTTCACAGAATGCAAACCCAATCGTGTCTACAAGTTGGCTGAACACTGAGCTCAACGAAAAAAAGAATGATTTAGCCGTTATTGATGCCACTTGGTTCCCAGACAAGGATGCATCAGAGGACTTTGCAAAGTAAGTTGCTAGCGCTCTCTAACTCGTGAAGTCGATTTATGGCAAGTCTAAGTAAGCTGATGAGAAAGACGCCTAAAAGATTAACTGAAAACTGCCTTTGCTCACTATTTTTCTACTTTATAAGCATGCCTTATTTTAAGTGAAACTCCAGTCGACGGCTAAGATGAGCCATGACTCACTCAAAGTTGGAGCCACCAGACCGGAACATTCATTTACTATGGACACACCTTTTATACATATTTCAGTCGGCTTTGAACAAGCTATCTCTCGTTCATCTGACTTGATGAATATGAACATAAATGTCTAATACTTTGTCTCCGAGAGTTTCAGTATTGGAACCGTCGAATTCGCAGAGGCAAACTTTCACCAGTCATGCAAATTAATCCTCGGCCCCTTAGCCTTCGAACGCAGACGTACTTCCGGTCGTCTCTTTTTTAGTGTAAAAAACATACAAAAGGTCTACTTAAGCGCGAAGCAAGATAAAGACAATTTTTGTAAGAATCAATCCGGTACAGCCCTTTGGATTTATTATACATGTAGCAATTTCATACTATTTCACACAACTGTAGTCTGAAATGTCATACGTGGTACCCGGGGGGTACTCCTGGGAATTCTTGGTGGGGGTGTGCCGCCCGGTTCTTAAAATCCTGACCCGATTTCAGACCAAAAAATTTTATTTTCCACACCCGTTTTCAGACTAGACCTCTAAAATCCACACCCGTTTTCAGACCTGGCCTTTAGGCAGAAATTATGTTATCATTACTTAGATTAGCGCGCAAACAAAAAAAATATTCAAATCCGTTTCGAATTCGCATATTTCTGTTAAACAATAAAAATGGAAGCGATGGAAAATGTTCGCAGTGCACGCGTGTTTGACTTAACATTATTAAAGGAATTTTATTCGGTGTTTGGGATTTATTGCAAAATTCATTCGTTTCGGAAAATATTTATAGGTTAAGGAAAAATATCATAAAAAGCAATTTGACTCATTTTACTTGGTGTTAACTCCTACGCATCAGCACTGATTAAAGGACATCCTCTCCCGAAATGAGAAAATGATTTCTGTTGATTCATTCTCTTTGGTCTTGTTGAAGGAAAAATGTTGATTGAAGAGTTACGTTAGCCACTTGTGACAATTGTTACAATATATGTTTGTAGTGGAGTTGTTATAAGCGTTCTTGTTGATTGGTTTGAGTAAGGTACTTCACTACTAGTAGGATTGGTTTTCTAAGTTAATTGATGATCGATGGAAAGTTTCTCCTGACATGAATTCGGTACCAAGGAGATGTACTAATTTGGTGCATCTCCGCGGTAACACTTCTGTTCATGAGATATGTTTCATTAGAGCCTTTGGCAGATGACAAGCGTTGTTTATATTAAGTATTTTGTCTAGTTTGACATCCTTGACCTTAATCTGGTCTCCCTTCGATATTTACCAGGAACTACTTTTAAGAGTTTTAAGCGTGTTTCCTCGAGTTTTTAACCGAATTCTTGGCAGTGGATAACTTTAATTAAGCTTAGTGGTTTTATAGGTGTTTTTGTAATCAAACAACTATTGTTTTAAATTCTGCTTTGTACTTTGAACTGCATTTTTAATTTATCCTTTAAGTTTGCGGTCACGTTCGTGGTTAAATTATGGAAAAGTTGTAGCCAATCATCTTCGATGAAGAAGCTTAACACCTTCTGTAAATTGACAACAACCTTGGATTTTCAAACTGTAATTTTAGTACTTTCCTATCTGTTAGTATGAAAAGTCTGTTTACTGGTATATACCTTGTAGTTTTTATATTGTTCTCCTGGTTTTATATTGGCCAGTTGACTTAGGCTTGGCAGTGAAAACTTCGGTTGAAGAGTCATTTCGACAAAGCAATTACCTCGAAGGTTTCATGCCAATGAAACTGTTTTGGCCAATCGGATTAGACTTACGTCAGCATTCGGCTTACGCCAAGCAACTGGTTTCCTGGCTGATATAAAAATGCGTGTAACACTGATCTAGCAGAGAATTGTGAAATACAAGTTGCACTAACTTCGTGACACCTTACGGAAGAATTAATGAGAGTCGATTGAACAAGAACTCGTCTGTCTTGCTGTTTGTTGTTAGAACCTGCTAGTACCCCCAGTAAGGTTCTTCAACATTTCTCTTTCTTTCTCACTCATTTGGAATTGAAACGGTAAATACGTTCATACGCTCCCGTAGTTCCCTCGAAAACCATACCCGATTCCAGACCAAAATGGGCAAAGTGTACACACGTTTTCAGACCAAAACGGCGCAAAATCCCCACCCGATGGGGCGGCACATACTTGGATTACATCAGGGAGTAAACCCCCCTCCCTCCCCTCCCCGGGACGTGGTATGACATTTCGGACTGACACAACTGTTTCTCTCAAATTTCGTCTTATTCACAAGCATGTGTACACATAATTTATGAAAAGACAAAGTGTGAGTTCCCCTGGGACCTCTATTGGGAAAACAAAACATACAAGCTACAGAGCTATATTGAGTCGATACGAAACATGTTTTCCAACATAACTGAACACCCAGGGAGAGGGGGATATCCCGGGAAGCTCCGCCCCGAGGTCTACCCCCTTACTCTTTTAAATACTATTTTTGATAGAAAGGGTACTCCTTTCGTATACCCTCCATTGACAAATGTTACCCTCTTCACAAACCTCGTTAAGAACTTTGCACTCCTTTAACTGCCTCGTTTACTTAAGTGTTGACATGCTAAACTCGTTCCCAGGTTATCTCTAGTTTTACTTCTGCAGAAGCCCATATGGCTCCTGACTTTTGCTTTTCTTTCACTTTTATTTTTATTTTCATTTCATAATAAAAATGTTTTGTATTGTTTTGAAAATTAACAAAATGAATCTATTTCCAGTTCAATAAAAAACAAAATAATTTGACGTTTTACTTTCGCTTTATTTTCAATGCAAAGTAATTAAAGTTCAATCTCAAAATAACAAATTTATGTCGTTTTTACGAATGGCAGTTGTCGGCCTCCACAGAGATGCCAAAAAGTTACCGAAGAAATGCGAATGAAATGCTTTTTAAAACAGACAATGTATGCCAAAAAGTAGATGCCAAAAGACAAATGCAAAATACCGTATGCCAAAATACACATGCCAAAAATCAAATGCTAAAGAAATGTAAACGTAATCTATCAAGTAACCAACACACAAAGAAAGTCATGAAATCTAAAAAAAACTAAGGAAAAAGTGAATATGTTACAGTGCCTAAGCAGTTTAAAACAAATGAATTTCAAAATGGAATGTTTCTCAAGCCTTCTAGTTACCATAAATACAGAGGTGATAATTTTCAACATTAGGTTGTCCGACCGTAATAACGAAACTCAATCACGAAATTCAAGAGCAGTGCGGGCACTTAGCACCCCTTCTCGTTTACGATTCAATTCATCCATGAGCTTGCTCCTAGGAGCCTTTGACCTAGTCTACTTGCGTAACGACACAAAGAACGGTACTGGCAGTTCCCGGCCATGAACATATTAATTTTACTTTTCTGTTTTGAACGGCAGTTCCCGGCTATGAACATACTAATCAGTTTACAGTTTCTTTTTTGAATGGCAGTCACCGGCCGTGAACATTAATTTTACTTCTGTTTTAATTTCACTTTTATTTTAATGCTCATTTCATAATAAAAATGTTTTGTTTTGAGTTGAAAATAAAAAAACCCCAGTTCAATGAAAAAGAAAATAATTTTGCGTTTTACTTTCACCCATTTTCAATTCAAAATAATTTAAGTTCAATCTAAAATTAACAAATTTATGTCGTTTTGACGAATGGAAGTTGTCGGCCACAACAATACTGTAAATTCGTTGTCTTTTTTAAAATATGAAGAAATCACTAAACCAGAAAGTTTTCTCGACTTTTTAACATCCATAAAATGCATTTGTTAGCCTCTTTAGGCCTTTATACAGACCGAAATGACAGAGTTTCAGCCTCTGTCAACGTACTTGATATTTGTTCTTGAAAAAAAAAAGATCGTACTCAGCATCTTACGTATAATTGCAGATCTCTGGACAGAGTGAAAACTTTTGATAACGCTGGCTTCTCGTCTACGTGTGGACGGACGAAAACGGAGGTTTTCGAATACAATGAAATCATATACTAATAGCTGCCTCGTACCCAGACGTCTCTCTTTCCATGAAAATGTGCGCGCAAAGGAATCCGGGAAGGAGACAACGGGCGTCTGTACCCTTCCAGTGGTCCCTTGCGGTTCATCACCAGTCGCTCGCCTCTACCTTACGAAAAACGAGGCGCCTGAGGAGGAGGCTGTACAAATAGCATTACGCACGCTCTGTAAGGGATGTTATCGTATTTCCAAAGTTTTTGTTTTTTCATGGACGGGCAAAAATCTTTCAAATACGCTATCTGTGGACGCGCATTTTCTTGAACACAGAGAAAAAATCTCTCTTTACACAAATATCCGGATACGCGAACGGACTGTCTCTTCATCAAGTCCAGTCAAGATATTTATAGTGCGGGCTGCTATCGTTTCGTTTTCCTATGACATAGAAAATGTTGTTTTTATTTTCTAGAGAGCATATTTCCACTGCAACATACATGGATATGTTTAAGGGAGTAGAGAACACGCCCTTGTACCCGCGGAACATTCCAGACGCTGCAACCTTCCAAACAAATGCGAGGGGAAGTGCAGTGAACAACAGCGATCACGTGATCGTTTATGAGGACATATTTGGAAACTTCATGGCTGGCAGAGCTTGGTGGATGTTCAAGGTGAGTTTCCGAGAAAAATCCACCACAGAGAAGTTCAAAGATGGAATTAAGTGAATGTTAATGCGAAGAAATTCTAGAAGGTAGCCCGCGACACAGTCATAATTGGCCACTATGCGTGGAACGTCTGCAGTGGGGTGTCAAGGGGATGGCCCCGCCCCCCCTTATTTTTAGGCCAAACTGAGGCCCGAGGGACCGATAAAATAAATTTGAGACCCCTTCCCCCCCCCCCCCCCCCCCCCTTATCTGAAGGTCTGGATCGTCCTCTGGTCTGTAACTCGACTACTCCACAGAATTGAGAGTCAGACTGCTGCCCGGGGGGGTTGATTCCCGTATGAAGTACTAAGTACGCAGTAGAGTTCTCTCCTAAAAGGATCAATATGGCCGTGGCTCAGACTTAAAATGACCCCTAAAGGAGACCATAGGAAAAGAGACAACCTATCCCTGGAGGCAATATTAGGAGCTATGGCTAGTGATTTACGTTGACGGAAAATTTGATTTTCTTTGTATTTGTTTCTTTGCACACTACCTCAATTTACTATATATGAGTATAAATATTAGCTTTCCGTCCTCAACACACTAAGATAGGTAGGTAATACTTTACTTAAATATTCATATCACGGCAAGAAAAGCACGTTAGCCCCAACAACACTTGGCTGGTTTCCATGGAGGGCGTGGTCACTTAGTTAAGTGAAATCAAAATTTGCAATTTACCACCTTAGCGTGACCCTGACCCTGACTGAGCATTCCCGTCTCCTTGATATGGGGATCCCCGCTCACGGTGACTATGGTGCAGGTCTCCTTAGGTGACTTTGGAGTGGCAAGGAGTTTTTAGAAAAGCGGCGTTGAGTACGCAAGTCCTACGTGGTGTCAAGCGGATACAAATAAAACAGCAATATTTGCCAACGTAGTTAAAGGGACAGTGTCCCGATTATGCGCACGCGCGAGCATCATCTGTTTTTTCTTCAGAAGACAATAGAACTGTCAAATTGACTCGACAAGATTTCCTTCCGGACCGCACCGCCGACAGAGATTTGTTGTTTACATTCTCAAGTAATATTTTAGACTTTCGAAGAAGTCTTTTGTCTTATATAAAAATTTGGCTCGCAGTTGGAAGACTCATCGCGATTTTATCGCTAGCTGGGCCGCCTCGCGACCCGAAAATCTCGTTCCGCGCGCTTTAAAAACATATTTTCTAATTTGAAACTCGTGTCAGAGGTCAATCGCTCCAAGTCCAGTAATATCTGCCTGATTTGCTCGCGTTCTAGCCTCAAACGTTTGAAAGACATAAATAAAAATGCAATCTCAACGCTATGAATCATCACAAAGGTTAGTCAAAAATGATATTATGATTTCATGTCACTAGTTTTTCAAAACATGTAGCGCCTGTTTGTTCGATTTTGTCGGCCGTGGGGAGATTCATTTAAAAGTTTACTGATGCGTCGTTGCAAAACATTCTGCTTCTCGAAGCTCCCCTCCACAAGATCTCCTCAGTCACATCAATGTCTCAACGGTTTCTTTCTTACAGTCTTTATTGTTGCTGTTTCATTTCTGCGTATTCCTTTCACAATTATCTGAGCTTGTATGGAAGCTAGCAGAAGAAATAAGCCTTCAATCGGCATCAAAGTGCTTCCAATCTTTTGGTCCTCCGGCCAACGGCAATAAAAGTAACGCCAAAAAATCCAGATTTTGCCCAAATCGAAACTTAACAGGAACAATATATCATTGATCTATAATCCTGAGAAGTTTTAGTGTCGTATTGAACCCGACCAAGCGCGATGCAAACGGATTTTTCAAGATTCTCTTACTCTCCTCGCATCTTTTGATTTCGCGACATCCTGTCCAAAAATCAAAGTTTGGTGCATGCGCAGTAACGGGATACTGTTCCTTTAAGGTGTCTATTTTCTAAGTGTAATCAAAAAAGCGTGTTTCTATTTCTTTTTCTTCTTTATTCAGCTCTTTGGTCATGAGAATGTATCCGTTATGGATGGCGGTCTGGCAAAATGGAAAGGTGATGGCTTCGAAACAACAACAGCTTTGGCCAAGAAAAAGGTACTCATCGTCACTTTGCTCCAATTACTTCCAATAAAACTTAATGGCTAGCTCTTTTTAGCTGGAATACTTTCTTTTTTTACGTTGTTCTAAATTATTACTGATTGTTACGCACCATAAGCAGAGAATGGGGGGAGGGGGGTGTGGGTACTTCCGATGATGGCCTTACGGGGTGGGCTCCGCTTGAAAGGGGTACCTTTTTCAGTCTTCAGGTATGTGTAAGGGTAGGGAGGGGTAGGGAGTTCACTAGTTGAAGGATATAAAAGGGTAGGAAAATCTGTCATTTGGGTCTGTAAAAGGGCCCAAAAGGGCTAACAGATGAATTTTATGGCTTTAATTAAATAGTCGAGGAAATGTTCTAGTTTGTGATTGATTCCTATTAAAAAGACGTTGCATTTACAGCAGTTAAAAGGGATGTAAAGTCCTAAACGAGGTATGTGAAAGGGGTACCATTTGTCAATATAGAAGGTATACGAAAGGGGTACCTTTTCCGTGAAAAATGGTATGTAAAAGGGTAAAGGGTTGGACCTCGGGGACCCCTCCCCCGGGTCTTTTCCACCCGTGATAACAACTTCCCGTCCCCCCAGGGCCTTCCCTTTAGAAATGGGAGGGGTGAGAAAGGGAAAAGTGCCTCAACAAGGCTGTTATGATGAGTGGCAGCATTGGTCTATTAAACTATGAGTGCTGAACTATATCTCCCAAATCGATGCCAACCGCCATAATTGAAGATGGGCTCCAGATTGGCCTCTTAGCTCAGTCAGTTAAAGGTGCTGGTAGACGTCTAATTCAGAGGTAAGGACTACCGTATTTTCAAGCGCCCAGCCTCGAATAACCGCCTACTCTGTGGGTAGCTCTAAAAACTTGATAAGCGCCCGGCCCAGCCTCGAATAAGTAACCCTTTCCCCTACCCCCTGGACCCCAATCAAAATTGACCTTACTGAAAAATGAGATTGAAGTTGACTAAACACTTCTCAGAGATTTCCCGAAGAACGAGTTTCTTAGTACTTTATAGAATTTTCAATGAACAGTTAAAATTCTTTACTTCGACAGTCTTGTTATTAACTGTTTTGTTATAAAAATAAACTCATGCAATACTTGCTGAAAATGGTGAAAATTTGATAAGCGCCCTCCTCAAATAAGTCCCCACTCTCAAGCTAAGGTCCAAAAATTTAATAAGCACCCAGGGATAAACATGGTATACGCGTGAGATATAAGTAAGTAAACTAGGCCTAATGACAAATCAAATACGCACAGAACCAGTAATTGAATTGAATGGGTTGAACAAAACTAAATCGAACTAATACTAATCTGTCTTCAACCAACAGGAGGGGGACCTTACAGCAAAGTTTAATCCAAAATGGATCGTTAAGTTTGAGGAAATGGTTGAAAACCTCACGTCTCGAAAAGCGCAAGTTTGTGACAGCCGTGGCCCTGCTATGTACAACAAAAAACCAGATGGTAATATGCATTGTAATAACTTCATTCTATATTTTCCAATAATCTGGTGAGCGCACGAGCGGAGCGAGCGCGCCCCTCGACGATCTCTAAGAGAAAATAGTGGATACGTGAACAGGATAGGCCACATGTAATGTGAAATTATTTTATGATCTCAATGTTGTATTTAATTGAATGATGTATTTCATCTGCACAACTGGTCCGCGAATATTTGCCTACTCTTCAGGACTCGGAAAATTTTTGCAACCGTTCCCTGTGTTCTGATGCGTTTTCTTGAGCTCTATTTGTTCCCTTTACTCATTTATCCGCCTTAGCCTGCGACCCTCGCGCTGGCTACTGCGCTTGTTCGCGCGCGTGCTCCCAACGCCAGCTACCCATCATGCCCCACTCCCCTCGTAGCTGCGCAAATCTTTTTGCGCGCGCACCACCCAAAGAAATGAATCTAGAAGAATTCGCAATTATCGCTGTAACTTGCCTTATGCATCCAGAAGAACCCACTAAAGGCTATTTAACAATAATTCCACGAGTGCGCGTTGGATATGAGATGGAAGATAGCCAACGAGGCGCGTAGCATCTCATATCCAACAAGCGCGAGTGGAATAACTGTTTTATTAAAAACGCCCACAAAATATCGAGAATTCTTTCCGACGTTATTTGTAAAAACAACCTATTTTCAGCTTGTTTTTAATTTTGAACAGACGTGTAAAGTTATACCATATTTGGAGAGCATGGTATAATGGCTCATATACCATGATGGCTAAGCCAATCAGAGCTCTAGAATTGTATTATCCAATTTTAATATATAGGATCGGAAATAAATTACGACTAAATCAACTTGCAGCAAGGACTTCGAACTCAGTTGAGGCTTTAATAACCTCATTTTTCACATGTTTTTTCCTTAGATCAAAATAGTGGACACTATCCGGGAGCAGTTAATATTCCCTATCCTAGTCTGTTCAACTCTGAAACTAAAGCTCTCAAAACTGTTGATGAGCTCAAGAAAGGTAAACTTTTGTACAACTTTAATTTGCTTTATAGATAGTTTTGGCTCATAAGTCATGTCATAACCCTAATACAGCTGATGAGCATTGCCAGCCACTTAGAGCTGAGGCTGGGTCAGACTTCTTTATACATGATAGAAGGGTAAAAGTTCTTTATTTGTGTAGCAGTGTATTTAGCACCAAAGTACGAATTGGTTACACTATTTTTACGTCTCCAACTGGAGACGGGACAGGTATTTTACGTGTTCATCGACCGAACCACACGAAAGCCTTGCCGTTTGCAAGACAAAGGCAGTACCTTCATTTCTCGGTGTTTCAGGAGTTCTCTCGGAGGTTGGGATGAACGCCTGCTTTGTTGGGTTATTTGTGGGTGTTGATGTCTTGCAAAACTTTGTTTTTTATGCTGTGAGAATAAGCCCCGCTGCTTGTTAGTTTGCCATTAATCGTTATTTAGCCAAGCGCGAATCGAACGTAAATCGAAAATGGTTTCCTCCGGTGAATAAACAAGGGAGTGGAAAGATTTCTGTGAATGCAATACAGCAAAGTTCAATCCAACCTCGTTCCCAGGGTTCTCTCCTAGCCGCTCGAGATCCCTGGGAACGAGGTTGAGTTCAATCAAGTAATTAGTATGACATGCCGGTGCTGAATTCCCAAAATTCCTTTTACAATTTATAGTGTACTCTGATGCTGGTATTGATCTCAGCAAGCCTGTGATTGGAATGTGCATCGGTGGCATGTCCTCGTGTACCTTGGTGCTGACGGCACATCTCTGTGGATGCCCGGATGTGGCTCTGTATCATGTGAGAAAAATTCAGTGTTAACCTCCTCTCCAGGCTTCTCTCCTACCTGTCCCATGAGCCTCGTTCCTTGGGAACGAGGCTGAATTCATGATCAGTGTTTTCTTTACCCTCGGACGGATGTTCAATAGGCCAAGGCTCACTCCTTTAACACCCCACCCCCCGAACCAAAAGAGATGTTTTGGATGTGTTCAAAACCATTGTGGGGAAAACCGCACGTTAAGGAAATTCACGAAGCACGGAACGAATCTGTATAAAGACAAAATATATTAATATACATAAACTGCTTTATATTTGTTTATAAAATTGATTTGTCATGACAAGGCCAGGCTAAAAACATAAGGTACATTAATGTTTGTACCACTTTGAAATGAATTCTAGATTAAAAACCTTATCTCGCGGTACTTGAATAGTGCAAAACAAAGAGAAATGATCTTCCGAAGTTTTTGAAACATACCAAATAGTATTCTGACTTGATAATTGTTATCGTTTACGGTTAATTGTGTTCCATGTTCTCTAGTACAATGCAAGGTTCTGAAATCAAAGCACTTTAATATCTTTGCAGGGAGGCTTCATGGAATGGAAAGGAAGAGCAGACCCAAGTCAAATTGAATAAAACTAAGCCTGGTAAAATTAGTTAGGGAACTGAAGAGGTTCAGTTGATCGACTTACGAACCACTCATTTTTCTCTGTGAGTCTTCTGTATCATTCCTAGCAGAACTGTTCTTAATCAGTACTGTGGTTTCAAACAGGTGCATTAAAATAACACTAATCTTAGCCTTTAGCTTCAAATGACAAGTTGTTCATTGTTTACTGTATATACGTTTATCTGCTATTTTACTCATTCATTATGATTTGTTGCGAAACGGATCCTAAATCGTTTACAACGCTGAACTGTGAATTCAGAAGTTTTTAGGATCTTTCTTTGTCCGTAAATTTTCTGGGTGAAATTCCCGACAACTTTTTTCTCACATGCTTGCATTTGGGGCAAGATGAAGTGTTAGGGGGTTGCGGGCAGGAAGAGTCTACTCTTCTAGCAGAGTAGCTCACATTCCTTCCTAGATAGGTCGAGAAGGAGGACTCATTTTGGAAAGATCGTAGCGACTCTTCTAGCATGGTAGGATGAATCAAGAGAGCTCAAACGCTTTTGATTGAAAATACAAGTTGCAGAAACTTCCGTACACTTGTAAAGTGTAGTCAGTACGAAAAAGTGACTGGCCTACCTGATTTTCAAGGTTTGGCTCGCTTCTATCGCACCCAATCTTTCTCACTATCTCACCCAACCACCTTAGCCGAAGACAAGCACTTTCAACCTTTTTGCATGGTGAGCAGACTAAGTCTTTCATCCTTAGACCAAGCAGTGGGAAGATTCCGCATTACCTTTAACACCTGCGAACGAAATCTTCTTATGTTACCATACCGCCCCTAGACTGCAAAACAGTCGGGTTTTTTCTCAAAATCAGTTAGGAGATCGATAAAGCGTGGCGTAAGAGTCTTACACACGCGAAGTGCGCTAGCGTCACACGCCCGTAAGGCGTGTGAGGCGAGAGAAAAGCGTCTCTCCCCAGTCTCGCTCTCTCTTTTCAGCCTCCTTCCAGACCTTTTGTTTGACTACTCGCGCGTACTTGAATACGCACGAATACGGACTGTTTTGCAGTCTATACCGCCCCAAGCATGCAAGATAACCAGGATTCCGCGGGAATACAAGGAATTCTTCCTTTTGGAATCAGAAGTCCTAGGCTTTGGAATACAGAACTGTGCTCAGGGAATCCGGAATCCCGCTAACGATTGGAATCTGGAATCCAAGTTTAACGGATATGGAATCCACATTAAAAATTCAAAATCCAAGACAGTTTTGGATTGGAGCGTTTTGCCTCACGTTGTCAGCAGCTATTCCAATATTAATTGCGACAAAAAGAAGCTTTGAAATACAAAAAGAGCTCAACTCCCACAGGACTGGTTTGGAGAAGCAACAAGGCCTCCGTTTCATTGTTTTGGGAAACCAATAGAAAACTTAAGCAACGACGTTTTTTAGCGACACACGTCAACCGGAAGTGGTCTTTTTGCAATCTTGGCACTTGATTTTGACCATTTTTCAGGCGAATCGTCTCTATGAGAGAAAAGGCATTTAAAAATACAAATTTTGTAGCTTCAAGGCATATTAAAAGGGAAAATACTTCACTTCCGGTTGACGCGCATCGCTCAAATCCGTCTTTGCTTTAGCTCCCAAATATCGCGGAGTGACGTCATGTGAGAAGGCCTAATATGGGGCGAATTCAAACGAAATCTCTTTGGAAGAACTTTTACAGATTGTTACTTATTTCTTAGGATTTTACAAAAAGAAATTTGAGTGTTTCTGCTATTTTTTTCTCTGTCTACTTGTAGGATAGAAAGGGTTCAATCAGTGACACTGTCGCTCAAAGTTCCTCCTTCGCTTGCGTAACTGGCGGGATTAGCTGAAGAGTGCTGTTATTTTTGGGCGGCGGACTCGCAAACTTTTCGAACTTCACCGTTCACGAAAATCCCTCGCGGCTCCGCCGCCAATAAAGTACCCCGCGCATAAAGAAAATACCCTGCGGATAACAATCCCGCCAGTTACGCAAGGTAGTTCATCGTTCACTGCTCGTTGGCTGGATAAAACCTTCACATGAGGAAGCCCCAAAGAATATGCAAAATGAACAGTCCTATTATTGCTAATCTTGATCTCTGATCCCTGATCCCTGATCCTGAATTGCAGTAGTCTCCATCACAGCAAGTGTCATCAGGAGCTTTAAGGGTTCCTTCGCACGAGGGAAGGGATTCTTTTTCCGCGACACATTTATCTCCTGGGGCACCGCAACCCTTATAGTAGATGGTTTGCTCGGTATTACCATCGCCGTCAGCGCATGTCACCACACCTTGGACACAGTTTAGTGATTCCACAGGGCACTCCGTTTTTTCCAGATTTTCCTTAGTGTTGCAGTCCGCCCAGGATTTGTAACTTGTACAGCTGTAACACCTCAGGATGCAACTAACTGAGAAGCAAATCAACGGTCATTAAACCTTCCTCACATTACGCCAAATTTCCGGAATTTTTTTTACAATACGGTACAGTTGGCGGAAACTTGATTTCCGGGACAAAATGTCCGTTTCGAGAGATTCGAATCGTCAGCACAGTAATGATTTCCTCAGAATATATCAGTTTTAAGTTAATGAAAATATCCGTGACAGGCCTTGATATAACCGTGACCTTTGCAAAAAATAAAGCAACTATTTTTAAACATTCAGGTAGACAGGTTGTGACAAACTTAGTCCGGTGAAAGTCACGAGATCGTATAAACAGTCCCTCACAAGAAACTGTGTAATTTCGTCTCATTGGGCGAAGACTTGGTATTCGACAGATACCATCTTGGCTCCCAAAAGAAATCTTTATTGGTATACTGGTATAGAAAGGCCATTGGACAAATATACCTTCCAAAGCATCGTGCGTGATTATGGCAGAAAAGAAGAATTATAGCTAGTATTAAGGGGAATATTGCGGATCGTCAATGCATTTTGTCACGCGATGATAGCGAGTAGAAATTTTAACTTGTTATATGTTCTGCTTAGTTGCTGTATCCGTTCCAATGAGCAGACAAATCTTCATTAAATTCCTTTCAAAATGGAAAAATGTATGAATGATTTTTCATCGCCAGGTGTCAAGAATTAACACTTACTCATGGCTGGGATATTTAGTCGAGTAAGACATCTCGCAATTAAGATGTTGCTCACTATTGTGATCGTGATAACAGCCGATACACGAAAACCCGAAACACGAAAACCCTCATTGGGCTTGGATGTATTCACTATTTTGCATCAGCTTAAGTTCGATCATCCTGTTGGCACAGGCTTTCTTCCGCTTTCTCGACTCTGGCGTAGAAGACAAGAGGAGATTCGCTCTCATGGTGAAGCTCGATCTGCTTTCACTTTCGAAACAAAATCTTCAAGTTTAACTTGCCAATTAAGAACGTGACTACTACTTCTTTATGATTATGATGAGAGGGGCATTTTGACACTCGATGGAGGGCCGGCAGAATTATTAACACGCGGTCCGTATACCGATAAATACAAATGTTGCCTTAATACCAATCGACACTAGGCTTTCTTTGAACAGCTGACGGACTAGCCTGTTAAAGGATGAGGGCCATTGTCGAGACGCAAATTGAAGAGATAAGCCGGGAATTGGAATTGACAGATCGCCGCTTTTTGTTCGAGACGAGAATAAAAATTATTTCAAAAGAGAGCATTTATACAAAATGTTATTTCTGACGAATGAGCCCGCGAAGAAGGCAGAAATAAATATTTTGACGGCACGAGATACAACAGGGCCTGGGTACTAGGCCGGGTGCACCATGGGTAGCCATATCGGGGGTATATAAGGCTGCGTATATCACGTGTTCGTCATCTAGGCTTACGAACCAACCTCTCCTTGGTTTTTCTTAACGTTCTTATCGGCTCTTTCTTGCGTTATATCCGTCAGCAAAGACGAAGTGTCCGATCTCATTGAGGAGAATAACAAACAGTTAATGGACTCGTTTAAAGTTTTGTTAACAGAAACCGTTGGTCAAATCAAGCGCGCTAATGAATATTTGGCCGAGCAGCAGATGAAGGAAATTAAGAAACTAAAGTATAACGAACCACGTAAGTTCAAGAAGAAGGCCAACGAAAACCAGTTTTAAAGGATCCACAGTGCAGAATTTTGCGGCTGTGTAGCGTAATAGGCCCGTGAGAAGAAGACCACTCAAAAACAGATCCTCGCCAGTGGGAACGCCGGCGTCCACCTCAACTTCACATATGCAACCCCAGCCTCATGTCAAACGTTCCTGTTTTAATTTTCGCCTTCTCGACGACCCAGTGTCGGGACCTGTTTTGCCCGTGGAAAGCGTTCCTGTTACCCGACGATGGACAAGCCAAACATCCCAAACTCCCAAATGGCTAGATGAAGGACAACAATCAGGTGCAGTCTATCCTAATTTAGTACTGAATTTTTAAGGCGGCAAGCCGTAATATGGATCAGGATTGTCTCGATATTATACCAGTTTCTTCTGACGTTCACCCCGCTAGTTTTAGGCGCGGTTTAGAGCTCTGAGTGTACCGTTGATATTTCTATTCTGCCTTCAGTTTGGGGAAGATTTTTCACAGTTATCTATTTCTGGCATACTTTGCTAGTTTCTCTGTTCATTTTGAATGTTTTTAGTCTTAGTTACAAATTCCCTTCTTCCAGCTTTTTATGTTTTTTTACAAATCCTACAATGCCTCTGCACGTGTTTACAGTTCTTTTTGTCCGTAGCTGTTAATGAGCTTCCCAGCCTCAACCTCCTTTTAAAAATTTTTGCATTCCAATATCATTTACCCGCTTTCTGTTTGACGCGCCGCTCCGGCTAACAAAGGTTAATCCTGGATTTTAGGCACGTTTGCACTTTTTTCTTCAAACAGAAATTCTAGTGCGAAGACCTGTCCATGGCCACTTATATTTTTGATATGGGTTTTTATTTATTCATATTTTACCTCTAGTGCGGTTATCGTAATTTTCCCTGATCACCAGTATTTCCTTGCGTTCACCTGGGATCTCGGCACCTGGGTTTTTAGGTATTTTCTACTTTGCGCGCTTCCCTTTGGGTTTTTGTCAGCCTCCCTCAAACCGCTTCAGAAATCTAGAAGAAGCCAAGGTATCCCTATTGCCATTTTTCTTGACTATGGTCTAGCTATAGGAGGAGGAGCCTATCGCGTTTAGGCCTTAATTTACAGTTTGCGGGCTGTCCATGCCGATTTGCTTTAGTCTCGCTTTGTTCGAATTCCTATGAGGAAAAGTTCCTGTGGGAGCCCGTTCGAATTTTCTAGTGGCTTCGCGTTCATCTCAACATAACACTCTGGATGGAAGTATTAGAGCCACGGATGAACGCATTGCTAAATTGTCTCGCGACCTGGCGGCTTTGTCTTCATATTAGTCGTTCACCACAGTCCACGTTCTACGCGTCCCGTGTGTAGCCGCCCATAGTATTTCCCTCTCGAGTAGCGTGGGATCCGTCGCGTGCATTATGGCCCGATTTCTTTTCTCAGTTGTTTACTCAGCTGTTTCCTGGGATAGCTAGGTTTTCCTGTCCGTTGATTCTTTGTATGAAATTGAATTTTGGTCGAATTATGTTAGCCTCTCTACGGCAAAATTTATCGAGGGGTTCCAGTTCGCTTCCAGTGAGAGTAAGCTCCGGCTTCTCCGATGCTTCCGATTCAGCCTGCGGCGTTTAAGTGGAGTCTGAACCTGAGTTGATTTTTTATCAGAATTGGTCGGAAAGTGTTCGTAGATCGACTTGAAGAGAGCTCAAAGCGGTTTGTCTTGCCTTACTAGCCTTCGCGAGCCCTTCATCTAATTCCAAGGTTTTTTGGTATTCTGACAACCAGAACGTCGAATCCATTCTCCGCGACGGCAGCAGGAAATTCGATCTCAAAGAATTTAGCCCTAGTTGCTTTTCAAATTTGCTCCCATCATTGTATTTCGTTCGAGGTCAAGTGGATCCCTAGGGACCTGAACACCAGTGCGGTCTGTATCTGCAAGCTCGTTGACTTCGATGGTTACGGCCTCAACGATTTTGTTTTGCTAGGGCTAAATCACCTCTTAGGTCCTTACATTATTGACAAGTTCGCCTGTAGTTACAACGGCGAGTTGCCTTGGCTTAACTCTCTATTTTTTCAGCCAGGCTGTTAGGCTGTTTATGCCTTCGCTCAAAATTGGGGATAGGACAACAACTGGCTTGGCCCACCTGTTTGCCTCATTGTCAGAGTCATGTATATCAGACACATTGGGCTCTGCGCGCTCACGGAGCCCTTATTCCTCACGTATGGAAGTCAGCTATTTTCTGAAATGTTTCTACTAGAGATGGAGTGCATTGGAATAGTTTTGTTGTGGACTGGGTTTTATTGCTTAAGTTCCAGGGATTATTTGTTCCAGGGAAGGTCCGTAATTCCCTTTTCAGAACCAGGCCTTTATTTTTTGGCGTCATAGCGCTTGGAGTTTATTTTCGGCGCCCCACACCTCCCTCGTCCCTGGCGGGCTTCTGCTCTACGCCGCCTGACGGAAAGTGTTGCCTGTGCCTCTACACGCGTGTTATGCGTACCTTTAGGTTTGGACCCATTAGGTTTTTGCATGTAGCCTTTTGACCCCCCACTTCCCTTTTCCGGTGTTTTTTCTTTTTTATTGCGTGATCCTCACATTTTCTTTTGTATTTTCTATTACTTTTCAGATATATTCCGCTCTGGTTTCTAGCGCGGGCCCCAGAATTCCCCACCAGAGGGTTGAACCCTGAGGCTGACAGACAGTCTACAATGCAATCGACGGTTCTCTCCTCAAAGGCAGTTAGTACGACAGTGGTGTACCTTCGTGCTTCGCGCAAGTAAAAATGTTTTGCTGCCAGTAAGCTTCATTCCTGGGCCTGTCCTGCCAGTCCCTGCCATGTTGCCTTGTATTTGCAACACCTCATTGAAGAGTCGCACTCCCCGTGCGTCGTAGACTCGGATGTTTATGGTAATGGGTTCATACCATGGCGGGTATCCCCTCTCCCAGGGATAACTCGATTATTGAAGGGGCTAGGTGTGTTTCCAAAACGATTTTAGGTTTGATGAGGTCTCCATAATTAGGGGGTATTATATTTTCTTTCATGAGGGTTTCATGATCATTAAGGTTCTCAAAAGCAAGAACGACCAACTTTGTAAGGACGATGACTCGAAGTTATTTTTTCGGAAATGTTTGGCCCTGCTTGGCCTGTCAAGCTTCTAAAGAGGTACCTTGCTCTTTTTTCCATCCCCTTTAGCTCCGGGGATCTCATTTTTGCCCCATGTTTCGCAGGAACAACTCTTTTTAGTTAGTTTTCCAGAACGAGCCTATCAGCTATACCACAATTAGAGAGGCTTTTCGCAAGAACCTGAGAATTGTCGGGGTTGACTCTTCCACTTTTGGTTTATATTCCTTGCGTTCGTGAGGGGCCACCTTCGCTGCTTATAATGGGGTTTGTGACAGTGTGTTTCAGTGGCTTGGCCGCTGAAAGTCCGTTCTAGCCAAGGACGCCTACCGATGATGACCTAGAAAAAAGGCTTTCAGTTTCCAAGTTTCTTGGGCTCTAGGAGCTTTCATTTGTCATTTCGCCCAATACTTTGTCACTCTACGTACTTTGTAGGGTTGGTTCTCGCCAAGCCGTCCCAAAATAAACTTATTTGCCATTACGTTTTGTCTGTTGATGTTGTGTAGTGGAGTCAAAATATGTTATTTCTGACGAATGAGCCCGCGAAGAAGGCAGAAATAAATATTTTGACGGCACGAGATACAACAGGGCCTGGGTACTAGGCCGGGTGCACCATGGGTAGCCATATCGGGGGTATATAAGGCTGCGTATATCACGTGTTCGTCATCTAGGCTTACGAACCAACCTCTCCTTGGTTTTTCTTAAATTTTTGTTTTATTTATTTTTAGGAGCAACATATTCTCGATTACATTGTAAAGTCCCGTAGGAAGGGCTTGGAGCTTGAGCCTTGGTTCCTACCCAGATTTCCTGCCCGCATTTTTTCCCTTCGGGGTTTTTTTGGGCAGGTTTTTTCTGGCCTCCGTCTGACCGCATTTACTTCAGTTTGTAAGCGGTAGCTCAGCTCTGCTAGTTTTCAGCCTTTTTCCCGTTTCTTATTTTATGTACTTGTACACTAGTTATCTCAGTTTTGCACCTGCTCCTTTACTTGATATATTTAGTTTCCATGTATGCTTAGGTCAGCTGTCCCGGAACCGCTCTTTAGGAGGCGACGTAAGTCTCGTTTGACGCAGTTAGGTTGCAGGCAATGTTACAGACCTCTAGCCAGGGTCGTTATTCATTGTTTACCCTCAATGTCCCGCCCTAGCCTTTTATGGCAGTCTTACTGGTTATTGGGCTACGTGCCTTGTTGGATACATTAGTGGAGATAATTCCCAGTTTTCCTGGCACTCAGCCTCTGTGCTCCTGAAGTGTTCCCGGTCCCAGTTATACGTTGATCACAGTTTTATTAAATTTCCCCGGCCTAACTGGCACTAAGCCTGCGTGCTTATTTGGGGGATTCAGGTCGAGATCGACCAGTTGTAGCAGTTTTTTCTTTTTGCTTAGCCTCTGTGCTCCTACCGTGTTCCTCGTGCCAGTTATGCGTTGTCTGAGTTTTATTGATTAGTTTCTCCAGCCTAACTGGCAGCCTAACTGGCACTAAGCCTGTGTGCTTATTTGGGGGATTCAGGTCGAGATCGACCAGTTGTAGCAGTTTTTTCTTTTTGCTTAGCCTCTGTGCTCCTACCGTGTTCCTCGTGCCAGTTATGCGTTGTCTGAGTTTTATTAATTAGTTTCCCCAGCCTAACTGGCAGCCTAGCTGGCACTAAGCCTGTGTGCTTATTTGGGGGATTCAGGTCGAGATCGACCAGTTGTAGCAGTTTTTTCTTTTTGCTTAGCCTCTGTGCTCCTACCGTGTTTCTCGTGCCAGTTATGCGTTGTCTGAGTTTTATTAATTAGTTTCCCCAGCCTAACTGGCAGCCTAACTGGCACTAAGCCTGTGTGCTTATTTGGGGGATTCAGGTCGAGATCGACCAGTTGTGAGGAGTTTTTTTCTTTTTGTTTAGCCTCTGTGCTACTACCGTGTTCCGTGTGCCAGTTATGCGTTGTCTGAGTTTTATTAATTAGTTTCCCCAGAATGACTGGCAGCCTACCTGGCACTAAGCCTGCCTGCTTAAATGGGAGATTCAGGTCAAGAGCGACCATTTGTCGCACGAGTTTTATCTTTTTGTGAAAGCTAGTTTACAAGTGTTGTACATTAGGTATTCACCAGTATTCACCTATTATTGTATTTACATAAATACTTTGTAGGGTTGGTTCTCGCCAAGCCGTCCCAAAATAAACTTATTTGCCATTACGTTTTGTCTGTTGATGTTGTGTAGTGGAGTCAAAATAACAAGTTTAGCTTACCTCTCTGAGGTGCAATGAGAATCGCTATGACTAGAAATATGCGATAAAAGCTAGATGCCATCGTGTTGAATTCCGTACACACACACACCACCACCACCACAATAACACCACGAACAAACTGGTTCTGGCCCATTCCTCTCTCGTTTCGATCTTTCATTGTGAAAAGGAGAGGAGAGGAATGTGTAGCGAAAATATAGTGTCCTTCCTTATGGAGTTCTGAATTTCCCTCTTAAATAATAAAAAAAAGAGTCAAAGTTTGGGATTTGACTACCGTTATATTCGAGTTAGACTATGTTGCTAAATGAGAGGAACGATACCTTCTTTGGGGGGGGGATTATAAATGACATTGGTCGAGTAACGCTCCAAAGATAGAGGTCAGGTTTGTCGCATCAGTCGAATTGCCCTCTGAAACAAAAGCTTAGTTTGTTACCAGTCACTGTTATCTCCAAACTAACTAGCTCAATCATTCGAGTTGAGCCTTGGTAGAGGCTTCATAAGTTCTCAATCGCGATGGAGGTCGGCTTTCGTGAATTCTTTGTTATAACAGTCGTGTTGATCGTGTCTCCGAGAGTTAAGCCGGTCAAAATTTGTACTGACTAAGTATGTAAGTGTTTGTTGAAGCAACCGGAACAAGCTAATTATAAGGCTGTAGAAATGTCGCCGGAAATAAGTTTAAGTGTGATTTTTTTGCGATTTTTGCAATCTTGATGCTATGCTTACCGTAGGAAGCATCGGACGTAAATACTACCACGACTCTAATTTTTAGCTTCTTTTTTCTTAAAGAATTGGCAGAAGAAAGAATTGGGGGGGTATGATAAATGACATTGGTCGAGTAACGCTCCAAAGATAGAGGTCAGGTTTGTCGCATCAGTCGAATTGCCCTCTGAAACAAAAGCTTAGTTTGTTACCAGTCACTGTTATCTCCAAACTAACTAGCTCAATCATTCGAGTTGAGCCTTGGTAGAGGCTTCATAAGTTCTCAATCGCGATGGAGGTCGGCTTTCGTGAATTATTTGTTATAACAGTCGTGTTGATCGTGTCTCCGAGAGTTAAGCCGGTCAAAATTTGTACTGTCTAAGTATGTAAGTGTTTGTTGAAGCAACCGGAACAAGCTAATTATAAGACTGTAGAAATGTCGCCAGAAATAAGTTTAAGTGTGATTTTTTTGCGATTTTTGCAATCTTGATGCTATGCTTACCGTAGGAAGCATCGGACGTAAATACTACCACAACTCTAATTTTTAGCTTCTTTTTTCTTAAAGAATTGGCTAATTAATCAAATTAAAAAATGAAACGACGGCGATTTCGGGGCGATAAATCACCATGAAATCTCTGCTTGGTTACAGGTTCGCGATTATTGCCCAAAAAATCAGGAATAATCGGACTCTGTGACGGCCTCGTTAATACACAGCATTCAGAGCATTTGAGTTTATTCTCTGAGCTGCAAGACTTGCAAAAGCCAAAAATCCTGGGAAGATTGTCGATCAACGAAGACCAACCCAGAGTGTCCTTCAGGATCACCGAATTGCTTTATGGGCAACCTCAATTGCAGTAACGGTATAAACACCACTGCAATGTTGTTCTACATGGGGTGTGGCATCGAAGGACAAGCTTGCAACACGACACACGTTCCCACTTGCCCTCCCTTAAAGAACGGTTGGGATCTATCCAAGTTTGCCGGGCACTGCTACATGGATAAAGGTGAAAACCCCACCTCTGGCTCCTCGCATACCAGAGCGTGGCACGTACAGGAATATCCATTTTGCTGGCCCTCTGGGTCCTTACACTTTTCTGTATTAAACACTGCATTTAGTTTATCGAGGTTTACTTCTGTGCTAGTAACTTGAGGGTTATTCCAATTCCGAGAGACGTGGGTCAAGTACTCCCTCCCTCTCCCAAACCCGGCGGGGTGGTTGGAAAAAAAAAAGAGAGAGAATGAAGCAAGACACTCATGCAAAGTAATATCCGGCACTACAGATGATAACAGACAATAGATAATAGCAGTACAATGACGGAAAACCTGCATGTAATTAGCACGAGTGATACGGTCACTTGCCAGCAAATCCCGAAATCGTTCAACTTAACTAACAGCTGCTGGTGCCTTTCTAACAATGGGCGATTCCAGAAAATATCCATACCATACCACGGACGGCTTTAAGGATTTCCGAAGGGGAGGGGGGATTCACGATTATGGAATTCTGAAGGCATGGGGGGGGGGGGGGGGGGGTATTTACGATTTGAAATCCGAAGGTATGAGGGAATTCCACAGGTGGGATTTCTGGAGTAGAAAGTGTAGAGTAAGTTCCTGGAAAACGCTATTGTTGTGGACTTTTGTAGTTCGTAAATAAACCACGAACGTATGACCGCAGAAGCAGAAGACAAGCATCGATAGATCAGACACGTGTTTACGCTCATAACTTATAGAAGTGAACAGTAAAACGTTGGTTTCACATTTACCTTGATCAATTTCTTGTCACGTGAATAAAAACTGAAAATGTATCTTTTAATACCCCTTGCAAATTTCTTGTTACTCCCGTCCGAAACCGTCCGATAAACAGTAAAAAACTCGCACCAGTCCCTCACTTCCAAGGAACGCCTGTCAGATTAGAACGCTTTTCGTGTGCACTACATGACGTATAAAAGGACGCAACACGACTCGACGGTATATTTGACCGCCAAAAGATTTTAACAGTGTGTTTGAGCTATTTTCCTTTGTAAACGTCAAAACAGCACAAGAAAACAAAGAGGAGTAAAATTACCTTAAGTGGTGTTTATTTTTATAGCCAAATTCGGACTTAAAAAGGAGTTTGCACGGCCTGGCAACTAGCGTAGGTTTTTCTTGTCACTGAAGAGTAGAGCTTGTCACCTGGCGCCGCTAGATCACAGCCTTGAGGAGGCATAAATTCATGTTCGTTTGTTCTTATAGGCGTTGCTAAGTCGAAAATGTACTTCCAAAAAAACGGAAATTCTGAAGGGGAGGGGGGGTTCACGACTATGGAATTCTGAGGGCATGGGGGGGTAGCGCATTTTGGAATTTCCGAAGGCAAGCGGGGGTTAAAACATGGAAGCCGTCCGTGGTTGGGTATGGATATTTTCTGGAATTGCCCAATGGGTTTTTTTCGACTGTTGTTTTACTGTAATTGCCTTTCCGTTAACTAAATGTTCCCTTTCTAAAGAGTTACCAGGAGAGTGACTCAACAAACCTAACATATATGATCCAATGAAAAAGATGCAAAAAACAAAATATAGGTGAAACTGAACGCACACTTCGTGAACGCTTTAAAGAACATAGACAGGCAACAAACAATCCACTCCACGCAAACGCCACGGCAGCAGTCAGAGCAGTCCCTTCCCACTTTAATCAACCTGGCTATTCGATCACAGACATTAAACTTATTCCGCTGGAATTACAACCCACCCTCAGCATGTCACGCCGTAAGGGAAGAGAAACGTACCTCATAGATAGAGGCAAAACCCTGTCACCAGACGGTCTGAACCGAAGGAATGAACATTGAACTGTCTCTATTTCTATTTTTTTTATATAATCATTTACCTGTATATTATTCTCTCTGGTATTAATAATTGTAGTTAATTATTAACCACTTATGTAAACTTTAAATTCAAATTTTAGGAGCCGTTAAAAGATATTTTCTCTTAGTAAAGCCCTCAAGAAAGCTAACTTTGTTAGCCGAAATATAGGCATACAATACTTTGCCGTAGTGCCAGCCCTACAGCATCTCTTTAATTAGAGATACGGCAAGAGGAACTAATCAGTTATACCTACGCGTTGCATTCAAACAGTTTTTCCTAGACTATAATGGCGTACGGGCTCTGAGAGGCCAGCGGGATTCAAATCCCGGCGTCGACGCCATATGTGGATTGAGTCTGTTGTTGGTTCTCTCCTTTGCTCCGAGAGGTTTTTCTCCGCGTACTCCAGTTTTCCCCTCTCCTCAAAAACAAATATTTTCAAATTCATTTATTTATTTATTTATTTAAGTCGATTTTCCACTAAGGGCTTGATCGTTAAAGTGTATATGACTGGAGTGTTGAATTTCTAGCTGACTCTTCCTGCCTTCTCGTCAAGCTTGAAAAGGTTCGTATTTTTTTTAAAACCTCAGACTTTCAATCAAATAGCCCAGCGTGAGTAACTGAAAACCGGTATACGCAACACTCATCTTTTTCTTGTCGTTTAGTACACAGCTCAAATGTAATAAAATCAAATGTAATTCCTGTGTTTTTTGATGTGAATTCATCGATTTAGTCGTTTGTTTGTTCTTTTTTTGGGGCTGTTATTGTTTAACCCCTGTCACTATCTTCGTATTATGAAGAGGAGACTGTGAGTAGTCTCTCTTTTTCTTCAGATTTACTGAGGGGAGTGCACGCGCGTGACTTTAAGGATAAACAACCAAAATTATAAGGGGTAAGGCATATTTTCAGTGTACAATTATACGAAGGTAGTCTATAGCTTTCATCCTCTTCTTAAAGCCGCAATATCATGTATGTCTGCAAATTGTTGGAAAAAGCGGATCGTCTAGCATGCGGATGATAGTAGTTTTTGTTTGTCTTACGGATTATAGTCTTCAAACCGTCGTAATTCGACTTTGTAGAAATTTTAGAGATTGTTTTGGTGGGGGTCTTAGTTTTTGTAATTACGAAAACTAAGAGGGGTCTTAGTTTTCGAAATTACGAAAACTAAGACCCCTAAATTTACAGTTAAATTTGACCTAAAACTCGGTGGAAAGGATCCAACATGATATAATTTGACAGACCAGACCTATTTCGGTTACAATTTGACTTTATATTTCGACAGATTCGATTTTAGGGGGTCTTAGTTTTCGTAATCTCGAAAACTAAGACGGGTCTTAAGTCTTAGGTCTTAGTTTTCGAGGGTCTTAGTTTTCGTAACACCCAGATATCTCGACGTACTTCCGGTCTCATTTCGTGAAATAGCTGAAACAAGCCGAAAAGTCACGAATTTGCGCGCCCAATCTTGTCCCGAAACTAGCGCATAATTTCATAGCTATTTTTCATATTTCAAACTACCTTGGGTCGCAGTGGCGCAATCGTCTAATCCCTCAACTTAGAGTCTCCTCTGATCTGACACGTCACACAGGTGAGTCGCTCAAACCCCGGGAACGCTAAAATAAAAATTCTTTCTTCCTCTAGTAAGTTAAGAAATAAATCAAAGAAATCGAAGTGATCTCGAGATATCTCGAACTAATTCGGCTCTCACTTCGTCAAATAGCCGAATAAAACGGTAAACCTACAAACTTTGCGTACCCAATCTTGTCCCAAGAAAGCAACTTTGGGACATTCCTGAACGTTGCGACTCCTTTACTTCGCGCTCCGCTGAAAAATAAAATAAATTGCCTGAACACTATGAGTCACCGTTTTTGTATGGCCTCTCTCAGTGCCAGCTCCGTTTCGTACAGTAACATCCTGCATAAAAGCGAAACTTTAGTTATGACCATATTAGTGTACTTTCTATTCAGTCCACTTTCTAGAATCGTTGATATGCAGAAACTATGAAAACTTCTGAAAGCAACAAAGCAGCAATTAAAGGCACTTAAGATACTGGTCATAAAACCTGACCAATGGTGATACTCTGTGCCCATATTTAGTAGTACTATTTTAATCTTGACTCGGTGTTTCTTTTTCAGATTCCCGGGCGTCAAAAATTCGAAATCACAAGTTTTTGAGAGTAACGCCCCTTTCGACCAGGTTCGCAAAATGTGGCCAATAGAGAGTCTTTATGATCATATTTAGTAACTCCCATTTGTCTCTCAAGTCAATGTTGCCACCTTCTACTTTAGATCTCCGCTTACTTCATGATTGTGACTTCCTGAAGGGAAAAAGACAATAATTCGTTGTTGTAGCAAAATTCCAATAACAGGAGCTCACCAGTCGCCTGGTCAGTCTAACGACGGAGCAGTGTGGAGCAAATCGTGATCTGACGAAGACCGCTTTCCTGATGATCTACAGAGTTGCAGTTTTCCTGCAAAACGTGATAATCCTTTGACAACGATATCATAAAATAACTAGGCATGGGTAAGCGCTTGTAACGCTCTTAGTGCTGATAGGGTTTTTTCTGCTCTGCTTTAAGTTACCACAGTGTATAAATATTTCCGCGCAACTGTAAAATTCAGGATCTTGTGCTAGACCCACACTGTACTTATAATATTTTATTTAGAGGTTCATGTATCATGAGTAATTGATATCCGATTTTCAGATGAGGGAAAAAGCAACCTAAACAGATCATCATAAAATAAGGTCTAGTTCTGATTTTGGGTAATCTCTTTCGAAGCTTTACTTTACTTTTTACGTTTATTTATATGTACACGTATAGCACCGATGCCAATAACTTGAAATTGGTTCTTTGAAATGCAGGAGAGCACAGGGTGACTTTGGCGATATACAGTGGTGTTCCTGATCCTGTTTGGACGATTCACCCTCGCCGTCATCGGAACTTCAGTAAAAATTAAAGAGCATCTGGATAGAGCCAGAAATGAAGGGAAGTCCTACCGTCATGACCACATGCCCTCCATTGTTGGTTACAAAGGCTTGCTAGTGCATCCACCAGGGGCAGAGGACGCAGAGGACGCAGAATGGGTGGTAGGCCACGAGACGAAGGAGCTACAAAAGCTATTGGTTGAAACCATGCCAGAAGGGCTGACACTCGACACCTTGCAGAAGAAGATTTTGAAGGCAATCGAATCGACAAGCTTTCATCTTCAAACAGAAAGTGTGTCGCACATAGAGGCTTCGAAGGCTCCCATCACAAGACGCAAAGGTGATGGCAAAATACAACATTATGCACCTGAACTCAACCTGGATCTGTGGAACTCTACCCCTACAGTCCAATCAAGGAACAACTGCTACAACTATGCAAACGACAAAATCACCAACAGCCTTGCACAGCCTGGTACTGGCAGCGGTGCTCCTTTCGATCGATTTCTCTTGACTGCAGAAGAGATACTTGCGGCTTCCGAACGGGATGGTTTAGTGAAACTGGACGTTGCACCACAAGATCCTTGCCCCGAAGCACCGGAACAACCTAACTGCTTGGTGGCACTCGTTGTCGCCGAAGGTTAGAAAAGAATTCATTCTTCTATGTAATTATATCCTCAAATTACTTTTTAACGAAGAATGAAAGCTGGGAATTTAACTTCTTTACGATAAGAGTGCTTAGTCATGAATCATGCTTGAAAGAGTAGGTCACTGTTACGATCATACCGCTTTGGGAGAAAAATGTCTTCTGCTAATCAAATAATCAATTTTTCATAGCATAGAGCTTTACTGATGCATCTATAATAAAATAATCCTTTTGCACAGATGAAATTAAGAAATCCAACAGGGGCACCCAACGACTGTTTTCTGTAAAATATCTGTTCGAAGAGGCAAATTTTGACCAGAATTTTCTATTGCTTGAATACGGCTAAAAATTTATAGATGAGCGTTCCATTCAGGTACAATTTTCGAAGCTTATCTGAAAAATTCCCTACGATTTTCAGGAGTTTAATTTTTCATATTTTACTCCTTGTGTTAGGCTAATTTTCGTAGAAAAAGGAATCCTAAAATTTTCCGATTCAAAAATGTGATGGCCAGAGGAATAAGAAAAATTCTCACATTCCTAAAACGTTCAAGTACATCTAAAATCTTCGGAAAAATAACACTGAAGCCCTTGTAATTTCGAAAAGCCTCAAGTTCCCCTTGGATGACCGAACAGATAAAAATTTTATAGCGCTTCTTAGAATGAATTTCTAGAGATCTAAAAGTCTCTAGATAGCCTAAAAAGACTTTTCAATGCATTTCGGAGGAAACCGTCGTTGGTTGCCCCTGATCCAATCCACAATCGGAAAGAGAAAAAGGGATTAAATTTCTGATTCTTGCTCTTCAATGCCGATTTAGGACTTAAAAAAAACGTTCGATTTTTGAAGCTATTATTATATAGTCCATTTCCTCAGTTCGACACTATTCGTAGCAACAGTTCCCTGTACTTATTTAGACTCGATTCGGGAGCAGGACTCGTAGACGTTAGTTTCTATTTGAATCGCTGTTCTTAACTTTTTGCTTTCCTTGCTTTGCTGTTTAGGTCATGATTTTCATTGGTATCGTCTGGGTAACAACGGGCGCTGGTCCCATAAGCCTGGGAAGTCTCCTGCCACAATCTACGATGGAGCTGGAAAATTGATTGATGATCCAAGAAACGCTGCCAATTCTGAATTTGGTCCCAATTACCAGTTTGTTTCCTTTATGAAGATTTTTACAAATATAATAAAATAGAGGGTCCTCTTGCCCACATTACTGCGCAAAGGATCTTTTGAATCCTGAAAGAACTTTGATTAAGGCCGAATTTCAAGCTAGATCTTTTTAGTTTAAGAATAACGCAACTTGTGACATGTTTAACCTTTGTCGACTTATTTTACGGATATTAATACGTTTTTACCTGATGCGACGTTTGCTGTTAATGAATCTAACCTGTTAAGGGTGAGTTCTTGAACGCTTTCGTCAGTTGGAGATTTTTTTCTACTGTTTCATATTTAACAAACAACAAAATCATTTTAGATCAACGGTTTATAATAGTAATTAGGGTATAGCTGTTTAGACAACAAGGCTACTCTAAAAGAAATCTTGTAATGCGAGTCAGTGGCTTGACAACATATTTACGGCTGATCAGTAAATTGTGGTAAAAAAAAATTTCATAACTATTAATTTCACTAAGAGATTGTGTTTACCTCGCAGTTCAGGACATAGTTTTGCTGATTGAAATATTTCTTATCACAGGAGTGGCTTCCGCGGCATAGCACAACTGCAATCTGCCTATCATCGAAATTTTGAGATAAAGTTAGAGACCGATCTATTGCCTTTAATAGCCAAAACATTAAAAATATGATCTGATGGTAATCAGATTTTAGGCACTGACACGAAGGTCTACAAACCTTAACTCACCTACTCGGTTAGTTCCACGAACTATTTAGGTGTCCCAAACTCTGCACAATGAACCTACAATTGAAAATTTCTTTTCCTTCACAATCTCTCGATTTTATATTTTAAAGCACTAATTTGTATTAATTATTATTCTGTGTAAGTTTAAATAAAAATTGACTTGACTTGACTTGACTCAAAGTTTAGACGAGCAAGAACCTCTATCGAGGAGAAACTAACTAAAGTAGATTAAACATCGCCATTTTACGTTTCCAACTTGGGCATAATTTACTTTCAGCTTGTAATCGCCTTTAGTACATGGGCTTTTGAAAAAATGATTGTTCTGAGCTATGTCATTTGATACTGATATTATGTGATTGTAATCTCGTTTAGATGATTTCTGTTTGTACATTCAGCGCTATTCTGTTCAAGATGGTTTCGTAGCTTCGTAGCAAACAGTAAAGGAATACTTTAAATATATACTAATATATAGATTTAGCCAGGACTAAAAGCGAAGCTCCCATTAATAAATTTATAATTTAAACCAAACAATAAACTTGTATTCCACGATTCAGTTAACTTTAGAACACATTCATGTGACTTTTTAGGGAAAGGCTAAGTTATTTTAGAGAAAAATAATTTGCAAACAACCCCAGAGTGAACCAAATCTTACGTCGAGTTGATAGCCTCATATGTACACCCAAAAACTGGCAATCGTCTTCGATCACATTTATTAAGAGCAATAATGGCTCTTGATCAGCGTAGGTTAATTAGGCCTGGAAAAAAATTCCGGCCGAAAGTTTTGCGTTCGACAAGTTTACTTTACAAATTCTTGCCAACAAATCTGGGTGCGTGTAAACCAACCGTATATATCATTTATACATCAAATCTGAGGTGAAACAGTACTATGAGGCACTGTTTTTATCATACAGACCTCGGACAACAGAATGCAGTATTTGACAATTTTGCAATACAAATTGCTATCATTCAACATTCAAGACAATCGAAGCACGGTTGGGCTTTAGCTAAACCGTTAAAAAAAATTTTCCAACATCACCTATACGGCCAGCCGGTTCTGACTTTTGCAGTGCTAGCTGTGGCGAGTGTTTGAATGAACATTAAAACAGTTACTTTCCAACATAATAATGAATTTATTATGTTTATTTTTTTGTTTTAAAATGTTTTAACGCGCGGCATTTTGAGTACTCTGGGAAGCGTTGTTCACTGAACGACTGAAAACAATCGGCACAGCGATTAAAATTACAAGAGGGACTACTAATAATCAATAAAAGAAATATAATTCGGTTGTGGACGTAAATACTACCACAACTCTAATTTTTAGCTTCTTTTTTCTTAAAGAATTGGCAGAAGAAAGAATTGGGGGGGGGGGGGGTATGATAAATGACATTGGTCGAGTAACGCTCCAAAGATAGAGGTCAGGTTTGTCGCATCAGTCGAATTGCCCTCTGAAACAAAAGCTTAGTTTGTTACCAGTCACTGTTATCTCCAAACTAACTAGCTCAATCATTCGAGTTGAGCCTTGGTAGAGGCTTCATAAGTTCTCAATCGCGATGGAGGTCGGCTTTCGCGAATTCTTTGTTATAACAGTCGTGTTGATCGTGTCTCCGAGAGTTAAGCCGGTCAAAATTTGTACTGTCTAAGTATGTAAGTGTTTGTTGAAGCAACCGGAACAAGCTAATTATAAGGCTGTAGAAATGTCGCCGGAAATAAGTTTAAGTGTGATTTTTTTGCGATTTTTGCAATCTTGATGCTATGCTTACCGTAGGAAGCATCGGACGTAAATACTACCACAACTCTAATTTTTAGCTTCTTTTTTCTTAAAGAATTGGCAGAAGAAAGAATTGGGGGGGGGGGGGGGGGGGGTATGATAAATGACATTGGTCGAGTAACGCTCCAAAGATAGAGGTCAGGTTTGTCGCATCAGTCGAATTGCCCTCTGAAACAAAAGCTTAGTTTGTTACCAGTCACTGTTATCTCCAAACTAACTAGCTCAATCATTCGAGTTGAGCCTTGGTAGAGGCTTCATAAGTTCTCAATCGCGATGGAGGTCGGCTTTCGTGAATTCTTTGTTATAACAGTCGTGTTGATCGTGTCTCCGAGAGTTAAGCCGGTCAAAATTTGTACTGTCTAAGTATGTAAGTGTTTGTTGAAGCAACCGGACCAAGCTAATTATAAGGCTGTAGAAATGTCGCCGGAAATAAGTTTAAGTGTGATTTTTTTGCCATTTTTGCAATCTTGATGCTATCGGCTTACCGTAGGAAGCATCGGACGTAAATACTACCACAACTCTAATTTTTAGCTTCTTTTTTCTTAAAGAATTGGCTAATTAATCAAATTAAAAAATGAAATGATGGCGATTTCGGGGCGACAAATCACCATGAAATCTCTGCTTAGTTACAGGTTCGCGATTATTGCCCAAAAAATCAGGAATAATCGGACTCTGTGACGGCCTCGTTAATACACAGCATTCAGAGCATTTGAGTTTATTCTCTGAGCTGCAAGACTTGCAAAAGCCAAAAATCCTGGGAAGAAGACCAACCCAGAGTGTCCTTCAGGATCACCGAATTGCTTTCTGGGCAACCTCAATTGCAGTAACGGTATAAACACCACTGAGCTACCACTGCAATGTTCTTCTACATGGGACGAAATACGTTCCCACTTGCCCTCCTTTAAAGAACGGTTGGGATCTATCCAAGTTTGCCGGGCACTGCTACATGGATAAAGGTGAAAACCCCACCTCTGGCTCCTCGCATATCAGAGCGTGGCACGTACAGGAATATCCATTTTGCTGGACCTCTGGGGTCCTTACACTTTTCTGTACTAAACACTGCATTTAGTTTATCGAGGTTTACTTCTGTGCTAGTAACTTGAGGGTTATTCCAATTCCGAGAGACGTGGGTCAAGTACTCCCTCCCTCTCCCAAACCCGGCGGGGTGGTTGGAAAAAAAAAAAAGAGAGAATGAAGCAAGACACTCATGCAAAGTAATATCCGGCACTACAGATGATAACAGACATTAGATAATAGCAGTACAATGACGGAAAACCTGCATGTAATTAGCACGAGTGATACGGTCACTTGCCAGCAAATCCCGAAATCGTTCACCTTAACTAACAGCTGCTGGTGCCTTTCTAACAATGGGTTTTTTTCGACTGTTGTTTTACTGTAATTGCCTTTCCGTTAACTAAATGTTCCCTTTCTAAAGAGTTACCAGGAGAGTGACTCAACAAACCTAACATATATGATCCAATGAAAAAGATGCAAAAAACAAAATATAGGTGAAACTGAACGCACACTTCGTGAACGCTTTAAAGAGCATAGACAGGCAACAAACAATCCACTCCACGCAAACGCCACGGCAGCAGTCAGAGCAGTCCCTTCCCACTTTAATCAACCTGGCTATTCGATCACAGACATTAAACTTATTCCGCTGGAATTACAACCCACCCTCAGCATGTCACGCCGTAAGGGAAGAGAAACGTACCTCATAGATAGAGGCAAAACCCTGTCACCAGACGGTCTGAACCGAAGGAATGAACATTGAACTGTCTCTATTTCTATTTTTTTTATATAATCATTTACCTGTATATTATTCTCTCTGGTATTAATAATTGTAGTTAATTATTAACCACTTATGTAAACTTTAAATTCAAATTTTAGGAGCCGTTAAAAGATATTTTCTCTTAGTAAAGCCCTCAAGAAAGCTAACTTTGTTAGCCGAAATATAGGCATACAATACTTTGCCGTAGTGCCAGCCCTACAGCATCTCTTTAATTAGAGATACGGCAAGAGGAACTAATCAGTTATACCTACGCGTTGCATTCAAACAGTTTTTCCTAGACTATAATGGCGTACGGGCTCTGAGAGGCCAGCGGGATTCAAATCCCGGCGTCGACGCCATATGTGGATTGAGTCTGTTGTTGGTTCTCTCCTTTGCTCCGAGAGGTTTTTC
Organism: Porites cylindrica; assembly: GCA_964035525.1. Lineage (NCBI taxonomy): Eukaryota > Metazoa > Cnidaria > Anthozoa > Scleractinia > Poritidae > Porites > Porites cylindrica. The sequence continues at coordinate 12,361,049 of OZ037788.1, read as the reverse complement.
TCCGCGAACTCCAGTTTTCCCCTCTCCTCAAAAACAAATAATTTTCAAATTCATTTATTTATTTATTTAAGTCCATTTTCCACTAAGTGCTTGATCGTTAAAGTGTATATGACTTGAGTGTTGAATTTCTAGCTGACTCTTCCTGCCTTCTCGTCAAGCTTGAAAAGGTTCGTATTTTTTTTAAAACCTCAGACTTTCAATCAAATAGCCCAGCGTGAGTAACTGAAAACCGGTATAAAATAGATGCAACACTCCTCTTTTTCTTGTCGTTTAGTACACAGCTCAAATGTAATAAAATCAAATGTAATTCCTGTGTTTTTTGATGTGAATTCATCGATTTAGTCGTTTGTTTGTTCTTTTTTTGGGGCTGTTATTGTTTAACCCCTGTCACTATCTTCGTATTATGAAGAGGAGACTGTGAGTAGTCTCTCTTTTTCTTCAGATTTACTGAGGGGAGTGCACGCGCGTGACTTTAAGGATAAACAACCAAAATTATAAGGGGTAAGGCATATTTTCAGTGTACAATTATACGAAGGTAGTCTATAGCTTTCATCCTCTTCTTAAAGCCGCAATATCATGTATGTCTGCAAATTGTTGGAAGAAGCGGATCGTCTAGCACGCGGATGATAGTAGTTTTTGTTTGTCTTACGGATTATAGTCTTCAAACCGTCGTAATTCGACTTTGTAGAAATTTTAGAGATTGTTTTGGTGGGGGTCTTAGTTTTTGTAATTACGAAAACTAAGAGGGGTCTTAGTTTTCGAAATTACGAAAACTAAGACCCCTAAATTTACTGTTAAATTTGACCTAAAACTCGGTGGAAAGGATCCAACATGATATAATTTGACAGACCAGACCTATTTCGGTTACAATTTGACTTTATATTTCGACAGATTCGATTTTAGGGGGTCTTAGTTTTCGTAATCTCGAAAACTAAGACGGGTCTTAGGTCTTAGGTCTTAGTTTTCGAGGGTCTTAGTTTTCGTAACACCCAGATATCTCGACGTCCTTCCGGTCTCATTTCGTGAAATAGCTGAAACAAGCCGAAAAGTCACGAATTTGCGCGCCCAATCTTGTCCCGAAACTAGCGCATAATTTCATAGCTATTTTTCATGTTTCAAACTACCTTGGGTCGCAGTGGCGCAATCGTCTAATCCCTCAACTTAAGAGTCTCCTCTGATCTGACACGTCACACAGGTGAGTCGGTTCAAACTCCGGGAAAGCTAAAATAATAACTCTTTCTTCCTCTAGTAAGTTAAGAAATAAATCAAAGAAATCGAAGTGATCTCGAGATATCTCGAACTAATTCGGCTCTCACTTCGTCAAATAGCCGAATAAAACGGTAAACCTACAGACTTTGCGTACCCAATCTTGTCCCAAGAAAGCAACTTTGGGACATTCCTGAGCGTCGCGACTCCTTTACTTCGCGCTCCGCTGAAAAATAAAATAAATTGCCTGAACACTATGAGTCACCGTTTTTGTATGGTCTCTCTTAGTGCCAGCTCCGTTTCGTACAGTAACATCCTGCATAAAAGCGAAACTTTAGTTATGACCATATTTTGTACTTTCTATTCAGTCCACTTTCTAGAATCGTTGATATGCAGAAACTGAAAACTTCTGAAAGCATGCAAAGCAGCAATTAAAGGCACTTAAGATACTGGCCATAAAACCTGACCAATGGTGATACTCTGTGCCCATATTTAGTAGTACTATTTTAATCTTGACTCGGTGTTTCTTTTTCAGATTCCCGTGCGTCAAAAATTCGAAATCACAAGTTTTTTAGAGTAACACCCCTTTCGGCCAGGTTCGCAAAATGTGGCCAATAGAGAGTCTTTATGATCATATTTAGTAACGCCTATTTGTCTCTCAAGTCAATGTTGACACCTTCTACTTTAGATCTCCGCCTACTTCATGATTGTGACTTCCTGAAGGGAAAAAGACAATAATTCGTTGGTGTAGCAAAATTCCAATAACAGGAGCTCACCAGTCGCCTGGTCAGTCTAACGACGGAGCAGTGTGAAGCAAATCGTGATCTGACGAAGACCGCTTTCCTGATGATCTACAGAGTTGCAGTTTTCCTGCAAAACGTGATAATCCTTTGACAACGATATCATAAAATAACTAGGCATGGGTAAGCGCTTGTAACGCTCTTAGTGCTGATAGGGTTTTTTCTGCTCTACTTTAAGTTACCACAGTGTATAAATATTTCCGCGCAACTGTAAAATTCAGGATCTTGTGCTAGACCCACACTGTACTTATAATATTTGATTTAGAGGTGCATGTATCATGAGTAATTGATATCCGATTTTCAGATGAGGGAAAAAGCAACCTAAACTGATCATCATAAAATAAGGTCTAGTTCTGATTTTGGGTAATCTTTTTCGAAGCTTTACTTTACTTTTTACGTTTATTTATATGTACACGTATAGCACCGATGCCAATAACTTGAAATTGGTTCTTTGAAATGCAGGAAAGCACAGGGTGACTTTGGCGGTATACAGTGGTGTTCCTGATCCTGTTTGGACGATTGACCCTCGCCGTCATCGGAACTTCAGTAAAATTAAAGAGCATCTGGATAGAGCCAGAAATGAAGGGAAGTCCTACCGTCATGACCACATGCCCTCCATTGTTGGTTACAAAGGCTTCCTAGTGCATCCACCAGGGGCAGAGGACGCAGAGGACGCAGAGGACGCAGAGGACGCAGAATGGGTGGTAGGCCACGAGACGAAGGAGCTACAAAAGCTATTGGTTGAAACCATGCCAAAAGGGCTGATACTCGACACCTTGCACGAGAAGATTTTGATGGCAATCGAATCGACAAGCTTTCATCTTCAAACAGAAAGTCTGTCGCACATAGAGGGTTCGAAGGCTCCCATCACAAGACACAAAGGTGATGGCAAAATACAACATTATGCACCTGAACTCAACCTGGATCTGTGGAACTCTACCCCTACAGTCCAATCAAGGAACAACTGCTACAACTATGCAAACGACAAAATCACCAACAGCTTTGCACAGCCTGGTACTGGCAGCGGTGCTCGTTACAATTCATTGACTGCAAGAGAGATACTTCGGGTTTCCGAAAGGGATGGTTTAGTGAAACTGCGCGTTGCAGAACAAGATCCTTGCCCCAAAGCACCGAAACAACCTAACTGCTTGGTGGCACTCGTTGTCGCCGAAGGTTAGAAAAGAATTCATTCTTCTATGTAATTATATCCTCAAATTACTTTTAACGAAGAATGAAAGCTGGGAATTTAACTTCTTTACGATAAGAGTGCTTAGTCATGAATCATGCTTGAAAGAGTAGGTCACTGTCACGATCATACCGCTTTGGGAGAAAAATGTCTTCTACTAATCAAATAATAGCATAGAGCTTTACTGATGCATCTATAATAAAATAATCCTTTTGCACAGATGAAATTAAGAAATCCAACAGGGGCACCCAACGACTGTTTTCTGTAAAATATCTGTTCGAAGAAGCAAATTTTGACTAGAATTTTCTATTGCTTGAATACGGCTAAAAATTTCTAGATGAGCGTTCCATTCAGGTGCAATTTTCGAAGCTTATCTGAAAAATTCCCTACGATTTTCTGGAGTTTAATTTTTCATATTTTACTCCTTGTGTTAGGCTAATTTTCGTAGGAAAAGGAAACCTAAAATTTTCCGATTCAAAAATGTGATGGACAGAGGAATAAGAAAAATTCTCACATTCCTAAAACGTTCAAGTACATCTAAAATCTTCGGAAAAATAACACTGAAGCCCTTGTAATTTCGAAAAGCCTCAAGTTCCCCTAGGATGACCGAACTGATACAAATTTTACAGCCCTTCTTAGAATGAATTTCAAGAGATCTAAAAGTCTCTAGATAGCCTAAAAAGACTTTTCAATGCATTTCGGAGGAAACCGTCGTTGGTTGCCCCTGATCCAATCCACAATCGGAAAAAGAAAAAGGGAATAAATTTCTGATTCTTGCTCTTCAATGCCGATTTAGGACTTAAAAAAACCGGTCGATTTTTGAAGCTATTATTATATAGTCCATTTCCTCAGTTCCACACTATTCGTAGCAACAGTTCCCTGTAGTTATTTAGACTCGATTCGGGAGATTATGGCTTTCCTTGCTTTGCTGTTTAGGTGTTGATTTTCATTGGTATCGTCTGAATGACAACGGGCGCTGGTCCCATAAGCCTGGGTCGTCTCCTCCCACAATCTACGATGGAGCTGGAAAATTGATTGATGATCCAAGGGAAGCTGCCAATTCTGACTTTGGTCCCAATTACCAGTTTGTTTCCTTTATGAAGATTTTTACAAATATAATAAAATAGATGGTCCTCTTGCCCACATTACCGCGCAAAGGATCTTTTGAATCCTGAAAGAACTTTGATTAAGGCCGAATTTCAAGCTAGATCTTTTTAGTTTAAGAATAACGCAACTTGTGACATGTTTAACCTTTGTCGACTTATTTTACGGATATTAATACGTTTTTACCTGATGCGACGTTTGCTGTTAATGAATCTAACCTGTTAAGGGTGAGTTCTTGAACGCTTTCGTCAGTTGGAGATTTTTTTCTACTGTTTCATATTTAACAAACAACAAAATCATTTTAGATCAACGGTTTATAATAGTAATTAGGGTATAGCTGTTTAGACAACAAGGCTACTCTAAAAGAAATCTTGTAATGCGAGTCAGTGGCTTGACAACATATTTACGGCTGATCAGTAAATTGTGGTAAAAAAAAATTTCATAACTATTAATTTCACTAAGAGATTGTGTTTACCTCGCAGTTCAGGACATAGTTTTGCTGATTGAAATATTTCTTATCACAGGAGTGGCTTCCGCGGCATAGCACAACTGCAATCTGCCTATCATCGAAATTTTGAGATAAAGTTAGAGACCGATCTATTGCCTTTAATAGCCAAAACATTAAAAATATGATCTGATGGTAATCAGATTTTAGGCACTGACACGAAGGTCTACAAACCTTAACTCACCTACTCGGTTAGTTCCACGAACTATTTAGGTGTCCCAAACTCTGCACAATGAACCTACAATTGAAAATTTCTTTTCCTTCACAATCTCTCGATTTTATATTTTAAAGCACTAATTTGTATTAATTATTATTCTGTGTAAGTTTAAATAAAAATTGACTTGACTTGACTTGACTCAAAGTTTAGACGAGCAAGAACCTCTATCGAGGAGAAACTAACTAAAGTAGATTAAACATCGCCATTTTACGTTTCCAACTTGGGCATAATTTACTTTCAGCTTGTAATCGCCTTTAGTACATGGGCTTTTGAAAAAATGATTGTTCTGAGCTATGTCATTTGATACTGATATTATGTGATTGTAATCTCGTTTAGATGATTTCTGTTTGTACATTCAGCGCTATTCTGTTCAAGATGGTTTCGTAGCTTCGTAGCAAACAGTAAAGGAATACTTTAAATATATACTAATATATAGATTTAGCCAGGACTAAAAGCGAAGCTCCCATTAATAAATTTATAATTTAAACCAAACAATAAACTTGTATTCCACGATTCAGTTAACTTTAGAACACATTCATGTGACTTTTTAGGGAAAGGCTAAGTTATTTTAGAGAAAAATAATTTGCAAACAACCCCAGAGTGAACCAAATCTTACGTCGAGTTGATAGCCTCATATGTACACCCAAAAACTGGCAATCGTCTTCGATCACATTTATTAAGAGCAATAATGGCTCTTGATCAGCGTAGGTTAATTAGGCCTGGAAAAAAATTCCGGCCGAAAGTTTTGCGTTCGACAAGTTTACTTTACAAATTCTTGCCAACAAATCTGGGTGCGTGTAAACCAACCGTATATATCATTTATACATCAAATCTGAGGTGAAACAGTACTATGAGGCACTGTTTTTATCATACAGACCTCGGACAACAGAATGCAGTATTTGACAATTTTGCAATACAAATTGCTATCATTCAACATTCAAGACAATCGAAGCACGGTTGGGCTTTAGTTAAACCGTTAAAATTTTCCAACATCACCTATACGGCCAGCCGGTTCTGACTTTTGCAGTGCTAGCTGTGGCGAGTGTTTGAATGAACATTAAAACAGTTACGTTCCAACATAATAAAGAATTTATTATGTTTATTTTTTTGTTTTAAAATGTTTTAACGCGCGGCATTTTGAGTACTCTGGGAAGCGTTGTTCACTGAACGACTGAAAACAATCGGCACAGCGATTAAAATTACAAGAGGGACTACTAATAATCAATAAAAGAAATGATAATTCGGTGAAACATATACAGAAATGTCGCCGGAAATAAGTTTAAGTGTGATTTTTTTGCGATTTTTGCAATCTTGATGCTATGCTTACCGTAGGAAGCATCGGACGTAAATACTACCACAACTCTAATTTTTAGCTTCTTTTTTCTTAAAGAATTGGCTAATTAATCAAATTAAAAAATGAAACGACGGCGATTTCGGGGCGACAAATCACCATGAAATCTCTGCTTGGTTACAGGTTCGCGATTATTGCCCAAAAAATCAGGAATAATTGGACTCTGTGACGGCCTCGTTAATACACAGCATTCAGAGCATTTGAGTTTATTCTCTGAGCGGCAAGACTTGCAAAAGCCAAAAATCCTGGGAAGAAGACCAACCCAGAGTGTCCTTCAGGATCACCGAATTGCTTTATGGGCAACCTCAATTGCAGTAACGGTATAAACACCACTGAGCTACCACTGCATTGTTCTTCTACATTGGACGACATACGTTCCCACTTGCCCTCCTTTAAAGAACGGTTGGGATCTATCCAAGTTTGCCGGGCACTGCTACATGGATAAAGGTGAAAACCCCACCTCTGGCTCCTCGTATATCAGAGCGTGGCACGTACAGGAATATCCATTTTGCTGGCCCTCTGGGGTCCTCACACTTTTCTGTGTTAAACACCGCATTTAGTTTATCGAGGTTTACTTCTGTGCTAGTAACTTGAGGGTTATTCCAATTCCGAGAGACGTGGGTCAAGTACTCCCTCCCTCTCCCAAACCCGGCGGGGTGGTTGGAAAAAAAAAGAGAGAGAATGAAGCAAGACACTCATGCAAAGTAATATCCGGCACTACAGATGATAACAGACATTAGATAATAGCAGTACAATGACGGAAAACCTGCATGTAATTAGCACGAGTGATACGGTCACTTGCCAGCAAATCCCGAAATCGTTCACCTTAACTAACAGCTGCTGGTGCCTTTCTAACAATGGGTTTTTTTCGACTGTTGTTTTACTGTAATTGCCTTTCCGTTAACTAAATGTTCCCTTTCTAAAGAGTTACCAGGAGAGTGACTCAACAAACCTAACATATATGATCCAATGAAAAAGATGCAAAAAACAAAATATAGGTGAAACTGAACGCACACTTCGTGAACGCTTTAAAGAACATAGACAGGCAACAAACAATCCACTCCACGGAAACGCCACGGCAGCAGTCAGAGCAGTCCCTTCCCACTTTAATCAACCTGGCTATTCGATCACAGACATTAAACTTATTCCGCTGGAATTACAACCCACCCTCAGCATGTCACGCCGTAAGGGAAGAGAAACGTACCTCATAGATAGAGGCAAAACCCTGTCACCAGACGGTCTGAACCGAAGGAATGAACATTGAACTGTCTCTATTTCTATTTTTTTTATATAATCATTTACCTGTATAATATTCTCTCTGGTATTAATAATTGTAGTTAATTATTAACCACTTATGTAAACTTTAAATTCAAATTTTAGGAGCCGTTAAAAGATATTTTCTCTTAGTAAAGCCCTCAAGAAAGCTAACTTTGTTAGCCGAAATATAGGCATACAATACTTTGCCGTAGTGCCAGCCCTACAGCATCTCTTTAATTAGAGATACGGCAAGAGGAACTAATCAGTTATACCTACGCGTTGCATTCAAACAGTTTTTCCTAGACTATAATGGCGTACGGGCTCTGAGAGGCCAGCGGGATTCAAATCCCGGCGTCGACGCCATATGTGGATTGAGTCTGTTGTTGGTTCTCTCCTTTGCTCCGAGAGGTTTTTCTCTGCGTACTCCAGTTTTCCCCTCTCCTCAAAAACAAATAATTTTCAAATTCATTTATTTATTTATTTAAGTCGATTTTCCACTAAGTGCTTGATCGTTAAAGTGTATATGACTTGAGTGTTGAATTTCTAGCTGACTCTTCCTGCCTTCTCGTCAAGTTTGAAAAGGTTCGTATTTTTTTTAAAACCTCAGACTTTCAATCAAATAGCCCAGCGTGAGTAACTGAAAACCGGTATAAAATAGATGCAACACTCCTCTTTTTCTTGTCGTTTAGTACACAGCTCAAATGTAATAAAATCAAATGTAATTCCTGTGTTTTTTGATGTGAATTCATCGATTTAGTCGTTTGTTTGTTCTTTTTTTGGGGCTGTTATTGTTTAACCCCTGTCACTATCTTCGTATTATGAAGAGGAGACTGTGAGTAGTCTCTCTTTTTCTTCAGATTTACTGAGGGGAGTGCACGCGCGTGACTTTAAGGATTAACAACCAAAATTGTAAGGGGTAAGGCATATTTTCAGTGTACAATTATACGAAGGTAGTCTATAGCTTTCATCCTCTTCTTAAAGCCGCAATATCATGTATGTCTGCAAATTGTTGGAAGAAGCGGATCGTCTAGCACGCGGATGATAGTAGTTTTTGTTTGTCTTACGGATTATAGTCTTCAAACCGTCGTAATTCGACTTTGTAGAAATTTTAGAGATTGTTTTGGTGGGGGTCTTAGTTTTTGTAATTACGAAAACTAAGAGGGGTCTTAGTTTTCGAAATTACGAAAACTAAGACCCCTAAATTTACTGTTAAATTTGACCTAAAACTCGGTGGAAAGGATCCAACATGATATAATTTGACAGACCAGACCTATTTCGGTTACAATTTGACTTTATATTTCGACAGATTCGATTTTAGGGGGTCTTAGTTTTCGTAATCTCGAAAACTAAGACGGGTCTTAGGTCTTAGGTCTTAGTTTTCGAGGGTCTTAGTTTTCGTAACACCCAGATATCTCGACGTACTTCCGGTCTCATTTCGTGAAATAGCTGAAACAAGCCGAAAAGTCACGAATTTGCGCGCCCAATCTTGTCCCGAAACTAGCGCATAATTTCATAGCTATTTTTCATATTTCAAACTACCTTGGGTCGCAGTGGCGCAATCGTCTAATCCCTCAACTTAGAGTCTCCTCTGATCTGACACGTCACACAGGTGAGTCGGTTGAAACCCCGGGAAAGCCAAAATAATAATTCTTTCTTCCTCGAGTAAGTTAAGAAATAAATCAAAGAAATCGAAGTGATCTCGAGATATCTCGAACTAATTCGGCTCTCACTTCGTCAAATAGCCGAATAAAACGGTAAACCTACAAACTTTGCGTACCCAATCTTGTCACAAGAAAGCAACTTTGGGACATTCCTGAGCGTCGCGACTCCTTTACTTCGCGTTCCACTGAAAAATAAAATAAATTGCCTGAACACTATGAGTCACCGTTTTTGTATGGCCTCTCTTAGTGCCAGCTTTGTTTCGTACAGTAACATCCTGCATAAAAGCGAAACTTTAGTTATGACCATATTTTGTACTTTCTATTCAGTCCACTTTCTAGAATCGTTGATATGCAGAAACTATGAAAACTTCTGAAAGCATGCAAAGCAGCAATTAAAGGCACTTAAGATACTGGCCATAAAACCTGACCAATGGTGATACTCTGTGCCCATATTTAGTAGTACTATTTTAATCTTGACTCGGTGTTTGTTTTTCAGATTACCGTGCGTCAAAAATTCGAAATCACAAGTTTTTGAGAGTAACGCCCCTTTCGGCCAGGTTCGCAAAATGTGGCCAATAGAGAGTCTTTATGATCATATTTAGTAACGCCCATTTGTCTCTCAAGTCAATGTTGACACCTACTTTAGATCTCCGCCTACTTCATGATTGTGACTTCCTGAAGGGAAAAGACAATAATTCGTTGTTGTAGCAAAATTCCAATAACAGGAGCTCACCAGTCGCCTGATCAGTCTAACGACGGAGCAGTGTGGAGCAAATCGTGATCTGACGAAGACCGCTTTCCTGATGATCTACAGAGTTGCAGTTTTCCTGCAAAACGTGATAATCCTTTGACAACGATATCATAAAATAACTAGGCATGGGTAAGCGCTTGTAACGCTCTTAGTGCTGATAGGGTTTTTTCTGCTCTGCTTTAAGTTACCACAGTGTTTTAATATTTCCGCGCAACTGTAAAACTCAGGATATTGTGCTAGGCCCACACTGTACTATATAATGTTTTATTTAGAGGTTCATGTATCATGAGTAATTGATATCCGATTTTCAGTTGAGGGAAAAAGCAACCTAAACTGATCATCATAAAATAAGGTCTAGTTCTGATTTTGGGTGATCTTTTTTGAAGCTTTACTTTACTTTTTACGTTTATTTATATGTACACGTATAGCACCGATGCCAATAACTTGAAATTGGTTCTTTGAAATGCAGGAGAGCACAAGGTGACTTTGGCGATATACAGTGGTGTTCCCGATCCTTTTTGGATTGTTCACCCTCGTCATAAGAACTTAAATGAAATTAAAAAGCATCTGGAAATCGCCAGAACTGAAGGGAAGTCCTACCGTCATGACCACATGCCCTCCATTGTTGGGTACAAAGGCTTGCTAGTGCATCCACCAGAGGCAGAGGACGCAGAATGGGTGGTAGGCCACGAGACGAAGGAGCTACAAAAGCTATTGGTTGAAACCATGCCAGAAGGGCTGATACTCGACACCTTGCGCGCGAAGATTTTGAGGGCAATCGAATCGACAAGCTTTCCTCTTCAAACAGAAAGTGTGTCGCACATAGAGGCTTTGAAGGCTCCCACCACAAGACACAAAGGTGATGGCAAAATACAACATTATGCACCTGAACTCAACCTGGATCTGTGGAACTCTACCCCTACAGTCCAATCAAGGAACAACTGCTACAACTATGCAAACGACAAAATCACCAACAGCTTTGCACAGCCTGGTACTGGCAGCGGTGCTCCTTTCGATCGATTTCTCTTGACTGCAGAAGAGATACTTGCGGTTTAGGCACTGACACGAAGGTCTACAAACCTTAACTCACCTACTCGGTTAGTTCCACGAACTATTTAGGTGTCCCAAACTCTGCACAATGAACCTACAATTGAAAATTTCTTTTCCTACACAATCTCTCGATTTTATATTTTAAAGCACTAATTTGTATTAATTATTATTCTGTGTAAGTTTAAATAAAAATTGACTTGACTTGACTTGACTCAAAGTTTAGACGAGCAAGAACCTCTATCGAGGAGAAACTAACTAAAGTAGATTGAACATCGCCATTAATTTACTTTCAGCTTGTAATCGCCTTTAGTACATGGGCTTTTCAAAAAATGATTGTTCTGAGCTATGTCATTTGATACTGATATTATGTGATTGTAATCTCGTTTAGATGATTTCTGTTTGTACATTGAGAGCTATTCTGTTCAAGATAGTTTCGTAGCTTCGTAGCAAACCCTTTCTAAATAAAGGAATACTTTAAATATATACTAATATATAGATTTAGCCAGGACTAAAAGCGAGGCTCCCATTAATAAATTTATAATTTAAACCAAACAATAAACTTGTATTCCACAATTCAGTTAACTTTAGAACACATTCATGTGACTTTTTAGGGAAAGGCTAAGTGATTTTAGAGAAAAATAATTTGCAAACAACCCCAGAGTGAACCAAATTTTACATCGAGTTGATAGCCTCATATGTACACCCAAAAACTGGCAATCGTCTTCGATCACATTTATTAAGAGCAATAATGGCTCTTGATCAGCGTAGGTTAATTAGGCCTGGAAAAAAATTCCGGCCGAATGTTTTGCGTTCGACAAGTTTACTTTACAAATCTTGCCAACAAATCTGGGTGCGTGTAAACCAACCTTATATATCATTTATACATCAAATCTGAGGTGAAACAGTACTATGAGGCACTGTTTTTATCATACAGACCTCGGACAACAGAATGCAGTATTTGACAATTTTGCGATACAAATTGCTATCATTCAACATTCAGGACAATCGAAGCACGGTTGGGCTTTAGCTAAACCGTTAAAAAAAAATTTCCAAAATCACCTATACGGCCAGCCGGTTCTGACTTTTGCAGTGCTGGCTGTGGCGAGTGTTTGAATGAACATTAACACAGTTACGTTCCAACATAATAAAGAATTTATTATGTTTATTTTTTTATTTTAAAATGTTTTAACGCGCGGCATTTTGAGTACTCTGGGAAGCGTTGTTCACTGAACGACTGAAAACAATCGGCACAGCGATTAAAATTACAAGAGAGACTACTAACTAGGTATACCTATCGATAGAGTGCCAACGAGCAAATCATGCGTATTTTGCTTAGGAATAAAATTCCTTTTTTTTCCCATCTGACCGTTTCTTGGTCCCTTCCTGTTGCAAGGATTATTTTCTTGAAAAGTTCTCAGATTCAGTCTGGTGGCTTTACAAACCTGCTATGTAAAAGTGTGAAGTGCCTTGAAAGAATAAAGTCAGCTTTGCAGAGGAAGCGATCGGGAATATTATTAAGTCCAGCTACAAATCTACTGTCGGTTCGGTTTCACATTGTTGATAAATATTTGCACAGTTTAATCATTTAAACCTCCTTTCAAATTTCCCGAGGCTTTTTGATATCGGATTGAAACTTAGAATGATTCGCTGGGCCATCTGAAATGTTTCCAAGGACATGCGATGTACGGCACGTCGGTATTTAATTTTAGTTCATTATTTTTATATTGAACTCGGCCAGGTTTCCAAAAAAAATGGCGTTGTTTTCTTTTCCTTTGTCGTTCGCTTTAGGCTTGTAATTCGTTTTTGTTCTCATTGTTTTTGTTTGCTGGTTAGATTTTTTCCCCAACACCTGACTTTCCAACAGAAGCGACTGCATTCTTCGTGTCAAGCTTTCCTTATCTCCTCGTGTAATCTGATCCTTTTTAGTGGTGAGAATATTGCCTGCTGCACATAGAACACTTTTGCTGTTTTACAAACTTCTCTTCGTTAAAACTTAACATTATGGCCCCTAAAATTAAAAGAATATATCAAGTGCTCATGTCTCTTGACTGCGGTGGCCGGGTTTGACGAAAAAATTTAGGTCAATAAACACAGGAGGTCACGACGGCTGGAAGTGTGTGAAATTTTGTTTGTCTTCAACTTGAGCCCGGCCGCCAGGTACTGCCTTTTGATTGGTTCACAACTGACCACTTGGTCTCAGGGGAATCTACATTACATTGGGTTACACTTTTTTCAGCTCGATCGAGAATTTTTCTGCTTATTGCCCAGTGTTACGCGGCTCTATTCTGCTGCCGCCTCGCCATCCGAGCGTCTTCGCTCGGATGGCTCGTTGGCAATAATCAATAAAAGAAATATAATTCGGTGAAACATATACAGAGACGACAATTTTCATTCAGGAAGACAAGTATTAAAGTGTCTCTAAAAATCCTGAGTGCTGCAGAAGTTTATGTTTTCAGATGTTTTAAGCCGGCTTCCCGGTGTTTGCTTTTTTCAACGACGAACTCGAGGCAAGAAAATCGCTCAAACCTTCTTTTACAGCCAGAATTATGACTAATATTCTTTGGAACGTGTTCTTTCTATTTGCGGTGAGAAAATGTCTAGAGGCTTTTTAAAGATCTGTAAGCTTATAACAAACCTGATACTCGGTCAGATCATTGTCTCAAATCTTACAAACGTGCGTAAACAAAATAGCCGCATAAACTACGCTCGACTTCATTAAATTAGAAATAAAAAACAAACATCAAATACAATAATTACTCGGGCTTACCACTCAAAGGTATCAAGTAAGGCCAGTATCGCTTCAGACTTTGAAACCCTCTTACGCATTAAGCAAGATGAAAACGAAAACGATGCCATCCGAAATCGGATTTCCGACTTTGACAAGTGACGTATTTCTTTACCAAAAACCCAATAAACAAACTAGCCATGAATAACAGAAGACTCCCGATAGCAGCTGAATTTCTTTTTGTACATCCAGTGGAAAAAGAGAGTTAAAAACATCACAAGTTGAACCAAAACTCTGTCAGCTTCAGCTGAGAAAGTAAACAAGATTCAAAATGCTGCGTAAATTTTGCGCATGAACTCACCAGTCAAATTTTGACCAATCAGAGCATAAAAATTGGACGTAGAGCGTGACCAACACGTGAACATGGTGAGAAAAGTCAAAAGCAACTGTCTTCCCTGCCTGTAGCAGCTGGCTGAATTTTCGCGTCCGAGGTCAGTTTGAAATCAAAATTTTAATTGTGCGGCACATAACCACAACATATTTCATATCAATTAAAAAAATAATAATAAACTTGAGCCTGCGATCATTTGAAAACCAGTACCTTGTCAGCGGATAACTGAGGATAACTTCAAAAAAATACTTGACCTCGATGGGTCGACACCTGAGCCCGCGATTCGCTCAAGTGATACTGGTCAGCGGATACCTTGTTTTGACAGCTGTCAGTCAGCTGTCAGTCAATCACAACATTAATGTCCAATATGTGTATCAGTTTTCCTGTGCTCCGATCCCAAACTAGCTAAAAAGTATGAGATTGTTTGTTCGCGATCTAGTAAAACAATTAACTGGTCAGCGGACAGCTTCCAAATAAATCACGTCACCTCGATGAGTTGACACATGAGCCCGCGATATGGTCATGGGATACTGGTCAGTGGCTATCCTGTTTTGACAGCTGTCAATTGACCATATAGTGAATGTCCTATATAAAAGATGAGGACTTGCCAAGACACGCCTGAGACACCCCTCCCTTCCATTTGATAGTCTCCCCTACCCTACCCGTACAATCCGTAGACGCGTACGTACGTACGTACGCTCGGTCAATCACGTGACAACCAAGCGCTTCGCGTGCGCGGGAGCCCCGCTATCAATAATGTTAAGAATCGCATAATTGAATGAAATCTCGCATTCTGATTGGTTAACGAAGCGAGGTAGTTAGCGTGGAACTGCGAGTTGAAAACGAGGCTAAGTGATATTGTTTCGCATCCACGTAACAACTACTAACACAACAACTGCAAAAAAGTTTTTCTACAATGTCATTTTAAAATGTTTTCAAAACCATTGTCGCCTTTTGAAGAGCCAAAAACAAACAAAAGCGTTTTTCAAAGTGAGCCGGAGGTTCTTCCTTGTTTTGAAATGAACTACAAATTCAAAAGCATTTTTTGTGCCTAATCAGGAGCCGGCATCCGCTTGAATTTTTGGAAATAGTTCGGGGAGAGTCGGTACCCAGGGGCTCTTTTGCCCGTACTTGAAAACTTTCGTCCCGCCTTTTCTCCCAACCCGACTGACTGCCCCTGGGTCCCCGAGACCTAGGCCTGAGCCAATTCGGGAAAATACAAAGTTTTAACTTCCTTTAAATTTATCTTTCGGTGTTTGGTAATCAAGAGTCACACACTTTTTTAAAAAAGGTATCAGACGCACCAATTTTAATTTTTAAGCGCAATTTTTTCAGGGCGGGGCTGAAACAAGCTGGGATGATTTTCAGTGATATATTTTTGTCCAGCTTGATGAAATAAATAAATAAATAAATAAAGTCTTTATTCATCAAGAGATAAAAATACATATCTTTTGTTACAAGTAAGTGTAAGAAATTTAAAAAGTTAAAAAGTAAGAAATAAAAAATATATACCGGTATATATATCTAGTATATTACATAGCTAATTCATATTTAAAAACTAAACGATTAATAAAAGAGTTTTTAAAGCGCATAGTGTTAATCTTAGGTTTAAAACTAGTTTCTTTTCTAAGATTGTAGCTGGAGGGTTTAACACGAGGCATAATAGATAAAAGTGGATGTCCTTTGGCATTAAAAACTTTTTTGAAAATTTTACGGTCTTGCCTCTCTAAGAAATCATAAACACTTACAGGCTTAGACGTATATTTCCTTTTAAAACAGCGGTCTAAGAAACATTGTACGGGTGTAAGATCGGACTCGGACGCGGCGTAGACAGATAATGCGTAATAAATATTAGGTAGAACTATAGTATTAAAGAGAAGGTCTATTTCTGACTGATTGTACCCTTCTTTGCGCAGCGTTCTAAGGATATGTAGGGATTTGTTAGCTTTAATAAGTTTGTTCTTCACGTGCACTGAAAATTTGCTGTCACATTGGAAGGTGACGCCCAAAATCTCAACTTCTTTACAGCTTGGTATCATCCCAATGGGTGAATAGAGATCGTGGTTGCCTCTCTTTTTGATCGTCAACTCTTTACATTTGCTTGGGTTGCAAGACATTCCATTTGTATTCGTCCAATCTAAAAACTGTGACACTAACTGATCGGAGTAGTCTACCTCCTTCCATACAGGAGCAATAATTGTCGAGTCATCAGCGTACTTAAATAGCGCGTCATGATTACCTAAAGTGATGTTAAGATCATTGAGGAAGATATTAAAAAGGTAAGGACCGCTAACGCTACCTTGAGTTGTCCCTTGGTTGACCGGTTTCCAGTCACACTCAAAGTTGTTACAGTTGTTCATCACGTTCAGTTCATGCAAATCGAAATGGAAATGTTTATATAGCTGCTCCACTTTCAGTTCGTTAAAATTTTAGGATTTACCTTTATCTAATACAAAAACGAGCTTGTTCAAAACCAATAACTTTGGACTTGAAGATTTTACAGAGTAAAAACGTTCGCGACGGCATTGTAAAACAATTGACTTCAAACGGTCAGATATTCTCAGAGTCACATAGTATCATACAGCCTGTCAATCATGACTCTATTCCGTCACAAGCAGTAAGAAATATATCCAATCTTGCTTAAGCATCGTATAAAAATATAATAATAAGGAATCAGAGATAACGCATCCATGCACAGAGTGGTTCTTTGTCTACCATTCCTGGTCGAATTTGACATTTGGAAATGCTAGATTTTGAGGAGGGGGAAAAACCGGGGTACCTGGAGGAAACCTTCTTGGAGCAATGCAGAGAACCAACACCAGACTCAACCCAATATAGCGTAAAAATACACGCGTTTTGCCTTGTATACTAACGCACATTCAAATGATTCGGTCTTAATGAGAGAATTGTTACACTTGTACAAGCAACGTTTCCTTGGAGGACTATAACTCGAAGATGACAAAAACAGGATACCCATCGGGAACACTGAACTGCGCCAAAAGCGAACTGACGTGCTCTGCTGGTGGAGTCACAAAAAAGTTCTTTTACAAGAGATGTGGCACCAAAGAGAAGAAGTCTCAGCCCACAGACCACTCCTCTTGTCCTACTTCGACGTCTCGACTTTCAGCGCTCAGGCCATTTTTCGTGGTCATCCGAACCATGCGAAGGTCTAGCTTGTTGCAGTGCAAAGGGAGTACCTTCATTTCTCAGTTATTTTAAGACCTCGAGTATTGGTCCGGCCCCGGGAATCGAAACCGCCATCTCCCGCTCTGCAGTCGACACGCTCTATCGACTGAGCTAACACTGCCGCGGTTAGAATATTGACATATCGAACGTGGGCTATTTGTTCATACATCAGCTTGAGTATATCGAAGATACGAAGCACGCGGGCGCGAAGGAGGTGTTCGAGTTGCTCAATCACAAACTGGCATCAAAAGAGGAAAAAATGCAAGTTGAGATCTGGGATTGAATGATTAATAAGTCAGGTTGACGCTAGCATTGTTTGTTTCGATTTATTATAATATGACGAAACGACTGGGTACTAAGATCACAGCACTTATACGTCTAAATCTCTAACTTGTGTTCTATCCAAAGTACAATTTTAACTGAGCTGTTTAATAAGAGAAAACAGCCGACGATTCGAGGCGCCCTCATGGTTCGGGAGGCAAGCGTGAAAGAAAAGTGTGATGCACGTGCAGAGCTTAGATGTTTTGCTCATACAACCATTTAATTAGCTGAAGCGACGCCCGGTGAACATTAGGCTTAAAGCTGAACATTATATTGATCATTAGTTGCTTCTCTCTAGAGTTCGGGAACTAGAGTCTCGTCGGATCCGTGGGATCAACCGTTAAAATCATGGCGGTCAATTATTTCAGTGTGTTCTTTAGCATTGTGGTGTTGACGATCATTTCACAAAGGGGTAAGTTGTAGATTCGATAATATTTAGTGACGATTTCATAAATAAATGAACGAAAAGCACAAGACAAGAAAGAAATTTAAAATTTAGATCTCAAATCGTCTTCCGAACAGATATTTTCCGAATTAAAATTGACGTTGGGAGCGCCTGATAGAACGTGTTGGACGATCCAAACCGGCATTCAGACTAACTTAAATGAGCTATGAATTAAACTCACTAAGTTTGGTTCGTCTCATGAAAAGTTCGATGTTTGGCCTACGCCTGAGTCAATTCGGGAAAATACAAAGTTTTGACTTTCTTAAATTGATCTTCAGATCTCTTGGATCGAGATGATTTAACCGTCAGCTTTGTCTGTTTCGTATAGAATGCCGAGTAGATGGGCTATTAGGTTTGCATTGCATAAAAGACAGCGAAGAATGTAACAAAGATTGAATTACCAATAACCAATACTGGTCGAATTGGAACAAAATTTGGATTCGGTTGGATTATGAGGACGGGAGAAACTGGAGAAACCTCTTGGAGCAAAGCAGAGAACCAACAACAAACTCAACCTACATATGGCGTCGACGCTGCGGGATTTGAACCCCGGGGGAGGGGAGGGTACTCCCTTATAAGGGCTTAATGGGGACGTGCGGCCAGCCAGGGTATGTTTTTCGGGATTCTTGTCTTAAACAGGGTATCGAATTTATCATTTTTTGTCTTAAACAGGATATCTTTTCTTGGACGATAAACAGCAAAATTTTTACAAGCTCTAATGTTAATTAAATGTCTTAAACAGGGTATCAAAAATCGGAATTCTGTCTTAAACAGGGTAGGAAAATCAGCGATATTTGTCTTAAACAGGGTCAGGGTATGAGGGGCCGCGCCGCACCTCCCCACCCAGGGATATATCGAGTACCCCCCTCTCGGGATTTGAACCCGACCAACATTGCTGGAAGGCGAGTGCCCTCGCGCCACCTGCTCCCCCGAATCCTCTCGTTAGGCCCATTTACCAAGAGTCATAAAAACACACACTTTTTGCGTTTTATGCATATATCAAAATGATTCGTTCCTAAAAAAGTCTGTTTTTCTTACAGTTTCCTGCCTGAGTTGTTACACTTGTACAAGCAACGTTTCTTGGGCGGACTGTAACTCGAAAATGACAAAAACAGGATGCCCATCCGGAACACCTAATTGCGCCAAAAGCTTAGACACATGCTTTAAGGCCGGTGGAGTCAAGAAACAGATCTTCTTCAAGAGATGTGGCACCCAAGGAAAGACCTGCCAGCCTAAAAAGAGTCCCTCTTTCTGTACTGGTTCAAAGTTTGTTTCAGCATTTGGTTTCAGCTCCGAGGACACCTGTTGTTATGGAAACAACTGCAACTCGGGTCCACGGTATAAGGTCAGCAGCGCACTTGTGGGAGTTTCCATTTTATTGGTTTTCTGGAGCCTTCATTCTTTCTTTACATTTTAAGCAAACATTAAATGTAATACTGTAGTTTGTCAAGGCTAGCTTCAAACTTTAAGTAGGCTTCTTTAAGCAAATAAAGACTGCTCTGCGTAGTAATACGCCTTGTATTTTATAAAAGAAAAGGCTTCTGAATCGCAAGACCCGCTTGTGAACGTTGCATCTTGTTATTATAACTCATCAACCTGTAATTAAATAATTATAACAATTAAAAGGTTTTTTCTGTAAGCAAGTAAACACTCATTTATGGAGTAAAACACCCTTAAATAGAAACCGTGTTTGTTTTAATCATTCATTGCCAATAGGCCTTTCTCACGCGGCGGCCCTTTTGTCTCAGGGGATTTAAAATGCTTTGTTTATGCACGGCTAGCCTCGTTATGGAACTATAAAATATTTTTGTTTGTTTCGTTTGTTTGCATGTTATTTGCATTCAAGCTCCCAAAATGTAATCTAGAATTGTGCTACATTTATTCTCGCAAATACAGTGCAATTGTAAAATCGTTTCAGTTTTAAAGCTATTTTGGGTTTGGTGGCGGGGGGGTGGGGGTACTCCCTATAATGGCCTATGGGGAGGGTTCGTCCAAATTTGGTACGCCAAATTTTGGTACTTTTTTCATGGTTCAGGTACATGAAAGGGTAGGGATTTCACAGATTGAGGTATTTGAAAGTTGGGTAGGGAAAACTGTCGTTTCAGTCTCTTAAAGGCCCCAAAAGCGCTGAGAGATGCATTTTATGGCTGTGAAAAATCACGAAAACTCAGTGAATTTACAGCAGGTAGAAGGGGATGCAGGGTTTAGCAAGTATGTGAAAGGAGTACCAATTAGTAATAAAAGCTATACAAAAGAGGTACATTTCTTGACAAAGTTGTTGTATAAACGGGGTTAGACCTCGGTGCAAAGCCTCCCCTGTACAAAACTTTGTTGAGTACCCCCGCCCGGGTTTGAGAGATTTCCAAAAAACAAGGAGGCTGTCAATGAAATCAGGGGAAGTAATCAAAGTAAAGGGCTCCTGAAAAGGAATATATCCCTAAAAAAAGCTTCGACTGACTAAAAACTGATCTTTCGGTGTTTGGTCAGCATTAGACGTTACACTCCTTTCTAAATTATATCAGACGCATCAAGTTTTTAAACATCCTATTTATGAACGACTTTATTTTCGAGGCGAGGCTGAAACGAGCTGAGGTGATGTTTTCCCGAATTGGATGAAACGATCATCACACGTTCATGCCGAAAATGATAATGAAAATGCCTATCGTTCTAGTTTCAGTGAAGCTAGAACTTTGCTAAAAAATTTCCGTCAATTTCAACATAAGATTTCTTACAGAATTGCTGGTTTGCACGTGACGTCACGGCGGCCATGTTGGTGGTCAAGAACAAAAGCACTTCTCTCCTCTGGGAACTAAACTCTATTTTCAGGTAAATTCTTCGAGGAAATATTCTTTTGTTTTGACCCCCAACATGGCCGCCTTGTCACGTGGTTGCAAACCAAGAATAAGGCTATCCTCTTTTTTTCTCCGTTTAGCGTCGTCCGACCAAACCAAATTTTGGGGGTTTTGAAAAAAAAAGTAGCGACGTAGTTAAACCATTTTTCACTTGAAATAATTCTTTTAATCTGAAAAATGAGCATAGTAACAGCATAGAGAAAAACAGGAACAAAAACAGGGACATTTTTTACCGTATATTGGGCATTTTGTTAATCCAAATTTTTAACGTCATCCTGGGGTACCAGGACCTCCTATTCCGAGACTTCTTGTGATTTTTTTTAGTTTTTTTTTTTCAAACCGACCGACCGATCCAACATCAGAAAATGCATTCGACGCTAAATAGATAAAACTTGGGAAAGAACATTCAAAAATAGTAAATTTTGGACCGGGTGAAAAAGGTGTCGTTGAAAGTGTAAAATGGCCATGTTGGTGTCCCAAGCTAATCCCGTGGGAGTTAAATCTTTTCCTTATGTAAAAACTTACTTTTTCTTTTGTTCGAATAAATTTGCATAGTTGCTTGCCAAGTGGTGTGTGAAAACGCTTTGTATGATAAACAGCCTTTACCTTGTTTCAAGCTCCGTTATCACGTGTATTGTAAGAGCCAATAAGAAAACACTTTTGAAATAATCACGAGGCTAGTCTGCGGCGCAGGGTTCAAATTTAAAATTCAGTGATAACATGTTTATATTAGATGGCGGAGGAAGACATAAAAACGCATGATGCTATAAACATGTCTTCTTGGCTCTTGGGGAAGATTGCTCTTTCACAAACCAGTCCGTCTCGTCTGTCTTTACTTTACTGCAATATGTGTGTGGAAAAGCGTTTCTGAGTTGACTTAATAAGGAGATGAAATTATGAAAAGCAAAGTCGTCAAAGGTAGGTACTGGCGTCCATTTGAATTTTAATGAAGTTCGGCCGTTTATTTGCAACTAGTCTGATATTTAAAGTGCTCAGTAAACAGGACATTCTTCTATTTAATTTTTTTAGAATTTCATTTGATAACGCTGCGAATTATTGTAATTGCTGTTCATTGCAGGAATTGCAAGAGGTAAAATTTAAAATCACTAAATCAAGATGCACATCAGTGATGAATGCAGCGCCCTCACGAAACTATCATGGAATTAGACAATTCAACTTTTAGAAAGTAAGAAGCTATTCTTCGTAAGAATATAGGACAAGATTTCCGCAGTACAACCCTATACATAAATTATGCATACATCTATTGTTCAAAGAAAACAAATAGGCAGAACAATACTAAGCCTTTGGGATTTCATGTATTATTTAAAAGATATTCCTTTTTTTATTATTTTTGTAACGCAGCATGAATGGAGCTGTTTTAAACATGAAATAATATCTTTTTTTCCTTGATTTACACAAAAGTGTGGTCCGTTTGAAGGTGATTATAAAATTGTCGCAGTCTTTCGCTAAATGAAGGACACAGGAGTGTTATGAGGAAAGGGAGAAACGATCCCTCTAAGAAAAAATAACATTAATTAAGAAGAAAAAATGGGATTATTCTCTTGTGTTTTAATGAATTATTCTCCCAGCCAGAATAAACAAGAGGTAAGCCTGGTAAAGGTTTGTTCACCCATACTACTGATAGTGGCATTTGCCCATCCACTGTGGCGACCACCCAAACACCTTTGCAACCCTGGTCTAATCTCCGTGGCAAGAACCATTAATAAAAACTTCTTCAGCTAAAAGAAATCAAGCGTTGGTCGAATGCACTCTAGTTGCTCTGCCTCGAACAAATTCCACTTAGAAATTTATCAGAGTTCAAGCTAGAAACAAAGAAACTACCGCTCACTTTTATGACTATTAGATTCTAGTTTCGATCAAGTCTTTTATTGAACAAAAGTCAGCGTTAATGCAGTACGACCACTACAGAGAGATGGAAAGGAAAACAACTTCAAAAGATGGTAAGTAAATTCTATTCATAAATCAACGTTATTCAACTTAACCTTCTTCTGACAAATTATGGTCTTCAAAGGCATCTCAGTACATGTATCAAAATAACAACAGTGAACGTGCATAATTCTGCAAACGATCGGATGCAGTAGTTGTATAGTAAATGTCATCGTAAAAACAATGGAAAATAAATTCATTGACATCAAATGAGTAGATCGTTTTCAGTCACGTGGTCACCAGCTTTGCAAATTGCTTGGAATAAAAGAAAGTTTTAACATGTGAAAAGAGTTCAATTCCCACAGGACTTTTTTTGTACAAAAACATGGCCGCCGATTCATTGTTTTGTACAAAAACATGGCCCCCGATTCATTGTTTTGTACACAAATATGGCCGCCGATTCATTGTTTTGTACACAAATATGGCCGCCGTGACGTCATGTGAAAACGATCTATACACAAGAGCTAATTGAAGTACACAACTCGTTTTTGTTTCTTCTTATTGAAGGCAACTAAGCTTAAATGTGAAAGCATTCCTATAGTATCTTTGACAAGACTCTTGACTTGATCAGACCACTCTGTTCATCATCAGAAATTCTGTTCGAAGCTCAATACTTTGAGAAGGTTTTTCGATAAAGTACACTCGGAAGAATTTCTACGTAAAGTTGGTCTCTCTTAAAGTCAGTCCGTCGAAATGAACCGTACCAAACGGACGCTTGCCATGGCTTTTAGTGTAGGTTTACCGACGAACAGCGTGTGCATGTGGTATAAATTAAGGATATCGCGTACAAGAAATTACAGAATTTATCCTTGCGATCACTGAGTGCACCAAAGTACACTGAAGACAATGGCCTCGCTCACCTCAGGCATCTGCTTATATCCGCTGATCTATTTTACAGTCTAACGCACGCGCTGAAAAGACGCCAGAGGGAGAATTGTGCCAGAAGGAAAAACCGAGCCCATTTTTAAACTCGGGCGTTCCCATGGAAGCCCAAGTGATAAATCGATTGTGATCCCACACAAACTTTTATTCAACCTTGTTCAAAGGGCGTTGCTTTTTTCAGGCCCCGGGAGCTCCAGAAGACTGGGAACGAGGTTGGCAGCCATTATAAATCTTGTAAGTTTCATGCTTATAATCGCCGATTGTACTACCGTCCCGGGATAGAAGCAAATTCGCAAAGTTTTGCTGTACGTGCTCCAAAAATCGTGACTCGCGCTCGTTTTGCGGTTCGCGCAATGTCGCGTTTGCCTCGCTTGGCTTATAGTTAAGCCAGGTGTTAAGCGCCTGTTATGCAGGCTTCAAAATAGAGCCAAAAGGGAAATGATATCATATCATTTTACGCGAGTAAAGGTCAGATCTCTCGACTTAAAGTGTACTCTGAAACAAAAGCTTAGTGTACCTGGTACTTTCATCCCCAAGCAGCTGCCTGATAAAGCGCGGGTTGAGCATTTCCCTAGAAAAAACTTCCAAAGTCTTCGATGATGGCAGTTAATTGGTTTCGAGCATTCTGTGTTATTACAGTAGTCATAGTCATGTCTCCGAGAGGTAAGCAGTGCTTCAACCTTATACTGATTAGAATACGTTACAAGACGTTGGGGCCTTTTGTTTTTGGTAGTTCTTCCCCTTCCTTTTTTTCCCTTTTCAACATGGTTATTTATCCCAGTAGTCTTGATCATATCTCCGAAAGATAAGTTGCTCAAACGTTAAACCATTTTAGGTATCCAAGGGGATAGCGAATGCATAGTACCTCGAAAAACGTGGGTCTCGGAAAATTATGGCCCGATCTTAAGAATCTCGGAAGCATTTTTGATGGTTCTCGAGCGCGATTTCTCGTTTTCGCGTGATATTTTGAGTCTCAAGTCTCAAAGTGTTTTGCTAAAGGGAGCTAGGAGAGAGTCTAGTTTTCAAATTTCAAGGGCACAACTTATTAAACTGAGAGAAGATAAAAGATCATAGAAGACAGTGTCGCACAATCCCCCCGGGCCTGGGGGGCACTCCCTTATTTAAGCCATATAGGTATGTGCCGCTCTTAAGGGTGGGGTTTTGGGGCCTTTTTGGTCTGAAAACGGGTATGGTTTTCGAGGGAACTACAGGAGTGTATGGGCGTATTTATCGTTCCAAGTCCAAATGAATTAGAAAGAAATAGAAATAGACGAATTCGAAATGCATTTGAAGAAATTTTTTTTGTTTGCGCTCTAATCTAAGTAATTATGACATCATTTCTGCCTAAAGGCCAGGTCTGAAAACGGGTGTGAAAAAATGACTTTTTTTGGTCTGAAGTAGGATTTGGAGAACCGTGCTGCACCCCCCCCCCCCAAAAAAATTTCCCAGGAGTACTCCCCCCCGGGGGCGCACAAACCGCATCTTGGGTTAAATTTGCTCGCGCCCGCTCTACTTCGCTTCGCTTCTTTTTCTTGAGACTGGTCCTCGAGCTCGGATTTTCTTAAATCGCCGGTAAGTCTCGGACTCAGGATTTTTAAAAGGACAGGCAAGGATCTCCGCGAATTTCGGATTTTATCATTCGCCACGCTAATTAGAAGTTTAGGCCTTTTTGTTCTTGGTAGTTCTTCTCTTCATTTTTGCCGTAAGCATGTCAGTCCTTATCGACTGCAATTATATAAACAACAGTGATAACTACTGCTGACACTGGACCCACTGCGTCCCCCTTTCCCAGAGAGCAAACATGTTTGTGGTGGTTTTCAAAACAAAAAAGCGTTGTTTATCTGATCATAGAAGGGGTATCAAATGCCGATCAAATGGTACCTTGAAATTTTAACGCTCACACAAAATTTGTCCTTTGCTGCTCGACTTAGCTCAATAGATGGATTTGTCATTCGCGAATTCACTATTTTCATCATTTGCCAGAACAGTTAACAGACACTTACCGATCAACACCCTAAACTTCAAGAGGTGACCATTTATTTATCATAGAGTTCTTTTCAACCGCTTTAGGTTGTTTTTTCCACTGCAAGCGAGGATCATATCCACTTTCATAAGATGAAAGATTGTTTAGCAGTTAGTTACGCTATTTTATTGTCACTGTTATATCATAAAATCTCAATTGACAGCATTATAATTAAAGTGAGGTGGTTGCATTTTGAAATTGAATCCAGTTTTAATTAATAACGCCAATTTTTCTTTTTGTTTCAAAAATGTAAATTCCTTATGTAGACATAATAATGGCTGAAATTACAGCCCTGACTTATAAAAAAAGGAAACTATTTTTCTAGTTGTTTCTGCAATAGATTCATAATTTAATATGTTATGATGAAGCACTATCCATTACTCGCAGCACTCAGCTTACAATTTGTATTTACTTCAAACCTTTTTCAGTCAATTGTCTGAGTTGTTACACTTGTACAAGCGAAGATTCGTGGAAGGACTGCAACTCGAAGATGACAAAAACAGAATGCCCATCGGGAACACCGAATTGCGCCAAAAGCGAACTGACGTGCTCTGCCGGTGAAGTCACGAAAACTTTTTTCTACAAGAGATGTGGAACCCAAGGCAACGACTGTCGGCCCACAGACCACCCCACTTGTCCTTCTTCGATGTCCGGATTTAGTTTCAGCTCTGATGACAAGTGTTGTACTGGAAACAACTGCAACTCAGGTCAACTGAATAAGATCAGCGGCTTATTAACAGGAATTTCTATTTTTCTGGCACTCTGGGGTCTTTTTACCTTTTTAAAGTGATCCGCCCCTTTTGTATTTTATCCTCCTTATAATTAGCTAGACTTTTTTTAAGCACATGAAGACTGATTTATTTAGATATGCAGTAATACATTCAAGATTTAAAGCTGTAATTGCCCTATAGAGATAGAAAATTTTGTTCTTATGAATTGTCTGAATTGAGAAATTTATTTTTTGATCTTAATTTTGTAGCGTGAAAAAAACACCCTTAGATTTATAGCGAGCCTGCAGTGATTAAACGTTCCAGGGAAACTTTAGTTTTCCTCTTGAACCATGCTTAAATAACCCTCAAATGATGTTGGCCAAATAACAATTGCACATCCCAGGAAGGTCTGAGCACTTAGTAATTATTAGCCCCTAAGAGGGATCAGTACCTATTTTCTTCATAAAGTATAACTGCGTAATCAGACGGTAAAGGTTATGAGAATAAAGAAAATAATCACCAAGCAAACACTGAGAGTTTCTAATTGTTGAACAAATTCTCCTCATCACTGCCTACCATACGAATAGTGTAAGGAACATGCCTGCCGATGTTTAGCAAATATTTATCGGAGGAGGCTAAGTATGATCTGAAGAATTAGGGAGATCGAGGAGGAAGGCATTTCGCCCTCAACCGCTCACATCACCCTCCGAGATCTGAGGAATGGGACCAAAGGGTTTGAATTTATTTACGATAACGATACCTGCTTCTAGCCAAATTTCACTGAATTACTGTGCAACCTTGGTCAACCTAAACCAAGGCATGTATTTTGAAAATGAGACCAATACCAGCGCGAGTTATTTTTATCAAATTTATCAGTGCAACAACTCAGGACAATTCCACTCGAATTTCGCTTTAAAACTGAAACAACACTTAAACGAAAACAGTAACGGCCTAAAGCTTCGAGATAAAGCTGATCATCACATATTCGTCGCTTCTCTTCTGTGGAACCGATTAAAGAACCAAGGATCAAACGATGGGGACCGCTTACTTCAATGTGTTCTGTACCATTGTGGTCTTGATGATCATTTCGCAGAGGGGTAAGTTTATGGAAGCAATAACAAAAAGAGACGAACACATATTAAACAGATAAAAAGTACAAGCTTAGAGCTTGGATCGACAGTAATTGGTTTTACGTAGCTTCGACTGTTTCGATTTAATATCAGAGTGCCGATATGCCTGGCGGTCAGTCGAGAGATGTAACAAAAAAATTGTAAACCACTTGCGCCCTATGCAGAGCAAAAAAATTGTTCGAAACTAAAACAACGCCCTCTGCTTAGCCTAAAGAAACAGCCGACCTTAGTTAGTAGGGACTTCATACGATCAGACGACACGATGGCAACGGGAGAACGTGAAGAAATAGGTTTAGAGGGCAAAACAACATCTTTGCTCGTGCATCACACCCTTTTTACGTCGTGAAAATTCCCTACTTTTTTTATTTTTATTTTTATGAAGGACATAGATATTAAGCGACGACGAAATTTTATTTCTAGTCTATTTGAGTTTGGTAGGGATCCTAGCAGTTCAACGACAGGGGGATTCGGCTATTTTTGATTAAAAAAATGGGTAGGGATAATCGAGGTAAGGACTGGAAGAACGTAAATTCACTTTTTAAGCGACGTTTTCCCTGCCATCCCGTCGTCGGATCATAAAGCCCCTTGTAGCGCCGAGAAACGTCGACCGTTTTCTCAGGCTACCTTCTGCTTAGCCCCCTTAAAAAAGGACAATAACAATTCCGCTTAACGTTGAAAACTTGGACTGGATGTTTTCAGTATGTTTTCGAGCTTGCAACATGCAAAATCTTGAATAGAAAAGCTTGTAACCCTAGTTTCGGCTTGGGTAAGGCAAAGGTTCTTGGCCACTTTTGTTGACTTACTGAGTTCTCGTCACTTTAAATTTCGTCAATTTAGAAAAAAAAAAAATTCAGGAGTTTCAGTTTTCACAGAGTGAAAGGTATTTTCTGTCACAGGGCACCATGCAAGCTGTCAATGAATCACTCTACCCCCCCCCCCCCCCCCCTGCAGCAACTAAGATAGAAATCCGATCCCGCCAATGCGCGTCACTGATCCATGCCAGACAATTGACCAAGAAAAAACGTTTTTCCTTTTACAGGCATTCGCATTAAAATGATCCACTCATAAGTTCATTACATTTTTTTATTATTTAAGTTGCTTGTCTTAGTTGTTATACTTGTACAAGCAAAGATTCCTGGGAGGACTGTAACAGGAAGATGACTAAAACAGGATGCCCATCGGAAGCACCGAATTGCGCCAAGGGCAACCTGACATGCACTGCGGTCGGTGGAGTCAAGAAAAAGGTGTTCTATAAGAGATGTGGCACCCAGGGCAAAGACTGCCTACCTGAAAACCAGCCGTCCTGTGCTGGTTTTGTATTTTCCTACAAACGGGAAAGCATCTGTTGTACTGGAAAGAACTGCAACTCAGCCCCACGGGAAAAGATCAGCGGCGTACTTACAGGGTTGTCCATTTGCCTGGTCCTTTGGAGTCTTTAATTTGTTTTGATTTTGTAGTAAACATTTCGTGTTATTGAAGTACTTTAACCTAACTTAAAATGATTAAGTCTCTGAAAGAGTGTAAGGAAAAAAAAGGCGTAGCCTCTCACGTGGTATCCAGCTCCAGTGTTCAAGATAGTACTGAAAGTGCACAGATCGTGTCACTTGACGTAGTTTAATTTCACGACGTCCCTACTAACTAAGAGCCTAGCACAGGCTACCCACCTTGATTTAGGCCTCCTGGTTATGAATGTCTCCTGCAGAGCTAGCATAAATTCGCATTTTCAGTCCTTGATCAATGTATTTACGCTAGGTCTAATTTTCGATAGGTCTAAAGGTTTGTTGGTCATTTTCAGAATTAAAAAATTAGAATCACTTTTAGAGGCTCGAGACGGCTTCAGTCTCTGCATTCAGTAAGGGTCATCAAGGCCACTCAATTCGAGGATCAATCTCGATGTTTGAGTCCAAGGGTATCTACCTACAACAAAAAAGGTACTGTTGTCAGGCAAAACCTAAGGAAAAAAACTAGGGCATTTCGATCCAACAATGCTTTTCGGCGTATGTGTGCGATCCCGCCTCTAATATGGAACGCAAGCCTACCACGTAAATGAAGAAAATGTCAGAAAATTTGAGCTTTGTTGAATGGAGATGATGAGGCAAATGGTTAATGGTGGATGGAGTAGACTCCCAACTCCTGAAGATGCAGATGATACAGAATTCAGACTCTTGATAGACCAACACACGCATTCTACACATAACAAAAAACAACAGTCTCAGAAAGCCAATATTTAAAATGTACTGGTCATGTTTGCCGTTGTCCAAACACTAAGCTGACAAAGAAGATGCTGTTTGCGAAGTCTAGGCGTCCATACAAACAGGACCCTTGGATAAATATCGCTAAATCATTAAATGTCTTCATTGAGCAGGCAAAGAGGTCTACACTAGATAAGAGTGGTTTCGCTGCTCTGGTCGACCGTGTATTCGCTGGAGTGTAACTCCAAGGTAAGAGGTTTACCGTCCGGAGGATTGTAACTATACTGTACTGTACAGTCTGTACTGCTCAGAGAGTCCCTAATAAGGCTCTTCAATCTCGTCATCCCCACAAAAGGGTTCGGGCAATCCCGTAATCCCGAGTGTTATTTTTGGCATCTCACTTTCCGCGCACACTTTCAATGCCGAATCTCGCCCCGATTTTGCTTTAAAATCCCGAATCCCGAACTTAAAGAGAATTTCCGGATCCCGTAAAACTATTAAAGAATAGGGACCCTCTGCTCACAACCTTCCTATTTTCTCTGGCAAAAAAATGCGTGTGAAGAAGAAAGTTATTTACCAAGAGCAATTTCCAGTACCTGTTTTGGGGAAAGGAAAAACTCTTCTTTAGGCCGTACGATGTGCTCTCCTCGACCACGTCTCACATACCGACCGTGAATAGGACATGTGTGGAGAATGTAGGTTGCTATGGCAACCATGCTGGGGTCGAGCCAGCAGGCGTTTTCAATTGGTTTAGCAATGTTGATCTGTTTAACGTCTCTGATATCCTCTCCCATCGACAACATGTTTTGAACAGCTAACGTCCCTGAAAAATGAAAATGCCACGGCTGAAGAAATCAGCTGAAGGGTACTATGCTTTGAAATTCATGGCGAAATCTTCACAAGTTAACTCATTTCTATTAAGGCTTAAATGAAGAGGATGATGTGGATTTTGATTTCAAGTATACGAGAACCCTTTTTAAATCATGTTCATGCGTTATTGGAAGTCGTAAATTGAGTAAAGCACTTACTGAGGAGTTATAGAAGGAAGACATCCTTAAAAGGAAGAATTACGTAGAAATTAATATTAAGAACATGTTAACATCGAAAAGGTTTCACATTAGTAGTGTGCAAATGCACCCCATTTGAAGAAACACGCTTTGTGAAGTCATCATGCATACGGTATATAACACTATTTTTCGAACAAACACGACAAATGATAATTTTTCTAAGTTTCACGACTGGAAGCGTCTGATTGATACGAACAGACGTCTTTCATTCAAGACGAACTTAATGTCGCTTTTGACAGCCGTTTAACTCGTCCAGGCAACTTAGACATCCTTTAGTATAAAAAACAGCCATTTTTTCCGGCTGTATAGATTTCTCTAACGCCTCTACCCTCCATGAACCGATCCTTGAAGTCTCATTGAGTTCGCGGCCTAACTTAATATTGTCTTTACCACTCTATCACACGGTGAACCGGGGTATAAAGAGCTCAGTTAACTATAGGCTCCACTTAATACAGGTTTGACTGAATTTGTTTGATGTAACACACACTAACTTTAATTTAAGAAGAAAAAAAGAAAGGTACTGGTATCGACAGTGTTTCTGACATACCTTCTTTGTTCACTGTAACCATCGAGTTGAGGCTGGAGGAGAAGAACCTGGGACCTAAACTCTGGACAACCGCATGTGCTTTTAGTGAAGTCACTGATATGCATTTTTGCAAAATCCCTTTAGCTTCGCATTTGTTTAGAAAGGCCCTCCACTCCGAAACGATGCTCTCCGAAGTAAGGATGGTAATTTCCTTTTCTTGAGCAAGAAGCGCTTTTGCAAGACAAACCACTGCTTCAAGCTGCCTCATTTTAACTCCTTCCGTAACTATAGCAACTGATGACGCATGGGAAAGGAACATTGCAGATTTTAGAAGAGAATCAGTCGGTTGCATGACACCATCTGTCGATTCTTGCATTTGCGATATCAGCTCGTTTGGTTTCGCTGTTATTTGATCGATGGCTTGTTGAGAGACTAGCGAAGCGAACTGCGGTGACTCGGAGAGAAAAACCACTTTGGGAGATAGATGATTTTGTTGAGATTCCTTCTTGCGTTCCTCGTAACACTCCATTACTCGTAGATCTGTAATAAATAAGGAACCAACGCACCTGGGAGATAAAGTGACAGCTATGCGAGGCTCTAGGAGGAAAATTTTGACAGGGTTTAAAAAACCAATTGTAAAACCGATTTAAATCAAAGACTATGCACGCCATTGACTATTCATGAGTTGTCGAAAAAAGGTTTAAAAAGTAAGACAAAAACATACTTGCAGACGTGACAACTTCAGTCGCTGATATTCCACAGCCCCAGAAAATAAAAACATCATCTTCGCGAACTACTGGCCCGTCACCGAAAGGCGGATGTAAAAAGTCCTCTATCCCGATAATTTTAGGATCCCCGATATGAATAGGGGCGCCATGAGCAAAATCCAAGGGAGTACAGACCTCCGCTACTTTCTGTACGAATTCCCGTTGTATTGTTCGTAACGACACCACCATGTTCCCTGCGAAAGGTCCTTGCGGTAAGAAGGGGATATCTGAGGTGTATGTTGGAGGGTCTCTTTTCTCCATCATATGTCGAACTGGTACGTTTGAGGCCCAAAGCAAGTGGTCAAATGAAAAACTGCAGCCAAAGTAGAATGTGACAATGTCTTCCCAAAAAATGTCTAGCAGGTCAGTAGCGTGCTTTATTAGGACTCCATCTTCACTGATTGCGTACAGTGGAAGGTCAGTTCTAGAAAAGGAAAGAAAAAAGAACGACTCTTGCCAGTTATTTGCTAGATGGAGTACAGTCAAGGTTATCTTAACATGAGTTACCAGACACCTCTACAAGACGGACAGCTGTATCAAATGGATAAGATTTAATCCACGTCATTCTTTGAACACATTCGCAGAGATTCCAACCCCATGTGATGGAAAATAGGGAGTAATTATTAGCGCCGAAGGCGCGAGCTTCTAGGGGGGACTGGGGGCATGCTCCCCCGGGAAATTTTGCAAATTTAGGTTCTCTCAAGTTCCATTTCCTGAATTTTGACATCATTCCGGCCTGAGTTATAACATACCATAATGCTTTTCACGAAGAAAGTAAGTATAATATGAGTGTTTCACAGTGACAGATCGCCAAAAATTCTAAAGATTAGCAATTTTTTCCTAGTTTTCAGAATTTTATAATAAATCGGGAGAATTTGGTAAAAATCGGGAGAGCGGGAGGCAAGAGATCAAATCGGGAGACTCCCGATCAAATCGGGAGGGTTGGAATCTCTGCATTCGTCAGTCGTCTGATTCTATCAGGCAGGCACCAAATAATACCGGTCTCATCAATGCCATCTTACTAGAAACAGCTGACTGCCTAGTTACCAGAGCGAAAAAAACGGCACAAACGCTTTCTGCATTTAAAGGGAAGCGATGAAACAGATAGTGTATAAAAAAGAAAGGAAAAAACTCATCTCCTTTCCGTATTAAAGCCATTGTACCACTGGTCATCAACACATATCACAGAGACCTTTTGGTTGGCCTGTGCAGACAAGATGGCTGGCATTAGAGGAAACCATAACCCACACTAGATTTTTGCATTGGAAAGAGACTGAAAATTGTTAGAAGGAGAAAGGGCAGCGAATAAGGTCAATTTATTTAGGTTCAAACATTTCACACTTTTTTTGGGGGGGGGGGGGGGGAATTTCATTTTTTATGAAGTGAAACCTAAGCGATTGTCCCCCCTTAAAGTTAACATAGCATCAACCTAAAAGAGGCGTTCACCTCCACATAAAGCAGTGCTAGATCCAGACCTTGAGATTAGGGGTGGGGGCTGGTCGTCCAGACCCTGAGATAAGGAGGGGGACCCAGTCTCCAAAAAATATTTTTCGACCATTTGGGCCTCAGTTTGGTCTAAAAATAAGGGGGTGCCTGGCCCCTTGGGCCCCTCCCCCAGATCCATCACCGTAAAGGGGGATCTGCCATCCAAGAGTGTTGGTTTGACAGAGACGTCGGCTTTGTGGGAATGACTAATTGTAGAGGCGTTTGCCCTGTCACAAGAAGGACATGGGTGCCCACCAAATCAGGATATCTGCCTTAGAGGAGTGTTGGGTTAACAAAGTTTCTGACCTTGCAGAAGTAACCCATTAAATTATAGGCAGCACTTAATACAGGTTTAACTGTAAAATTTGTAGGGGTATCTGCCTTGTATGGGTGTTGGTTCAACAGTCTTGCCGGCCTTGCAGCGTGCACTGTCTCATTGTAGGATTATCTGTTTTATATGGGTGGGATATCCAAACTATTAGGGTATCTGCCTTACAGGAGTGTTAGTTAAACAGAGATTTTGGCCTTGCAAGAGTGACCCACCCTTATAGGAGTGTGGGTGTCACATTACTGATCTGCTTCACAGGGGTGTCAGGTATATTTAACAGTTATTGCTCGAGCCCAAATGGGCTCTGAGTCGATAGCCTATGAGACTGAAGGCCAAATGGGCTATTGACTCAGAGGCCATGAGGGCGAGAGGAATAATAATATTGTTTTAGTAAAATCCAACTAGTTGGTCAAAAAATATCGAGAAAAATAACTTTAACTAGTTAAAGGTAGACTTATCCTTTTTTGCCGCCAAAAAGCCGGTGCATTGCGCTGCCGGGGGGCTATAACATATAACCCAGTAGTAGCTCAACCAATCAGAATGCAGCATTGATAATAGACCACTAGTTGGATTTTTTTCTCTCTTTTTTGGTTTTAGTACCCATGCCCCCCCCCCCGAAAGGGTAACATTCCCATAAGGCAACCATATAATGTGATACTAAAAGTTTCACATTATATGGTTGCCTTATGGGAATGTTACCCTTTCAGGGGGGGGCATGGGTACTAAAACCAAAAAAGAGAGAAAAAATCAGAAACTTGACTTGTACCTAGCAAAATAATATCCTTGGTGAGGGCATCGGTATACATCAACATGTCTTCCACATACAGTTGCACTGACACTTTATTTATCACCTGGCAAATAACCTTGGTGTCTACATCGATATGTCTTTCACAGTTTCACTTACCTTACATCTGAATCAGAGGCCAAAGGCGGGGCCGACACCTCTCCAGGTTGACTGCGGTAGAGATGAGGAAATGCACAACTGTTCTTAGCACATAACAGTTCAAAGTCATCTGCCATGTTGGATGGCAAGCATGCAATGTTAGCTTGTAGATAACCAGCACAAAACTGGCTGCAGGAAATGTGGGTCAAATTATTCTTTCGAAACTCAGCACGTGCCTCTCTTGGATGCAACAGACCAGGGTTGCATGCTGAAGTCATAATTATTCCCTGTTGGTTGTTACCTGGTCCAAGCTTACTTGCTTTCATATAATTCTGAAGAAAAGATTAACCTCATTAGCTAATTTAGCCAAGCCATTTTACGTTTGCCAACTGCAATCCATGTTTCAAGTATTCCCCATCATGATCTATACAACAAAGGATCTTTTAAATCAAAGCTTAATCCTCTTTTAATTAGCATTTTTCTATTTTATTACACTGAGTAATACTTCAAGGGAATGACAGTGGTTCTGGTAGCTTTAAAGACAACATAAATACAGGAAAGAATTATAGTGAAGGATCTAGTCATTTAACACTTGTTACATCTCAGTCACCCACAAACACTTGTGTGGATCCACTTTTTCCGTACTCCAAAGTCTGATGTCATCAGTCTAAGGTATACTTTTAGCCTACCTTCTGCAGGGGACAAGATCTTTCAAACTATACCTCCAAAAGATGGATCATTATTACATTTCCAAGAAACTGCCCACCTACCCCTCCCCTAAGCCAACATTAACACTTACTTGTCACTTAGGGCGAAATGTTTGCGCAGGGGAGGGGTATGTGGGCAGTTTCCCAGAAGCGTATAATGATCCCAAAAGATTGCTTAAAAACCCAAAAAGGACATGTAATAAAGTTAACCATCAAATTGTGATAAAAATTCTACTGACTACCCATACTTCCTTCAAAAAAAGCTCATGATCTTACCAGCCAAAAAGGCAGAGGAGAGTTAATGGAGTAGCTAGTGTCTGGTATCTTTAATTTGCCCTTTATTCTCCGATGCCCAAATTTCAAAGGCTGTAGCATTTCAAGGATAAATTTAAGCTGAGACAAGGCCAAAACACACTATTTCCCCATTGATTGAAGGGAATAGGGAGGGGGTTGGGGGGTAGTGGGGTTGCAGGGTCACAAAATTTTCCTTATATTTTCTATAATTAAGATCGTAACTTCAAAAGCATAATCCTTACGTTCTATCCCTGGTTTAAATTTTATCTTCCTTTGTTTCAAAATCATTAACATGCATTGCCATACTCTTAAACAATGGAAAATAAAATTCAAACCTGATCAGCATACTTCCCAACATTGGCATTCATTTTTTTAAAATATATGTTGACCGATTTTCTCAAATGGGCCATTTTCTCGATTAACTTCAATCGTCCTATTTGAAGATCATACTAGAAATCACATATGGTGAAATTCCATATACCTTTCAAGATATCCTGTCTTTAAAATTTTACAAAGAGTGCCGTACAATTTTGCATGACTTGCACCAAAGCCGCTCGCTTTTGTAATGGCGACTTATGCTTTCACACTCGACCACTGATGAGCAGGGCAGATGGAGGACAAACCACTTGCCTCATGGATTGCCTAATTCCTATGTTTCATGAGTCAAACTTGAACAAAATAAACGTGTAAAAACAGAGCAAGTCGCATTCAAAGAAGCGGTAAACAGCAGGGTAAACATAGCATGCGAGGGTTTGTAACGTGACGGCGAAACTAAAGTGAAATGACTGATGATGTCTGAGAAGATTCAAGTCTTCTCAGAGCTTTTTTAAAGAGAAGAACGAGTTGCTCACCTCCTCATAAACGCGGATCAGATTTAGAAGAAATACGCGTAACAGCCATTTTCATGAGCACCCGCTTTCGCTCGATTGTTGTCGCGTCAACGTCATGCATGTCACGCATGTGTGCAGCTTGGGGTGTGTGCACAACATGGCCCTCTCCCTCCCCGTTGTTTTCCGGTATCAACAGAGGGAAACGTAACCGAGTGAGAGCATGTTTGCTTAAACGTCTTTATTTTAACCATTTTGTTTACCAGAAGCCTTTTGTTTACTTTCAGTAAACCTTCATTTTCAGAGTTTTGTCATTTTTCCTGATTTTCCGATGGTTCTCCTGAACCCGCCCCCGATAGGAAAGAGCCCTGTCGCTGCCGGTTTTCCTCGCAGACGTTCCAAACGGACCTAAGAGAACATAGAGCCTTTTATGTTCTCTTGACGAACCTTAGTTAGGGGCTCAGTAATCCATTCTGGCTGACCCACCCTATTCAAAGAGGAGGGGGGGACCTCCCAAAGCGCCCTCCCGCCCCCCTTGCTAAAAAGTCGAATAACTTCAAAACCGAAAAAGCTGTGACCACCAAACTTGCGAAACTACCGTAAAATTCCGAAAATAAGCCCCTCCAAATATAAGCCCCCCACACGGGTGACGCAAAAAATCCTCCGTTAAATCGCCCCTCCAAATATGAGCCCCCCTGGGGCTTGTACTTGGAGAATTACCGTCAATTACAAAGTAAAACAAAGCAAAAACGGTAAATTTACTTCCAACTATAAGGCTAGCCCAATCAATTTAGAAACGCAAATTTCCCTCCGTAAATAAGCCCCTCCGAATATAAGCCCCTCCAAAAATAAGCCCCTCAAAAGGGGCCTTTGAAAAATATAAGCCCCAGGGCTTATTCTCGGAATTTTACGGTATATTACTTCTACGGCAAAAGGACGACAATATATCGCAGGTAAGGCAATTCAATACAACGTTTATTTATACCAATGAGACACTGGCTTCTTTTCTTGTTTCTTGTAAAAAAAGTTGTTCGTTTTCACACTAGATACCGATTATCCGTCTGAGACGGGTTATCCGTTGGATCATTCGCACCAGAAAGATAATACGACTTAATTTAAAAATGGAACGGCTTTAAGTTTTGATGAACAATTCTCCTGACTTTATCCATCGTTCATCTGTCAATTTTGACGGATTTTGAAGATGGTTTATCCGTCCCGAAACGGATAATCCGTTTCTAGTGTGAAAACGGTCATTGTGAACAAGCGATCAGTATCGCATATTGAGTACCTCACAACTGCTTCTCTAGGGACAACTACTATAGAAAAGAAATCAGTCTTAAGATATGAAATCAACAGTAAAAGATGATACAATCCCTTCGAAAACTGCAATAACGCGACCTAGGAGAACTTTTGAGAGAGCTCTCGTTTGTAAAGTGGCTGCCTTCATTCAACGCGCCCTCTATGTGTTTCAGGTCACGTGGTACGCATGGACAAGGAAACGTTGTTCTAAGTTCGTAAACAGTTGATCGATATGCTATATAAAATACCATTTAAACAAAGTCAGCTGCTGAAAAAGGTTGTTCCACGAAGTTCCTTCCTCGAGTCCCGCAGTTTAAATAATTTTACAAAGTTCTGTAGAACAACGACTCCTTTCAGTTTATCCCAAAAGGAAGGAACTCTGCTGGAAGAAATAAACGTTCCTCAACGGTTTCAAGGGTAGTGAATTGAAGAGACCATGGAATCAACTATAATTCGCTGAAGCACCATTCCAGGCAAGACCAAGAAATATTTCACGAGTGCTTTGAATAGTTATCTGGAAGTTGAGTACTCTACAAGGTAAACTGGAATAGCCTAAAGAGGACAACAACAACAAAAAAACAGTTTAATTAGGTTACATAAAACTTTCAATTCGCCATTTGCACAATTTGCAATTTGCCACCTCCCATGATGTTTATCCCCCCTCCCCCCCCCCCCCCCCGGCAAAAAAAAAAAGTCATGAGCAATGTCTTCAATTTTTCTTGGGGCGACTGTAATACTCATGATAATTTCAAAACAAAGGTTATGCTAAATCTTGGAGGACAAACGAGGTGTATTATGGGCGTTGTGCAAATAGCGGATCCCCATGAAACTAAATAGATCAGTCGTATTTATTATCTTATTTTAAATTGCAAATTAGAACGTTTTTTGTCCCCTACTCTTTATTACGAACAGCAGCGTGGGTTCTTTTACATCCTAGAAGTGTCAGATCAGTGAAAGTGCTTTCCCGCAGGTCCCTGACGAAAGGCTAACGCGCTAAAGTGATCTTGTGCCGAGTCTTTTTAACCCAACGCTCTTTGACTAATAAAGTGATTGAATTATTAGAGAGATTCAGAGTCCCGTTTTAATACGGCAAGCGGCAAACGTGAATTTGTGCCACGTGACCAAGTTTTTCCATTACTTTCCATAAACTGCTCTTTACCTTTACAAAAAATAAGTAACTTTGCGTTACGTTTATCCACAAGAATTGTTATAGAATGTTTTCATCTACTCATTTTCTATTTTGAGAAATCCTCAACATGAGTCTGCCTTTGCCATGAACGTTACACTAAATCTCTCTATTACCAGCTAACTCTAGTCTCCAGTCTCACCTGTAAGGGATCAAACACAACATACTCTTGATTCGGGGGGCCTGGGGAGACAGGCGAAGAAGTGCGTCCACTAGTCTAATGAAAACAAAATAAAAACAATAACAACCTCAACATTCAAAATTCAGCTCTGTACAAAATTCTGGAAGCTTATTGGCCGATTGGAGTGCGTTAATGGCCTAAAACAAGAGGGAAAGGATGAAGACAAGAAAAAATCTAAGCAAAAAGTGGTTTTGCTCTACTTACTAGTATGGAATCGTAGCCAGGCGGAGGTAAGGACCTAGATTAAACAAAACAGAAAGAACTAAATTATAAGAAAAGACACACATCATGTTCTCAGTTCAAGTCAAAGATCTGCCCACCTACCCCTCCTCAAAGCCAACATTTTGCCCTAAGTGAGAAGTAAGTGTTAATGTTGGCTCAGGGGAGGGGTAGGTGGGCAGTTCCCAGAAACGTATAATGATCCAAGATATGTCCCAACAAATCTCTGGCATCGGGACTTTTTTTAATTTTAATCTTTCACTTCCAAGGGCGCGCAAGCCGGAAGAGGAAACCGTTCTATCGTTGCACGTCCCTCGCATTCATTCGTACGCCCAAATTCCCTCTTACTTTTCCTATTCGAACGCTTGACACGCAGGCTTCGGAAAAGGTTGCTTAAGACAGGAACGCATTGAAGGAACGGTTACTCTTTCACTTCTAACTGTGTCATAAGACAAAAAAACTCCCAGATTTCACTCACGTAAAGTACAAAAGAACACTCGAAATGGAATCGCCGTAAAGTATTGCTCAAGAACTTTACTGATATAAATTATTACACGGTACGTAGGATTTCGTTTAATTTGTAACAAAGGATTACAAAACCCGTTCTGACCTATGGTTTCTCATTCACTAGATGGCGACCATTTTTTTTCCCTCGGATAGATTCGGCTCTATGAGACGGAAGGGTCACAGCGTATGACCCACGCGGCATAAACCGCTTTCCTCCTTTTGTAGACTCTGTATGGGATTGAAGGGGTTGGAAAAAGACACTGTTTTGTTATAATCTTACCTGCCACGATCCCGTACAACAACAGATTCCGTCAAACCAAGCCCAACGTTGCATAAAAGCAGCTTACCAGGCTAATACAAAGGGAGAGACAACAAAAAAGCCAGTTATGGTGCACACTAACCCAGCAAAGTACATTTCGGAGTGTTCATGTAGACCAACTCGCATTATTTCTTTGGTTCATTAAATGATATTACATGGCCGCACGGAGACAAGAAATTTCTCTTTCATCAGAAGTTCAATTTCTAGCTCTTCATTGAAATGCTACGATAAGTGCGCATGGTCGACGGAAGGAGGACACACAGCGCGGAGCAGAGCGGAGGCTCTGCCTGCCCTTTAGGGTCCCCAATATGGTTCTTCAATCCCGTCATCCCAACCCAAAATTTCATGCAATCCCGTAATCCCGACGCTTATTTTCAGCATCTAACCTCGCGCACATGCTTTTCAATCCCAAATCTTGCCGCGATTTTGCCTTGAAATCCCGGATCCCGAAAAACCTATTGGGGACCCTCTGCCTTTGAGTGAGAGCTTCCGTTTATTGATAACCGATCGTCATAATAGAGCCCGCTATAGCAAGCAGACGGCTCCTAGGCCTGGGTTTGAAACTATATCCTAGCAACATGCCGCGCAAGCTCAACAACGATTTTACTCGATTCTCGAGTACGCCAAAATTGAGCAAGCGAAAGAAAGGCGAAAGAAAGGCATGAACTTGAGAGTGAATTCAGAAGAGTCTGTCTTGAGAGTTGGGGAACTGCTCGTCAGAGAGAGGTTCAAACTCGATCCCAGTGTTCTCTCCTACTCATCCACGGAGGGGGAGAGAACATTGGGAACGAGTTTGAGAGAGGTGCCCATATTTATATGGAGATGTATACAAATTTTGCAAGAAAATTATTTTACCGCTGAAAAGGCTGCGGCTTGACAGGCCTGCATTGAAAAATAAAGACCTTTTCCGTAGGGACCACGAACGAAATCTAAAAAGAAAATCAACACCATTAAAGGATTAAAGAGCAAGCCTAAACCTTAAAAGAAGCCAAAAACTACGACCAAAATCAAAAGGAAAAAAGAATTGACATACTGTGAAATCCATCGTTATACCTTCTTTACTAAATCCTCGTTTCATGATCCTTTCTATTTGCTCATCACCAGCACCGCCACAAAAGTAGAGCTGCGTGCAGATAACAGGATCACCAAGCCTTTGAGTGCGTGAATCAAAACCTGTCTCCATGAAAGCGATGTGACATGACTCGACCTATAAGGAATTGGTAAAAGACATGAGGACACTGTAAGTTAGAAAGAACTGTTTCAGTCCTTAAATTGGGGCCATTTCGGTGTGTAGACTACAGTCCTATTTTTGGGGTCATGAATTTGGCTCCCTTAATCAGGGCCAATACAGTCCAATTACCTAGAGCTGATCTGCAACCACTGGCCAAAAGGGGCCCCAGCGAGGGCTGGAATAGGCGTTATTTTATTAAGGTGGGGGTAGGGGGCTGTCTGCTTAATTCTTTTGTGCTCAGAAGGCCCCAGGAGAGGCTGAATCAAACTTTGGCCTGCAGGCGGAGCTGATTTGGCACTTTGGGGCTGAAGCAGATCTTTTTAATTTTCATTGCACAGACATCGAAGTGGTAGAGCCAAGTGTCCAGGGCCGTTAGGAGAGCTTCAACTTCATATACATACAGGTAAATATTTTCAACTTACGCCACACGAAACATACATACGAGCAACCACACACCCATGGGATTAGTATGAAAGGGGTGTGTCTGAATTAGAAGTACAAGAGGGATCAAAACTGTTTTACCTTCCTCACGCTACTAATTGTGATGTCTCTGTAGTTTTTTGTGGACATCAAGCTACGTTTGATCTGCTGAACAAGCTGTTTTTCGCTGCGATTTGTAATAAATGATGAAACGAACTCTTCATCCTCTAAAGAGAAAAAAAGGAGGGAGAAAAATATTAACAAGGCAAAATATCGACTTATAGTTGAATACAAGCTAATACACAATTTGGTATTTGGCGCTTATAGGAACTGAAAAGAAAACTAGTTAGAGTCTGGGCGTTTAGAATGGCGTGTCGAAGGCGAATCACTGTAAATCCCATACCGATCTCGGGCGAATAGTGAAATGAAACAATCAACAAAGATCTGCTTAAAACGTTTATGGATAATAATTAGCTGAGCAGGAGTTTTTACTATCAAAAGTTCATTCCGCTGTTTAAAGCCCCGTGCAAACGGACGCAACATGGTTGGGAGTTGTGGCGTCCGTTTTCACGAAGCTAAAAGGGTTTCTTTGCGCAACAACGCGCAACAACGCCCAACAACATGAAAACGTAACATATTACAATGTTGGGAGTTGTTGGCCAAGAATGCTGCGTCCGTTTACACGGGGCTTAATGATTCATTGATTTGTATTGGGTTTACTTGAAACCAACACTTTGGAGAACGAGTTAGACGGGCAAACTAACAGGCCAAGCCGCTATAAATGTGGCAAAGTTTCAAGACTAATAAGTGATACTTGCGATGCCGTCGACACGTGTTTCGACTGCGAGCAAAGAGTGTAGATTGTTTGAGGCTAAAGTCAAACTGAAAGGCGGGGTTGGAAGCTGGATGGATTTGGTGAGACGATTGCGGCTCAACAGCATAGCCATATCGAATTTATTCCAATTAATTGGGGTTTCTTTTAAACTCAGCTTGATAAAACACGTTTGCTTAAATCTGCTGTTTATTCGGGCTGCTGATTCTATCAAGCAACGGTTTATTTTCTTTTTCTTGACAGCTATACATCTTGCCATGTTT
Source organism: Porites cylindrica (assembly GCA_964035525.1). Lineage (NCBI taxonomy): Eukaryota > Metazoa > Cnidaria > Anthozoa > Scleractinia > Poritidae > Porites > Porites cylindrica. Next base: position 12,317,816 of record OZ037788.1, on the reverse strand, counting down.
CATGCACATTTACATGTATTCATTGTAAATGAGTCAAACATGCGCACCCTGAGGAACATCGCGAAAGTCACCATGGGAAATCGCTTCCAGATCCAGTTCCGTGTTGGTAACGTGTTTCTTACTCAGCATCTGAGCAAGGGCTTCATATAAGTCACCATCATCTGTAAGAGAAGATGTGGACACAAGAAACATTTGTCGCAATGGGTACAAACTATGGAAATTATCTGTCAGAGATGGGCGAATGGAAAGAACAACAAGTAAGCAAAGCCTAAAAGTAAAGATTCTTGGATGGCACATTTGATACGCCAGGGGTAGGGGTATCCTTATAAATATAAGCTACATGGGCATGTTCTGGTGTGAACGGAAGGGATTTCAAGCTGTTTAGTCTAGTATTGGGTATAGTGAGAAATCGAGGAGTTTTGATCTAGAATAGGGTTTTTATTGATCATTAGTATGAAGAATAAGAGTAAATGAGACTGCTGGACCAAGGGGTCCCAGAATCAAAGCAGGCAAACTCCCACCAAAAATTCAAAGACGAAAAGATTCGGGCTTTTGGGATTATCAGTTCACGGGACACCGTTTGTACTTATTGATTGAGTGGGAGGGCCGGACGGGAAAATATTTGGCTCGAGGTCCGTGCGTCCTGCGAGAACCAACTATTTTCCCGTCCGGCATGACCTAACTCAGTCAATAAGCAGTTTATTATATGACTGTTGTGTTTTTTAATTCTTCTGACGGAGCAAACCCGCATCGATCAGTACGCTTTTCTGGCAAGACCGCAAGTGTTTTTTCCGTCCCTCTCAATTGACGGGTATTTCAACAAAATTGCGCGGGAGGCCGTACGGGTCATATGATAATTAAAATTACCTTCAAAATCTTCATCATCTAGGTCACCATCTTTTCCCTGTATCTTCAGCGCAAGTAGCTCTTTCTCTGCAAATAATCGACCAACTGCCTTAAATGAAACTGAAGGCGCGCAACTCAAATACAGTCAAGCCTCAAACAACTAGGTGTGGATAGGGAAGGCGACATGTTGCTTCGACACGATGTGGGGACAGGTCGCAGCGACAATTTGATTCCTATGCACTTAAGAATTGTTGTAAACACCTTTGTCCCCGCGACAAGTTAGCCAAGTTCAAAGTGGTTTGAATTTGTGCGAGAAAATTTTTTAGGGGGAAAAGGGCAAAGATTTCAATAAAAATCCTCTGATGTACGCAAAGGGAATTTCTTTCATGACGAAGGGAATTGTTGTTATGACCTGTCCCCATGTCTTCGTGTCGCAGCAGCCTGTCTCCTGACCTAAACACACGTGGTTTGTCACCGAGACCCGTTGAAGCCTGGTGTGTTGCACATGCACAATGACGCGTTACAAAACAAGACTTACCTAATTTGTATTTTTCCTTTTCAAGTCTCTCCTTCGCGCCTGTCAGAGTTTTGATAGCCTCGTCTTGGGTGTCAACCTACCACGGACACAAAATAGTGGATGGCAGTCTAAGTGAACGTTCGTTAAAATCCAAATCAAAGTAAGCACCAGTTAGCGAATATATTATGCAATCATCAGCTTATATTATTCATCATGAGTGGACGCGTAGTGCAAAATCATCAATTTCTTCGCTCCATATTAGCCACGTAAGGTAATCCAAGACAGTCTTGGATCTAAATTCCAAGCTGCAGATTTCGGATTCTAATTTTCGTTTGCGCGATTCTTGGGCCGGTTCCTCGAAAGATGGTTGAGTTTAACTATGTTAATTGAGTTTAACTATGTTAATTAAACTTTTATATTGTGTTAATTTTAATTTCATTTTAAATGTTACATTCAATTAATTATTGTATGTGTGTATTCTTGAAATTTATTTGTATATATTTCTTTTAGTATTAGAGGGCCATGTGTTAGAAAACTCTTAACTGGGTTAATCATGTATATCTACCCTCTCAAAATAAAGAACATTGTATTGTATTGTATTGTATTGTATTGATTAAGCCAAATTTTAAGCAAGGTTTTCTTGTCTAAGAACTTGTTACTCGAGCTTACAAAATACTTTGTGTCTTTACTCCGAGATTCAGGGATGATAACATAGAATTTTACTCTAGATAATGCACAGGAAGGTAAATACAAAAATAGAACAAAACTTTTTAATCCTGGATTAGCGCTAAGCGGCCTTTCAGGAACCGGGGCCTGGACTTTTGAGCTGAATTCCGGATTCTAAATCACAGATTCTACAAGCCAAAATTTAGTGCCCGAATCCAGATTACCCTTACATCATGTACTTGGGGCGATTTTCTTTTAAACAGCTCGATACATGAACGTCGAACTTACTATGGCTCTAAGTGTCTTAATCTCATGTTGCATTCTGACGATACACGTGGTCTGGGCTTGGTAAGCTTCCAGGCTTTTTTCTCTCCTAAAAAACAAGAGAAATCGGAATGATCTAACACTTATTTAACATTTGATGAAGAAGTTCTGAGACCTTTTTATGATAAAACCTGACGTAGCTAACTATTGTGGGAAAATTTTGTGTTAAAAATATTGAAGGCTTTCTGAAAGCGAGGAATTGAAATTATATCGATCAAAACTTTCTCCCACTACTGACCGATTCTGACTTCTCTTTGTGCTCCAGAATACGGAATCGTGTTGCCAAACCGTTCATTCTCTCTTGGCGTACTGTGTTATGACGGTCTGGTTCGATTGGGGTACCTCAATCTCACTTTGACGCTTAACTTATTTGCTCAATAATACTTCATTAAAAGTAATATGACGAAAAAACACTCAATTTTGGCGATTTCGCAGTTAACATCGAATATTTTATACGGAAGGGTATCAAACATAAAATCTTTAGCTATTTTAACACTTTCAGAAACTACAAAAAGTTGGCAAATTTCAACCCCATTCAAACCCACTAAATGGCAAGTTACGCACGCGTAAAAAAGCGTTAAAGAACTTGTTTCTACTTTTGAAGCCTTCAGAATTAGCGACTTTTGAAACCATTTAAGTAGCCTTAAATCAAAATTTTCCATCATAATTTCAACTTTTGTTAAAAACTCTCAGCAAAAGTACAGATACATTAGGCGGCGAAAGCCGTCTGACTTCTCTGGAAAGGCGGAGGTGAAATGAACTAAAAAGATGAATCTTTTTGCTAAACAAATTGCCGACATTGTACCATTTTCTAATATCGTCATCCATGGCTCTAAGATCCTCTTCGCTTCTAAAAGCACCCGAGTAGTCAGAACCTAAAGCAACCAAAAAAGAAATGTTAAACTATCAATATTTTCGCAGTTTTATTATTATTATTTTCATTTTTCGGCAATATAACATAAACTGATCAACGTCCAACCTGTTTTGCAATATTGCTGCAAAACGAGTTGGGAAGCGATGTTGCCCGTTTTACCACCCAAGTTGCTACAAGACAGGTTTGATATGGGTGGTAAAACGCGCAACATTGCTATTCAACTCGTTTTGCTCGTTGCAAGACAACTTGCATAATTTTAATTTGTTGTCCGTTTTCCCGCACCTTTAGCTTTGAAAGAAATAGAAACAACGAAGACCGCCGAGAAGAGTTTCATGAACTTTTTCCTTTAGCCGTATATAATTAACAAAGTATTTTTTGTATATATAATCATCAAACCTGGTTTGGTCAAGATACCGTTTTTCCTCGAATAATAGCCGGTAACAATTGTTCTTGTTGCTAATTTTTCCTTGCCAAAATGGGGTGATTATTCGAGAGACGGGTCTTTATTAAGGGGAGCGCCGACTATTTTTATTTTTTCTCCCGGCATATCATGCCTTTCATATTTTGTTAAAATACCCCAGTTTTGGACATATACAATGTAGGTGAAAAACCGTTTTAGTATGTACCACACAAGCTCAAAACTCGAGAACCAAACCTTTTAGCTAGCCATGTCAGCGAGCGCAAAAAGCAATACTGACAAATTTATTCAATTGTGAACAAGGGCTTTGTAAATGTTCTTAATTCTAAACAGGACTTATTCATAAGTTTGGTAGATAGACTCTAGATAGTATGCGCGAGATACCGTAAAATACGGAAAATAAGCCCCGGGGCTTATATTTTTCAAAGGCCCTTTTTGAGGGGCTTATTTTTGGAGGGGCTTATATTCGGAGGGGCTTATGTACGGAGGGAAATTTGCGTTTCAAAATCGATTGAACTAGCTTGTAGTGGGAGGGAAATTTACCATTTTTTGCTTTGTTTTACTTTGTATTCGAGGGCAAATTCCAATTACAAGACCCCGCGGGGCTTATATTCGGAGGGACAATTTAACGGAGGATTTTTTGCGTTACGATTTTGGGGGGCTTATATTTGGAGGGGCTTATACATGGAGGGGCTTATTTTCGGAATTTTACGGTATTTACGAATAGCGTGGTATCTTATACATTAATAGTTTGATTTTTTTGGCCTTAGATTTGCCCACTTAGGTTTGGGCATAAAGAGACAAACGTGAACTTACCAGTAAAGGGAGGAAGGTAACACATTAATGTGCTGTTTATCCAGTGATCTGTTAACTCACTAGTAAAAACAGTATATGACACTTTTTTAAAAAAGAAAAGTAAGCTAATCCCACTACTGAATGCAAGTTTTAATTTTTTTTCAGTGATGCACGGTTGGTTTGGGGGGCATTTTCAAGACTCATTTCATTATAATGGGGTTGCATTATTTTTTTTAAACAACTTATTACTGTAGTTTGAAAATAAAAGGGCTAAAAAAATTTAATAGATTCTCTGGTATTGCAAAGTTTTCATTCACAACTCAAAAAATGACCCTATAATTGGCCACAGAACAAGTATGTAATGAAAATAGGCTCTACTAGGCAAACGTCGTCCTAATTTCAGCTGCATAGCTATCGTAGCCTGTAAGGAAGGAAGGAAGGAGAGCTTGCAACTATGTCTCTGTAATTTGAATTCCACCTCCAATTCCCCTGTGGCTCCCCGTCGACTGACCTGTCAGATTTTGCCAATAAGTGCGAAGCAGAAATGAGCACGACTGTGAACAAACGTTGAAGACACATGCCAAGGGTAATGATGTCACTACTAATGTCATCTCCACCAATCAGCATAAATTTTCACATCGACTTTTTCGATGCAGATATTCAAATTCCAGAGATGTAGTTACAAGCTCTCCTTTCTTTTCCTGCTCCGTCGCCAGAGCGCCCCGCAGAGCTTGCTGCAAGCTAAGCTACAGTCGCAAACAAAGCAAAAAAATGGGGAATGAAAGCAAAGCAAGAGACAGGGAAGAAAAGAAACACTTGCTATGTAGGCTAGTGTTTGTACATCTTCAACATGAAACTTTGGCCACAATATTGTCTTTCTTCCTACATGTACAGTAGATGACATAAATAAAAATCATAGATGCAGTAACCCTTCAATGGTGAGGCAGATAACATCTTGAGGTCCATGCCTTAGCCGTGTGTCATGTTGTTTCCTTAGACTAGAAAATTTGGCCCATTTTGTCTCATTTCTCTCTAGGCTCATCCATTTCTGCTGCTCTCATGGGTGCACTATGAGAAGAGTCTTTTTGTGGGCTGAGAAGCATGGACTCATTTCCCAAACAGTGGCTGGTAATCAAGCCTATTTATGCTACAAACACTGGGATAAGTTGGGCCTCTTGGCTAAAATGCTGCAGACTTTTTTTTTACCTCACACCTTATGCATACAGTGCTTCTATTCACTCAACCCAGGGAAGCGGACCTGCCATTCAAATTGTTATTTCATGCTGCAGATTGAAACCTAGAGTGGAAAATAGGAGTGACCTGAAATATATTCCTTGTCTCACCTGAATCTGCTGCAAAGAACAACATCATCAGTGAAACTACTTCTCTTGAAGAATTCAACAGCATCATTATCTGCATACACGGCAATTGTATCATACGAGCCAATGATGGTTGGATCTTTGAGGGTCTGTGATATTAAAATAATTTTGAAGCCCATTACCGACAATAAGTTGCAAAAGGACAACATGCAGGGGGAAGGGGGTGGGTTTGCTGGTACTAGGAGCATTGACATCGCTAACGTGCTTGCATTTGAAAAATGCAAATTATATAAACAAGGCCATGAATGCACATGAGACAGCCAACTTGCATTGCTTATCGAGAAAACCTTGAAATATTTCTTCAGATGTCCTTTGGAAACTGCAGAAAACAGCTTGTCTTCAGAAAAAGCAACTCTGTAGCAGTATTTTATGTATCCATGTTTTATTTTGTCCACAACTTTTTGCTGCTTTTGTATTGTGCATGTTTTAGCCATGTTCTACTCTTCCTCAACTTCTGCAAATGGCATAATATTTTAGTCTTGCTGCACAAACCTAGTCAACATTATTAATTTGCTTCCTGCTTGTACAGGATAATGTCCTAAACTCTTGTCAGTGTTTGAAAAAATTATTCTGCACAGAAAACAAACTGCTGCTTCACTCACCTCAAGTAGAAACTTCCCTACTCCTGATCTCCGACACCTTTTCCTGACCGCTAATAAGTTTAGCTGAATCACTTTTTCTGATGGCCTCTGACGAGTTATACTGACACACAAATAATTTAAGGATAAAAAAAAAACTTCCTTGATGTATGCAAATAAGGACTCTCTTATTATGAAGTTTATTATTCTTAGTAATAAAATCACACAAATCACAATAATAAATGATATTGAATAAATATACCATACCTATATTCACGCTCAAATGTTGCAGCTGCTATAATCAATGATTCAATTCCTACAATTGACTCTGAAAGTATCAAATTACATATGGTAGAGCTAAAAAACTAACTTAATTCATGATTTAAGTCAAATGTTTTTTTTTATTGGTAAACTATTAATTTGTTTTAAAATTAAGGTACATTAATCATTTTACTTCAAACCAGTGTATGAGAGAACACTTTTTCTGCCATTTGTGATGACACCACATTAGTATTAGAAGAAGGAAAAAACAATTAAAGAGAATTTTGATAGATATTTTCTCAAACTCATTAATAATTCATAAAGAAAATTCAAAGGAAATTAATGTTTAATGAGTGTTTGGATATCATATGAAAAACTGCTCATTTTTGCATCCTTAATTTCTCCTTCAAAAATGATTTTTTTTGAGAAGAAATATCAAACATTCGACACAGTGTTTCATCACCAGATGAAACACCTCGAAGTTCGTCAAAAATACTCCGCTGCGCGTCGTATTTTCAACTCTCTTCTCGGTGTTTCATCTGGTGATTAAACACTGCATCTCATGTTTGATATATTACATCAAGCCAGTTGTAACATACATTCTGAAATGTACCTTCACCACTTTTTCTTTCAATTCTTCTCTTCCTAGCTGCTTCAACAAATTCTTCAGCCCCTTTTGAGAAATCCTCATCTTCATCTTCACTAATCAAGTGATAATTATATTTCAATATCATGAGTGATTAGATTATGTCTCTGTATTACTTACTGCTAACTATTAAAATATCATCAAAATTAATTTTTCAGGTATGAACAGTATCAGGTAAGAAATTTATCACAGTGTACAAAAGGCTCGTTATTTTTGTTTGAAGTATAAATCTTGGCAAGAACATTCACTAGTCATGAGTTTCTCAGTAAAATATGGTAAATGGCCCTTTTGAGACCTGACATCTATGATCAATTTTTATACCCTGTGCTAGTTTATAATATAATATTATCAACGTTAACCACTTCTGACTGTTTAAATGTCTCTAGTTGATACTCGGATAGGCACAAAAAAATATTAACCATCCCTCAATAGCCCGTTTGCCCCTTTATCTCAGCTGGTTCATTTATACCTTTCATCAGATCCTTCACTCTCATCTGTGTCACTAAACACTCCATCAAATTTCCCTGGTTCTACATCCTTGTCTTTTCCTTTTGCTTCGTCACTTCCATTTGCCGTTTGATTCTCTTCAGCTTCATTTTCTACCTGATCATCAAGTGCAATTTCACTGTCACAATTACAACTAGCACTGATTTCAGAGGGGCGCTTCTCACAAATAGGTGCTGGTTTTGAAATGTTCTCATCTTCTTCTGAACTATCACTGTCAGAGTCAGATGTTTTGTCTTTGGTACTTTGTCCATGATTCCATGACACTTGCTTTTTAAGCTTTTTTGTTTCCTTTTTACTAACTGAATCTTGACCATCAGTCATACATGAAGTCTGTGTTTCCAAAGATTGTTCTTGAAAAAGACCCTCTATTGAAGGATCATTGTCAGCTGAGATAAAACTCTCCTCGGGTTCATCTACACAGTCATCATTTTCTGGACTTAAACCTTTCATCTCCCTCAAGACATCTAAGGAAAAATACAAATAAACTTAATTGTATGATATCCCCCCCCCCCCCCCCCCCACAATGAATGAGTAGCGGCAAAAAGATGTTGACGTTTTTTGTGCCCCAATTCCCACCCTTCTCCGTAAATAGCCACCAAACCACCTTGTGCGAACGATAGATAGAACAAGAAGCTAAAGTATAGTAAAACAAGAAACATGGAATTAATCAATTAGATATTCATAAAGTTGACGTTTAATCAGACACACTCGTGACAAACTGTATGCAGGTGTAGATGCTGTAAGGTCAAAAAAAGTGTGGTTAAAAAATTTTCAACCCTGGTTGATTTTCAATTTCTTTTACCTCCTACCCTAAATGTTCATAAATCAAGTCTAGGAGAGAAAGGAGATAGTAATTATCCCAGGCTAAAAAAAGCTGAATTTAATTCTGCCTTACCCCGGTATTTAATTTACATACCAGTAATTAAAAATAAAAACAAGTCTCATGATTATACCTTTGAAATCTCTCAGTAACACCAACGTTTTCGCCCATTTCCCGCAAACAGTCGGATACAGAACTTCAGGTGTGATTTCAGGAAGACAGTTATCATACAAAGCTACAACAGCATGGAGCAACTCTTGATTTGAGATCTGAAAATAAACTCAGATGTCTTGTAAACAATAACAAGCCTCCTTGGTTACCACAAATTCAGCTGACTTTCAGGTCAAATATTAGAAAAGAAAAGCGCTATACCCCTTCGACTGCAGTCATGCTTGATTCCAGTAATCTTTTGAATTCTACCAGATACGGTCGGACGCGAACCCTTCGCTTCGATTTCAAAGAATAGAAGCGGAACTTCGAAGGCATTCTCCAGCAAATCGAATTCACCGCCATCTTGATTTCATCTGAGCCACCGCTGAATAGCATTAGTGTGGGCGGCTTTATTTCTTTGAGACTCCGCTGTACCTTATGTCTGCGGAAATAAGGATATGGACGGACATGCGCAATCCGTCCGGTTCATGTTACAAAATGGCGACTCAATGTCATTTACAAGTCGAGTCGATATTGTTTTGGGACAAAAATGGAACTAGTTATCATAAAAATGCGTAGACGTAGAAACTTCCATAAAATGAGTATTTCTTGTAGCCGCCTGTTGTCTTGAAAGTTAACGAACTTTGAACATGGCGGAGCTATTTCGCTCCGCGTTTAACTACATCAGTCAAACTGGGAAATCGGGAAATGACTTTGTCGGACAGTACGTGGAACTCGGGCCTGTGCAACTTCGAGTCCGGAAAGTTGTCGCAGAAGGTAAGACCGTCATCGTTTTTATTAGACAGTGTTTATCCTTAACTCGCTCAGTTAATAAATTTACTGCAGAAACTACATCGTATCAGGAAGCCCAAAAACATGCCGGAATTCGCGTGCAGTGATGCTTGTTCAAATAACAATTTTTAAACGTGACTTACACTGTTTCTAGGAGGGTACGGGTTCGTTTTTGTCGCTCAAGACACATCAACAGGAAAAGAATATGCTTTAAAGGTAGGTGTTTTTTTCCAATTGTTTTTGCTTATGAGATTACTTTTAATGCCTTCTGTTTGTTATCAAATATAAGGAAACAGAGGAAACCTGATCCTTTTACGTAACACCGTGGTGTTGTAAATCATGCAAAAGATTGATAGATCACCATGAGTTTGTAAAACAGGTTAAGTTACACGTCACTTGTTCATTTGTTGTGAGTAAAATCATGAAACCAACTGTTATCAAATAGGACATTTGTACAATTCTGTGCATTGCAGAAAACTCCAGCAATATTTATTAATTTTGTTTTGTAACGGTGTATTTTGATTATAAAACTAATTTAATTTACAGGTTTCCATTAAAATTAATGTAGGTATCTCACTGTTGTCATAATAATATAAACTGTAGACAGGTATAAAATTAACACATTCATAGCTTTTGTCACTATGAGTAAAAATAGTGTAGTACACATAGTTTTTTTCTACTTGGCCATTTGTCATTTGTCATTAAGTATTTCTGACACCTTTTCATTCCCCACAAGCAACTCTCATCAGAAAGAAAGCTTTCTCTTGTTGCTGTTTTATCATCAAGAAAATGAGTCCTGGCCATTTTTTTTTTTTGACACATTGTATTTTTTTCAGCGTCTCATGGCTGGTGACGAAGCAGCAAATAAAGCCATTCTCAATGAAATAACAGTCCTTGTATCCTTTTCAATATTTTTGTAACACTTTTTAGTTTGCATATGTACTATTCTTTTCATAAATAATCCAAAATACAATGGAACCCTGTCATAAGACTATGCTGTTGTTACAAACACTCTTTCTGGTCTGAACAAAAGTCCACTAGCATCTTCTTGTTCTTCAGCCTCGTTAATACATTGTCTTCACTGTCTTTGAGATACCGGTATGTCCAGAAATGCACACATTGGCGAAAATGGCAGAAATGGTGATTAATCGCCAAACTGTTAACAAAAATTCAAATGAGATGGCAAAGGGGCCCTTTGGAAAGTGGCAATTTTGTTGATCGCCATTGCATGCATTTTTGGACATAAGGGACATAGGGGCAACAAATGAGAATTTGAATTTTGATCTTACAGTTTAAAGGTTTCAAGAAGAAAAATGGAGGCTCTGCTTCTGGGTTGTCTGGTTGGAAGATCAACAATCAGACCCCGGTTGTTCAGACGATGGATGGCACTATCCACCGGATAAATTACTACCCAGCGGATAAGTATTGGGGAAAACAATAGTGGTAGTGATTTATACAGCGGATAGAGCTATCCACCTTTTGAACAACTGGCTCCAGAGTGAAATTATTTGCCATCACATAGTTTGGAATGGTTTATAACCATTTTGTGATGGAGTAAAGTACAGTCAAACCCTAAATTATTAAACTGCCACTATGGAGGAAGGGACAGGTAGCTACTTAAAAAAGATTAGCTGTTCAACAGAAGTGTTGTTCTCAGTGATTTACAGACAATTTAATTGGTATTATCCCATTACTCTGGTTAACAGGGTAACCAACATTTTATGGCTTAGCTAGTGGTGGTCAGGGTTGCACTGTGGTGAATGAACTTGATACACTGTAGAATAAAAAATGTTAGTCACCCTTAACAGCTTGCAGAAACGTCTTCGAGGACATCCCAACATAGTGCAGTTCTACTCTGCTGCATCTCTTAGTGAAAAAGAAACTGAGCATGGCATGTCTGAATATCTCATCTTAACTGAGCTCTGCAGTGGTGAGTACTTTGCTCTTATTGTTTGTAGGTACATGTACACGTAGCAAAAAAACAGTGGCAGCTAGTTTGATCCCAGTAGTGAAGGCATAAGTTATACAAAATTAATTAATCATTATTAAAATTTAAAATTTACACTGTACATTTGATGCAGGGCACAAAAAAGTATTGTCCAGTAGCCAGGGGTTTCAGTGGAGCAACCCATCCATAGGGAGTCGTCCAATGGGTAAACAACATTATTGCAAGGGGTTTGGTACATTATTGAACAGTGTAGGACTGCAGCATGGCTGCTCGAGGCAAGTAGTGACAGCTTGCCCAAGCGATCGATTCTTTGAATTTTCATCCCACCACAATGTGATTTTTTTTTAATCAGGGATTATTGGGCTAAATGCGGCATGATGTCTAGCATGTAATTCTTTTAGAGCTTTTTTGGAGCTTTAGCTCCAACTTTGCAATCCACCAGTGGAAAACTGGTTTCCCTGTCGTTTGCTTTTACTAATTTCAAAAATTCAATCACTCATCAGGAGGAGAGTTGATAAAACTGTTGCAGGAAAGATATGGCCAACCGTACGCACCAGATAAAGTACTGAAGATGTTTTATCAGACATGTCGTGCAGTCGCTCACATGCATAAACAGACACCACCAGTCATACACAGGGACTTAAAGGTGCATAAGAACTTCATTACACTGTGCACTGTACGTTCTGTTGAGTCTACTGTGGTAGCTCTTTACTGCCATTCTATGCAGACAGAACCAATGGTGTTATCTAAGGCTAGACTCTAGTGTAATATTTTATTACCAGTACATGTATTTGTCCCCAAATTCCTTGAGTAACACTTTCTTGTTTGTACTGAAAGATGTTGATATTATTTTCTGATATTGTCGTTACTGTGTTAGTCTACAATGTTCTGATTTGATTGTTTTTCCTACCTCAATCCTCAAAACTGAACGTGGAGCTCAAAAGTCTTGGAAAACAACTTTTGCACGTATGCTTGATTTTCCAGATTGTTTAGAATCAAGTATTATAATTCTTCCGACACAAGGAATAAAGTATTAGTTTTGATTTTGAAAGGCAGTAATTATTTAGTCATTCTGTTTTCATCAAAACTTGTTTTCAGGTTGAAAATCTTCTTATCAGTAGCAGAGGACAAATTAAACTTTGTGACTTTGGTAGCTCAACTACGACACAGGTCACCCCAGATGACTCTTGGACAGCACTGCAGCGAAGCCTTGCAGAAGATGAGGTAAAAAATTAAATTTGTTCATTTTGATTTGCAGTTTCCTTCCTGTTCTTTAAACCAGTTTAAGGGTTTTGTTTTAGTTTGTCTAGAGTAGAAAACATGCACTCTAGTAACAGTGATTGAGTTCTCACACTTTGTTTTGACTGTTTAGATTCAGCGCAACACAACCCCCATGTACCGAGCACCAGAGATGATAGACCTGTACAGTAACATGCCTGTAACAGAAAAGGCTGATATCTGGGTGAGATCTTAACTTTAGTCATTAAGCCAGTTCTAATAACTTCATGAAGACTTGTACTCCAGATGCAATAACGAAGTTTAGCCAACAGTGCATAATTTAAAACATGTCTTCTTGTCTTGTTTTCAAACTGTTTGATGTGTGTTCTGAAATGTTATTGCTCAATGGCAGATTCAGATCTTCAAGGACGTAGGGTGTCTTCTCATCTAGACCCCAACCCTGGCATCACCCCCTCCCCTACACAATGTAGATCCCGCACTCTTATGAGAGATTTCTGTTTGATTTGTTACGCCTTGCTCAGGGGTGAATCCAGGAATTTCTGATTAGGGGGGTCCAAACTTTGGTTTTGAAAGGACTGTTGAACTTTTTTGTTGCAAATTACTTCTAACAGATACAACCACATTTTGTGATATGTGAACCCTGGTTGTCATTGGTATTGGAAATACTGCTTTGCAAGCAGAGGTGAACGGATCATACAAGGGTACCCAAAAACAAAATTACATTTTTGAATATCCGTGGAATTAAGTATAGTGGCAAAATGCAATGCACATTTCGATGTAAGAATTTCAGTCTCAAACAAGCGACAGGTCTGATGGGGGGGGGGGGGGGGGGGTCCAGACCCTCCCCTAGTTCTGCCACTGTTACCAGGATTCAATCTACATCTTTTAATAGGCAAAGGCCAAAGACTACTGCCACACTTCACCAAGAGTAACTAAAAAAGAGAAGGAAGGCAGTCTATGCTAAATCCAGTTTTGCTCTTTTGTCCTTTCCAGGCCCTTGGTTGTGTTCTATTCTATCTTTGTTTTATGGAGCACCCCTTTGAAGATTCTGCAAAGCTTAGAATACTAAATGCTAAGTACACCATCCCAGAAGGTGACACCAAGTATACAGTGTTCCATGACCTGATCAGTAAGTATACGTGAATTAACTCATCAACATTTTCTGTAAAAAAAGTTGAACCTCTCTACACCGGCCACCTTGGGCAATTTGGACAGAGAAAAGTGGTCATTGTAGATAAGGTGCCCATATTTGTGGGAAGGTGTGGGTGTTATGTAACACCACTTTTGGGGTGAAAGTTAGAACAGCTATCTTTTATTTTTTCATATTTTTAAATACTTCATACAATCAAAGACACATCTGTAAACAAAAAATAGTCATTCAAAACAGCAGTGTTAATGAAACAGATCAAACAAGTTACCGTGAGTACATCTTGTTGTACATGATTTGTTCTGAAATGGAGATGTTGTTATGGCATTTCGGACTGCAGAGTAAAATAGTGGCACATTGTCACTCAGTGGCCATTACAGAAAGGTCAAAATACGTGTGAATGTACATGTATGTAGTGTTGGTCAGGGTAAAACATAGGTGTTTTTGGATAGTTTGCAATAAATATATTTAAGCAATAGGAAACGTTTTCCATGTTTGCATAGCCTGATATAAACACAAGAGGGGTTGGTGGAATTCGAGACAGTTATGCAAACCCGAGACGAAGTCGAGGGTTTGCATAACTGTCAAGAGAAAAGAAAACAAGAAAAAACGCAAAACTCTCTTGTTTAGAGCACTGATTAAAAGACAAATTCTTACCAGTCGCGAAGTCTTGTATACGTTAAGTAGAATCTCAAAAGGGAGAAAATACCTAATACGCTTAATCGCACTTATGCCAGAAGCAATCTTCTTAGAGATTTCGTTAATATGACACTCCCAAGAACGGTTTCCATTGATGTGAACACCTAGGGATTTAGAAGTCGACACTTGTTTAATCGGAAACTTGTTAATTTCAATTATGGGATTCCTTTCTAGCGTTGACAGTCTTTGCCTAGACCCAATTAATAAAAATTCTGTCTTAGTCGTGTTTAGTGTTTTCGTGTTTAGTTTGTTTGCTGCAGGCCATACACAAATTCTGTCTAAATCTATGTTAACGCAACGCTCTATTTCTTCAACATCATTGCTCGCATAGGTGATACTAGTGTCGTCAGCATACATTCTAGGTTGTGAATGCATGAGACAATTCGGAAGGTCATTTATGTATAGTAAAAACAAAAGAGGCCCCAAAATCGTTCCCAGCGGGACACCACAGGGTAGGTATGTTTCAGATGACTTGTTGCAATTAACGAGACACGTTTGCATACAATTTCTCAAATAAGAACAGAACCATTGATTAGCAGAATCACGGATACCATATGCTTGAAGTTTTGAAAGAAGAATAGCATGGTTTACCATGTCGAAAGCCTTTTTAAGGTCTAAGAAGACAACTGCATTGACAAAACCACGGTCGACGTTCAAAGACCAGCTATCTGTGGCTTCGATCAATGCAGTAACTTTGGAGTGGAGTGTGCGAAAACCAGATTGGTAACAAAAGAGAAGTTTGTTTTCGGTTAGATAACAATATAGCTGATCGTAAACAATCCACTCGAAAACTTTAGCCACCACAGGAATGATCGAAATCGGCCGGTAATTTGAAGGATTGCTTCTATTGCCATATTTCTTGTAGAGAGGAGTGATCCTAGCGCTCTTCCATTCATCGGGAAAAATACTTGTTTCAATCAATCGATTGAAAATGAGTGCTAGAGAGTCGGAAATTAGATCGAAGTATTCTCTCAGAAGTCTGACAGAAACTGTATCAAGTACAGTGGCTTTCCTCATGCATAATTTACGTAAGTGAGACGAAACCAGAGATGGACTTATTTGTTGAAAACTAGTACTAGTGGTAACTGTAACAATATAATTATTTGTATCTTTTTAAAGAGACAGTTTACTTTCTAATATTTAACACAATTACAGTGAAACCTACAAATTAATGCCTTCCATTTAGTGGCCCCCCTCTATTTAATTAGCTGCAGTTTCAGGGTTTAAGGAAAGTCTGTTTTACCGCTTGGCATTTGGGCAAGCTGTAGAGCTCTACAATCGTTGATGCTCAACTTGGGTCATACTGCTATGATAATTGTCTTTGTCTCTTCCAATGTTGTTTTAAAATGGTTTTTTGGTGGACTTGTCCAAGTTTGAGGCCAACATTGAGGAGAAAGGAAAAGGAGGTCGAGCACAGCATGTCAACGTTATTCCTTCAATTATTGACCGGCCAAGTTCTAATGTGACAGATTGAAGCATGTACTAGCCCAAGAGTCGTTTTTATTAAATGTAACCCCCCCAAAATTTTGATGAGCAGGATTGATTACAGTTTTTCTTTAACTGAATTCGCTAAAAAACTTCACTAGCCCATCATACAAGTTAAGAACAGGATCCACTATCCTTATAGCCTGAGAAAACAGCCGACATTAGGCGACACTAACACTGGTTTCCCTGCCGAATGATTTTTGACAAAGGAGTGCAGAAATTCCATACTGATGATGCATCACTACCCAGATCTGGGTAGTGCTTCTGATTGGTTAAATCAAATTTCCCACACGGCATGACCAATCAGGAGCACTACCCAGATCTGGGTAGTGACACATCATCAGTATGGAATTTCTGCACTCGTTTCTCAGATGTCATTTGGCGGGGAAACCAGTGGTAGCATCGCCAAATGTTGTCTGTTTTCTCAGGCTACCAGCCTTATAGCAAAATTCACTAGTCCAGGCTATTGGACAGGACTTTCTGTTCAAGCTGAGTTAATCTGAGAGTTCTAACATACTGGCCGATGTTATTACTATTAACTGGCCAACCTTCAGTAGGCATCCACTTGTCTGATCCCCAAAGGTGGCCACGTTATATAGAGGTGACCTCCTTGCTAGCACAGCCCACCTTCAGTTTGTTTAGAGAATATAAGTTTTCTCTATCCTTCTGGTATTCATCAAAATAGTAATACTGATAGCAAGTTTGTCCGTTGATTTTAACAAAGAATACATGTTGCAAGTAAACCCAGCCGACAGACCAGATATAAGGGAGGTACTAACTGGACTTGAAGCCATTGCAATTGCCATGGATGTGGATCTGAAAGGAAAAGTGGTAATGTAGCACCAAGTCTTGATGTCATCTTCTGTTGTTTAATTGTAATTGTTCTCTTTGTAGTGTATTTGTTGCAGTAATGAGACCAATCACCCTCCACCAATGGTTTTCAGGTTCAATATGGCCTAGTACAGGGTGCAAAGAAAGTCAGTTTTACAGGTTGCCATTTGGGCAAGCTGTAGCTGGCATCTACTAGCCCAAAATTCATTTCAACTAGCGCCAACAACGTTTCGATAAGCAGGATTGATTACACAGTTCTTATGTAATTTGAATTCCTCAAAAAACTTCACTTGCCTGTCAGGCAAGTTAAAAATAAAATTCGTTAGCCCAATAGCAAAATCCACTAGCCCCAGGCTATCGGACACTACTTTCTTTGCACGCTGGCCTTGTATTTTTAATTTGGTTGAGGTTGTTTAATGTTTCCCCTCATGTTGGCTTTTGGGGATCTCTTTATTTTGGTGTAAACTTCAATGATTTTAAATGAGGTTTTTGAAAACTATAATGTGAGTTATGGTTGACAAAATATTACTTTGTCTTTGACATTTGCATTAAACAAAGTTCTATAAATTTGCAGAGAGACGATGCCCCACAGTCTTCAGGAGAAAGATCGCCTCAGGGTGGGTAACTATGAACTATAAATTTTTATTTCCAATCAATGATAAGAAAAGTAAACCATAACAAAGCCTCAAATAAACAACACCTTGTAGATACATGTATGTAAAACTCTCTTAAGAGGGGTTGTTTGAGTGGTCACTCTAACGGCCCGTTTACATGGAGGCGGTAGACCCCAGGTAGGTGAGGTAACCCGCTTATGTGGGGTAACCCACCTGTCCATATAATCTCTCATTTTAATGAGATCACGTTTACATGTTAGGTGGGGGAACCCGCCACATGTTACCTCACCTACCTGGGGTCCCCCACCTTCATGTAAACAGGCCCTAAAACATTATTCAAGAGTGAGATGCTTTCTGCTACATGTACATAGTAAACACCACCACAGTTAAGTACATGTACTGCTCTCTAGTTTACATTTGAATAACAACACCAGAGGATTTCATCCATGGACTCAAATGTTGGAACCACCTTGTACAGAATAACTTACAGTATCACTGGAGGAATTGCTCAGTAGCTTTCATTAAAATAAGTCAATACGCAGACGATACAACCTTAATATTGAATGGTTCACAAACGTCGCTCTCAGCTGCTCTCAACACACTCGACGATTTTGGTGAAGCCTCGGGTCTCAAACTCAACAGTAAAAAAACAGAAGCAATTTGGATCGGAACATATAGTGGAAAAACAGAAATTCTTCTTCCAGAAAGAAATTTCAGATGGCAAACAAACAAAGTAAAATCTTTAGGCGTTTGGTTTACGACAGACCCTGAAAACACTGTACTTCTAAATTATAAGGAAAAACTGGAAAAAATTAACAATATTCTAAGCAACTGGAAATACCGTAGATTAACCTTAAGTGGGAAGATCACTGTTCTGAAAAGCTTAGTAGCTTCTCAAATTGTGTACGTCTTGGCACCCTTGTGCACAAACAAAAAAATAATTAGCGAGATTAACAAGCTCTTTTACTTGTTCCTTTGGAACGGAAAGGGCGATAAAATAAAGCGAGATATTATGATTAACAATTACCCAGCAGGTGGCCTCAAAATGATTGACATACTATCTTTCAATAAAGCGCTAAAAACCACTTGGATAAAAAAGTACCTGGATACAGATAATCAGGGTAAATGGAAACTATTTCTAGATCTTGAACTGAAAAAGTTTGAGTGTACCCTACCTTTCACAAGCAACCTTAATAAGATAGACATAGCTAATATCTTCAAAACGCAAGACAGTTTCTTAAAGGAAATTCTCCTAATCTGGTCAGAAATCAATTTTGAAGAGAGGATAACATCAGAGAGCCAGCTTTCAGAACAAGGCATATGGTACAACTCACTTGTAAGGATTAACGACAGCCCTATTTTCTTTAAAGAATGGTATCGTAAAGGCATCACAAAAGTTAAGCACTTAAGGAACAGAGAAGGAAAATTCCTCACTCCACCAGAACTTTTAAACAAATACGACATCAAGGTCCAACCCTTGGCATACTGTGGAATAATTTCTGCTCTTAAAAAGCTATGCAACACATTCAACCAAGGTGACCACACAAACGAAGGTAATAGTTACGAAAGCTTTTCGACAAAACTAATGAAAGCCCAAAAAGCAAGCAAGTTGGTCTATGACAAATTAATTACAAAGAAAAGTGCCCCCCCTACTACAAGCCAGCAAAAATGGAATCAAGACTGCAACTTAGGTCAAAACGAAATAACGTGGGGCGCGACCTACCAGCTAGCTCATAAAATCACAAAAAGCATAAAACTCAGGGAATTTCAATTTAAATTGCTGCACAGAAGAATACCAACAAACGCTTTCTTAACTAAGATAAGAGTAAAAGAAAACTCCAACTGCTCCTTTTGTAAAAAAGAACCAGAAAAACTCGTACACCTTTTCTGGTCCTGCCCCAAAACGGCGCTCTTCTGGGAGAGCATCATAACGCGATTAAAACTTTGCCAAATTATTCCCGATAGTTACTCTGCAGACATGACTGTTTCACTAGGCCTGAGATCAGACTCTTCTAAACTTCAACGCCAGATCAACTTTTGTTTTCTTATTGCCAGGCACTATATCTGGCTCTGCAAAACAAAAGAAGCTATACCTCTATTGCAAGGATTTCTCAAACACCTAAAGACAATTTACAACATACAAGCACAAGCAGAAGCAAACAATGTTCTGCCCAAACAATGGTCATTCCTACACGACATCACGTAGAAACTATCGTTTCTACCATGGCGCTATTCCCAACGCCCCCTGATATTCTCTATGTCTTGCATCCGTAGCTTATCCTGCCTCAATAACGCCAACTATCCTTAAATAAGTTTCTTCCGATGCAACTGTGTACTTGAAGCATATGAAATGTAATAATGTTTGAAAACAGTAGTATTGTTAGCAATGTAAGCAATAAGTATGGTCAGTATTGTAAGTATGGTATGAATGTTGTAAATAATGTAAGCAGTGTAAGCAGTGTTCAATATTGTAATTATTGGGTTAAGTAAAGCAAATAAAAAAAAAAAAAAAAAAAAAAAAAAAAAAAAGCTTTCATTTGAAAGGTCACCCTTAAGGATCTTGTCCACAGATGTAAGAGTTAGTACCCCCTTGCACCGCATGATAAACAGTAACTCAATGCTGTTATTTGTATGATCATACTTACAGGGCATCGTACGTCCCATATTGCTGACTGTTTTACCTGTAAGCTCACTTTAGCACAGCCAAGAACCCATTCCCTCATCTAGCCTGGGCTTAACTAGCTTGCATACCCAGTGGTAGAAGCACAGAAGACTTGCAAGGGTATAAGCAAATAAGGAGGAGTGGGGGAGATTCTTTCTCAGCACCCTCCCCCTGCCCAGCTTCAAAGTTTTTACTTCTTTAAATTTCACCTCATACCCTTGTCTGTCTTCCGTGCTTCTCACACTTGGGTAAAAGGAAATCAAAATGACCACTACACATGCCAGGGTAAAACTGATTTTGATTTTTCTTTAGGGAGTACCAGTGGACCACCGCAACTACCAGCATCTGGCAATTCAGCACTACTTGGTGGAGTAGTGAAAGGTGCCAACAGTTTTTTTAGCAACATTAAAGACATGTCCAACAAAGTCATGCAGTCTGTTGCAGGGTATGTTCAACATTTCTGTTGCTGTTCTTGAGAGCTAATAGTGAGTTTACGCAACAGGACGGCAGGAAGAAGAGGACGGCAAAATGTTTGTGTGTGACAAACGTGACAGGGCTATAACTTGCATGTTATGTCATGATCTTCACTCAGCATTAATGTTTTCTGGTTTTTACAAAAAGATCTGTTTAAAGGAAAGTGATGGTTGGCGAAAAGTTATTTCAAACAAATTTGCTGTCACAGTTGTCACACAAGGTTTGCCGTCTTCATTCCTCTCCCGTCCTGTTGCGTAAGTTCACTAATAATACAGCTGTTGAATGATAGTTGATTAATTTTATCATGACATTGTTGTACTGTATGTGCAGCAAGGGCAGGTACATGCACACAATATTTGGTCTGAGTCAATATTGTCACATGCTTTCTGTCTTTAACAATTATTCCTTGAGCCTGAATGGGTTCTGAGTCTGAATGAGCTATTGACTCAGAGGCCATGAGGACGAGAGGAATAATTGTTTTAGTAAAATCCAACTAGTTGGTCAAAAATATCGGGACAAAACAACTTTAGCTAGCAAAATGCGATTCAGCTGCCATTGTTTTGGTTTTCAAAGCCAATGCTTTTCACTACTAGTGGGCTATAACATATATCCTAGTAGTATTTCAACCAATCAGAACACAGCATTGACAATAGACCACTAGTTGGATTTTACTAAAGTCATATACACATGTTCACTGTTTATGGCCCTCCCTTTTTCGTATTTGTATTTTTATTCCCTGACTTTAGTCACATGGGTAAGAACGGGATTTAACCATAGGGGTTCAGAAAGGGAATTTGATTGATCACCCTCCCCTTGCAGCACACCTCTAGCCCCTCACATTTCAAGTTCAAGAAAGTAAATAGATATTAAATATTTCTTTTTTCTTTTTATTTCGTTCTTTATCATTAGATATGTCAAGAATGACCTGGACCTATCGTACATCACTTCCAGAATTATGGGTATGCATTACTTCCTTCACTTTTTCATACTCTGGCTAAAAGCACTTATGGGAAGCTGTGAAAAGAAAAAGCTCAAATTTTATTATAAAGTTAATAGCACTACTTAAAACGCTTTTAAAATGTTTTTTGTTGTAATGCGTTGCTTATAGACTTTATCACCAGGGGTTCCATTTAAATGGTTACGCACTTAAAAAGCTAGATCACATACAGCGTAATAAACAGCGCCTCTCTGTAATACAAACACTTCGTTCTGTCCATTTTGTGTCAATAGGAAGTAGCTTTGACAGTAGTTTTGGACAGTATTTGCGTTTTTGTTTTGTTAAGTTTTCATTGTTGCTCTTTTTTCCTTTTTTAGTGATGTCTTATCCAGCAGATGGCATTGAATCTGCCTATAAAAACAACATCGATGATGTACGATCTTTTCTAGACTCTAAATATCCCGAGAACTATCTAGTAATAAATGTATCACCCAGGACATACAGGACAGAGAAACTCAGTGACAGGGTACGTTCACCTTCTTTTTATCTAGATTTTATATCTGTAACCGGCTAACACCTCAACAACCCGTTACCGCCCGTGTGCAAACACCTCCCTTGTATCACTTGTGACGTCATCAGTTTGATGTCCAAAGATGATCTTCTCATTTCACGAGTCTCTTTGATCACCTATCAAAAAATGTGATAGGTGATGTAAGAGCACATGCTTGAAGTGAATTCTCAAAATGGCGACTGCGTCAAATGACGAATTTGCTCTTAAAGAGCCATGAAGTTTTCTCGAACAAATGTAGTTATACGCACAGTTGAACCATAAACTAATTATTTTTTGTCTCATGACTTTATCAAATTCAAAGCGGCATTTAATTTTAATTTAATAATCTCTCCTTCACTATTTAGACAGTTTGAGTTGCCAATCAACAAATTTGAATTTTCCCTCTTGACCAGATCTCGCCTTACACTTCATCAACAAGAGATTTTGGTACAAAATTAGCTGTAAAGAGCAGCTCAGAGTGACAGCTATAATTTTCGAATTCTTGTATACCTGCAAAATTTTTTGAACAGTTAACCAGCAACTTAAGAAACTTTGGTCCTATTTTACAGGTGTTGAATTGCTGCCTGGTGGGTCATAGGCTTCCTCCGCTAGAGAAGCTGTTATCCCTATGTAGGAAGATGTATTCTTGGTTGAAGACTGATAAGAAACATGTGATTGTCATACACTGTCAGGTAATGCAAAAAGCAGCACAAGTTTTTATTGCAGTTGTATCTTTCAGACTCCCTTAACTCCTCCCGGGATTGGCCAAGGTCAAAATTCAGCAAAAATTCCTTATTCTGTTTTGCAATTTAATGTCAAGCAGATGATGCCACGCGAAAGAACTGCTAAAGAGGTTTCATTTGAATGGTCACACAATAGGATTTCATCATCAGATTTCAACCTTATTATTACATACTCAATAAATAGAACCATGTGAAAGTACTTCGGAAGAAGTTTCATTTGAATAGTCACACCATAGGATTTCATCCCGGCTTAGACTCAAAGGTAAAGCCACATACTAAATGAATAGTACTACGTGAAAGTTCTGTCAAAGCGGTGTCATTTGAATGGTGCATGGCACACCATAGGATTTCATCCACTGATTCAAAAGTGAGAACCACCTCCCAAATTTCTATCATTCAGTTTGCATGAGACGGGCTCCTGTGGTAGTGAAAGTGTAAACGGATCATTTGAGGTTTTTGGGTAACTGACCACCTACCCCTCCCCTAACTAACAATTTTGCCTTAAGTGAGAAGTAGTGTAAAGGTCGAGTAAACCTGAACGAAGTGACCTTCCTCTAACGCACGGTCCATTTTCTTTACCAGGATGGTAGAGAGGCGTCTGGTGTTATTGTAGCAGCGTTGTTTGTATTCTGTAAATTGTTCAAAAACCCTACTGGAGCAGCCGACATGTTTAGTATTCGTCGTTGTGGAATTGGACACAAAGTGTCACTGACAGCATCACAAGAACGGTAAGCCTGCTATTCTTCATTTTTTTTCTTCTACATGAAGTGCGTCTGAAAACTCCGTTATTTGGGAGCTTAAGCACAGGCGTTTTCAGTGAGCAATGCGTTTGTCGTGATTGTAAAAAAATCGCGAAATGAAAGACCCGCGAAAGTAAATTCTCGCGAAGTTTAATACCCATATAGAAAATTCAAATAACAATTGACATGTAATAATAATAGCAATTGACATGTGAAAACAACGATTTGTATCGACAAACACAAATTGCTTTCTGGTTTTACTGGTAAGCTCCATTTCGTCTCTTCCGTTGTGAAATGACGTTGGTTTGCAAAGATTTCACACATAGCTTGTTCCAGTTTATGTAATTTTCGTAGAGGTTCAGGCATTTTAAATAAAGAAAATGAAGTTCAGAATGCTTAAGTCGCGAAATTTAATGCCCTCTTTTCATGTTTACTTGTTAAATTCGCGAAAATCGCGAAATTAAGTACCAATAAGGAAGACAATAGAGGTGAAAGGTGATCCCTTGCCGCCCGGTCCATGGTAATTAGAACGAGCAAACGTTGACTGCAAGTCTAAACATTGTGCTTGCTAATAGATGGACTTTTTCCTTTGTTTCTGTAGTTATCTACTTTATATAACTCAGCTGATTAATAACCAGGAGATGAAGCCTCATCAGTATTCAGTGTACATCAAGTCAGTTACCATGCACCCAGTCCCAGCCTTTAACAAAGCCAGGTATGGAAGTTTTGAGTTTTCCCTTGGAATTTACCGGTACATCCCAGGTTTTGAGTTTTCCTGGAAGTACCGGTACATCCCACGTTTTGAGTTTTCCCTGGGAATTTACTGGTACATCCCACTTTTTGAGTTTTCCCTGGGAATTTACCAGTACATCCCACGTTTTGAGTTTTCCCTGGGAATCTACCGGTACTTCCCTGGTTTTGAGTTTTCCTGGGAAGATACCGCTGCATCCTAGGCTTTGAGTTTTCTTAGGGAATTTACCGTTGCATCCCACTTTTTGAGTTTCCCTGGGAATTTACCGGTAGATCCTACGTTATAAATTTTACCTGGGAATTTACCAGCACATCCTACGTTTTGATTTTCCCTGGGAATTTAACCGGTACATCCCTTTAAGTACGCATGCGCGGCGCCAAACTGATCTCAGGCGAGGTTTAATGTCTTGATTTAGTAAGGTCTCGAATCATTATGACTATCATCAGCATGTAATCAAATGGCTAAATTACAAAAAAGTTGTTAGTGTCTTAACTTGCGAGCAAGCTCTCCTATTTGGGCGAGTGAAGCGAGTCTCGCGAGAACGCGCAAGCGAGCGGCGGCTCGCGCGTTCTCGCGAGGCTTATTTCGCTTACCCAAATAGGAGAGCTTGCTCGCAGGCTATTGGTGTCTGAAAACGGGAAAGTGCAAACTTCATGGTTCTGTCTGCTACATGAATTATTGTGCGCAAGGGCCTTGGCGAAGCCATTTGGCAGATTTATCCGTGCATTGTTTGTGTTTGTTAGTATTGTATGAACAGCTGGGATCAAAAATCATTCTTTTTTTTTGTAGGAATGGCTGTCGTCCATTTATTGAAGTGTACAATGGAGAACAGAGAATACTAACGACAGTTCAGGAAATTGAAAAAATGAGGTAGGGTGCCCATGTTGTTATCGGTTAATTGAGAGAAAAGCCCGCAGTTTAGCTTCTGGATAAATTGTATTTCCCCTAGACTTTCAAAAAAGTCCTTCGTCGGATTTCATATGGCTCTGGACCTCTCGCGACTTCGTCGCTCGCGGTCGGCCGCTTCGCGGCCACAAAAGGCTCGCTCCGCTCGTCAAGAGGTAGAGGTCGACTTGTAGCAAGTCTATATTTCCCCCTTTTATGTTTTAATTCAGAGAGTTCTTAAGACAAATCTGGACAATTATGTGCCAATTGACTGTTCGTAATACAGTTGACACGTGCTGTAACCAATATGAGGCATGTCAGAGTGTTGGAATTATTTAAGGAAATAACTCTAATCAATCACAAACACCAGCTGGCAATCGTATGAACGAATCAAAGCTCGAAGTGTGTATAACTGGCGCGAAGCGCGGGAAAACACATACCCGCAAGGCAGTAACGATTCATTTGTCCTACTTCTGATTGGCTGCGAGTTGTTCCTGTCATTCACAACGAGCAACAAAAGAACATCAGAGAAAATAAACCGATGACAACTCGAATGAAATCAATAAAACCTGTCCTGATACAAGCGCAGTAAAACTTGTAAAAACAAGTCACGAGTCATTTGTCCCACTTTGGTTTGGCAGAGTTTTTATCCCGTAAATCCACCGCCTCACGATTAGAACATTTGGACAAGCACCGGTCTGCCGAGCGGGAGGCTGCTGGGTTCTAGTTTTCTCTGATAATGGCAATAAGCCTGGAGTCGTCTCGCAACCCTTGCACATGTAAATTCTGTGGGATGTTAAAGAAGCCACGCACTATTCGTAAAGAGTAGGGAACTTAGACCCCGGTGTAGAGATGTATCTCTCACGGGGGGTAGGGACTGTTACGGGCCCGCAGTCATTGGCGACACGTGATGTCACAATGACCTTGCCAAGAATTAGCCAACCTAAGTAAATAAATAAATCGCAAAGAGCGATGATAAAGAACCAGAACGTCGTCATAATTCCCTCTTGTACTGTCTCAGGATCTGTGTTAATGACTTTTCTTTTTCAGGGAGTACAATCTAGGCGATGGTAAGGTGTCATTCCCTGTGAATTTTACTTTGCAAGGAGATGTGACCATTGTAGTGTACCATGCCCGCTCCACGCTTGGAGGTAAGGTACAGGGCAAGGTTACTTCCATGCGAGTGTTCATGCTACAGTTCCACACTGGCTTCATCAAACCTTCAGCACAGAAACTCAAGTATTCACGGTAGGTCACGTATTCTAAATACTATACTCATTTAGCCTCCGCCAAAAGCGGAGCTCTGGTGAGATCTTTTGAGAAATGTCTTTCTGGAGTAATTCAATTTTCACCATAAACAAGAAGCAAACTGAATTCCCCCTGAAGAAATGGACTTGAGCCTGCGATCAATTGAAAACCAATAACTGGTAGCGGAGAACTCAGTGAGTTGTACATTTAAACCGCGATTCAGTCATGTGACACTTGTCAGGGGGTACTCTATTTTGATAGCTGTCACTTGTTTGCCAGGACCTCGCTACTAATAGCTCACTGGCAGATTTCTTTACATTTGAGAAGAGGTCGCCCTTATATACAGATATTTCAATTAACGTTGTAGTATGGGTCATTTCACAAACAAGAAACTTTCCAACACGGTCATGAAGAAACTTATCTTTAATATAATCACAAACATAAACTTTTGTGAAATTATGTTGCATTCTCTGGCATTGCGAACCGCGGAGGTTTGTCCGAATTACAGAGAATGTACAGCTAGCCACGTTACCATACGGTCTTATCGTGTGGGCTTGACGCAATAATAGTTCCTGCAATTTTTTTTTTTCTTTTATCAATTTTTATACTTTCTTGTCTTAACAGAGAGGAGCTGGACATCAGTAAAGACGACGAAGGAAAGTTTACTTCACGGTTTACTGTAACATTAGATATCACTGTGGATGCAGAGGAAGTTAAAAGTGCTACCCACACCTGGGACACTCTCAAAATCGACAAACTCTTCCCTCAAGTCTGTTTCTCCACCAAAGAAGAGTATCTTGAGTGTCAGGAGGAGTTTGGTACGTGTATGACCATATGTTACCGTTGTGGATCTATCCAAGGGTTGGGCCTGGGGTCACAAGGTGTCTGGCAAATTTTCGAAACGTTCAATATTTTCGCTCTCTTCTCACGGAACTGACGAATCAGGTTGAATTCTAACTTCTATCAGTGGTTTTACCATCTGCCACTACGTAGAGTTCTTCTTTAGCAAGTTTAAAATGATGTCTTCTAGCCGAGTTCTTTCCCACGCATTCATGCAAGTACGTCTTTGCCGTACAAAAATTTAGACGCTCACACTGCGCTGGTAAAATTTTCGACCGTACCGACTAAAAACTTTACCTCTATTTGTGCGTTCAAACGTCTGAAAAGCTAGGCGTCAAAATTTTCGGACGGTCAGTCAGGCTCTATGTGAACGGACCACGTAAATGCACAAATTTTTAACCCCATAGCCTTAGACCAAATCGAGATGAGTCAAGTTGATGCAGTCGTGAGGATTCTCGCCTCTTATCACTGTATTCCGGTTTTGTTTCCCATAATATAATTAAAACGGATTATCATACGTTTCTGTGAAACTGCCCACCCACCCCTCGCCTAAGCCAACATCAACACTTACTTCTCACTAAGGGCAAAATGTTGGACTAGGGGAGGGGTAGGTGGGCAGTTTCCCAGAAACGTATTATAATTCGTTGAAGCCATATTTGTTCAGTTCGTTATTGGTGTTCTCCTTTTTATCACAGTTAATGCAGATGATAGAGAATCAAACATGGTGTTTAACTGCAAGTCAAACGAAGTAGAGGAGGACGCAGAAGAAGTCACTCTACAGCCGTCCGAAAGCGCAGATTCCGACAGTTCCGATGGTGCATCAGCAAGCAAGCCAAACAAGGACTTTTTCTCAGCAATAAATTGGCAAGAAGCTAATGCCAGATCATCAGCAAACAAGGACTCCTTTGATGATAGTGATGACGATTTTGGGAACCTGCGCAGTGATGGGGACAATACCGCTGGGCAGGGATCATCGCAGGCTCACGACTTCTTCTCCGAGAGAGAAGGAGTGGAAACTAGTGCCCAGGGCGGAATGGACTTGTTTAATTTGAAATCGGCATCTAGCGAGGGAATGGATGAACGCTTATTTAATTTTGAGGATAGCGATTCCGGTGAGGAAGAGCCGGTCATTAGCAAGAAAACTGTTAACGTGGACTTGTTGAATTTAGGAAGCAATATTAAAACGCAGCCAAATGAGGACATTCATGGGGGCACCGTGAAAACTAATAATGTAGCGGTCACCGACGATATGGGAGTAGACCTGCTTAATTTATCTCCAGGTAAGATTGTCACACGCCGGCATATAGCATAGCTCGCTGCGTTTGCATTTCCGCCCCATTCTCCTCGCGGCTTAACCGCCCATTTGAGTGCTCGACAAGCAAAATCGCCTGCTATGCAAGCTAGCATTGCTAAGTTACCCCAATCGCTCCCTTCTGCCTCGCTCGTCTACCTGCCAACGTTTTCAACAAAGTGATAGATATCCTAAATCGCAGTTTACCTTTTCCTTCGGAACAATTTTTACAGATCGGTGCCCTCCCCTTCTTGAATCTATGTTTTCCGGTAAGGAATCCATTGAAATACAGGTTTTACCCCTCTTTGGTGAAAAAACAAAACTCCAGAATTTTTTAACTCTTTCCCTGAAGAACTCTGCTAATTTTATACCTTAAGCGTTGAGAAATCCACCTGACCTCAAACCAAGAGGATGTGTATTATAGATACAAGAGACTAGCTTTGATTTTTCTTTTTATCTTGTGTTCCCGTATGAAGGTGGAAGCAAGGACAGTCAAAACGTGGATCTTTTTAGCGGCACGGAGAAAAGCCATCACAGATCAATGAAACGGAATAAAAGCGCAGATGATGTTCTCAGCCCTGGCTTGCTCCACGATGAAGAGGAATTTTTCAGTCAGCTGGGAAGCCATAGTGCTAGCTCAAGTAGAGAGAATGTAACGTCTTTTATGTCCCCTAACGAAGATTCTGGAACGTTTGATCCTTTCCAAACCACAAGGACTAAATCTCCAGAAAATTCGAGCCTTGAATCTGGAGAGCCAGACTTGTTCGATCCGTTCAGCTCTAAACGCCGCGAAGAGAAGTCGACGAACGAGTTTGACCCTTTTGCGGCAAAGAAGGTTGAGAGTAACTCATCTTTTGATCCTTTTGCGTCGAGTCAATCTGCGAGTGAAAATGATAGTTTCGATCTCTTTGCAACACAAAAAAGCGGAAGTAAAGCCCAATCGTTCGATCCTTTTGGTTCCCAGCCGGCGAAAATCAGTAGCAATACTGCTGGTTCAAAAAGCAAGGAATCAAACTTTGACGCGTTTGATATGTTGGGAGGAACATCCACAGCCGCTAGTGAAGGTCTTTTCGGTGTAAGTAGTTCCCAGGCACCTACGGCCACAGTGCAGGGTCAAGCTACAAGCAACGTGGACTTAATCGGAGGCTGGGGTGGTAGCTCGTCCGCGACATTTCTGCAACCCAATAGGGTACCATCGCCAAATCTGCCCAAAGCGACAAATGGCTCAATTCCGCAAAGTAAACCAAAGCCGAGCGATCCATTCGCGGACTTTGGCAATTTAAAGTCTGGTTTACCAACTTCTTCAACTGCGCCAAAATTCCCCTCAGCGGCTACGTCACCTAAACCGCAGAAGAAACCAGGGCCTGGTACTAGTGCCAATCCCTCTTGGTCTCGCCAGTCCCAGCAGCCCTCGTGGCAGCCTGGGTCTAAATCTTCATCACCCGCGCCCAAGGCGCAAAGTAAGCCAAACTACGCACCTTCTTACACCATGTCAGGTTCTCATGGAGTGTTTGGCGACTACGGACAGAAGTGGAGCGGTGAGTGTTTAATAATCTGTATTAACTTTTAAATTTTTAGATACAGTCCACCCTGTTCTTACATATATTTTAAAATTACAGGTCACAATTTCATTCCGGTAAAAATTTTTAACCTAGTAGGTTGATTCTCAATTTTCTTTGTGCTCCTGGCCCTAATTCATGAATAGCGATACCACGCTTACTCCACATATGGATATTAGAGTGCCAACCAGGTCCACATTGGTTCATGGAACAAAAGATTCTCTTGTTTCACTCGCTACAAATTTTAAGAACAAAAATGACTCTCTTTGACTCTGAAGATGACTACCGCGCAGGTTGTCGAAACGTCAGTCACTGTCAACAACAACAGTCCTATTCAGGAGTACGTTCAGCTGGACGATCAAACTCAACCTTTTGAAATGACTCCTGGGTTCAAACCTTTCACAACAAAAATAATGTTTGTAGATAGTGATGTCTCCTATAATTAGGGCTAAGAGATAAAGGAAACTGAGAATCAGCCTACCCGGAAGGTAAACAATTTTTACCTGAACTTAATTTTGACCTGTGACATATATATTAACTTCTATTTTAGGTTCAGTCTACATTGTCCTACAAACACCTGTTTGAAAAGAAAAAACAAACTCTTTCAGTTTGCTTTGTTAATAATGAAGAAGTTCAAGTTTAAGCAGGAGTAGCTAGAGGGTACACTTCGCATGACAGGAAAAAATTAATGTTTTTTTTAACATTCGCTTTGTTTTTGTTTAGTTAATCAGTTTTCGATCCAAATAGCTAAGCAGACGTTTTCAAGATGTTAGTTCTCATGGGCAATTATATTGTTTTATTTTTTTAGCGCCCAAAAAGGTTGGTAAAGACGAATTTAGTGACATTCTGAATGCACAAGGCTTTAAAACAACTGGGGATCAGGAAGGAGAAGCTCAGACGCTGAAGGCGTTGAAAAAGGAACAAAACAAACCTCTTGATCCAATCAGGGCCAAGGTAACGTTCCCTTTGCTCATTTTTTTTTCTTTTCGTAGTTATCATTTATCACGGAAACTGTGATTGTGGTGGCAGTAATTGTAATGTACGTAATTATGATTACCTAAACTCATCTGTCAGACAAGTCTAAGAAAATTATAGCTAAGACTCTGGACAAAATGTTGGAGGTTTAGAGGGGATGGGGATTTAAACCCTACCGTAAACCAGGATAGTGGAAGGCTCCAAGTGCCATCCATTCGGGGAAAACACATAATGTCATATGTTGAAATCCGTGTGCGTAACCCCAAGCTAGCTAGCCTGCGAACAGCAGACGCATTTCCGGTCGTCACTTCTCTCCCTCCGAAAAAGAGCGACGCTATTTTCGGAGGGAGAGAAGCGACGACCGGAAATGCGTCTGCTGTTCGCGTAACCCCAAGCGGGCCAACCTCCAGTTTCGTATCGATAAGGGCTGCAGAGGTGGTGGAAAGACAAGGATTTTAACGGTGGTGAGGAAAAAAATGATCAAGGTTGAGATAGTGATAATGATGTAGTAACGGTGATGACGATGATGGTTATGGTGGTGCCTCTGATCTTTTTTTCTTTGTTAACCTTTTCACTGCCAAATTTAACGGAAAGCAAATCCCCAAATTTCACTTTGTGAAGTTTTGAAAAAGAAATAGCATCATGTGTAAGTAGGGGCAGAGAGCTTTCATTTGAATGGTCACATCATAGGATTTCATCCACAGACTCAAAAGTTACCTTACAAAACTCCATCAAGCACTCTGGCAGTGAAAGGGTTAAGTAAAGACAGACAGAGGTTTGCAAAGACAGACGAAGAAAAACCAAACAAAAGGGTCGAGTTAACACCTTCACAATCGGCGAGCAAAATAGCGAGAATCAAAAGAGATTGGATTCTCCAAACCAATGAAGATTACAACTTTTAACCCTATAAACCCTAAGATCAAAATTTGAATTCTCATTTGTTGCCTCTGTTCATTTCCTACAGAAGTAGTGGGGAGAAGTTGATAAAGTATCAAGCAAATTCATCTCGTGTGATCATGTCCGTAATTCTCATGACCACTCTGTTTTACAAAGCATTGATATTACAAGGAGAAATTTGATGCTGATCACTGTTAGGGCTTAAAGGGTTAACGTGTGACTTTTTTGTTGAAAGGTGGATGAGTGGGCTGAAGGAAAGAGAGGTAACATTCGCGCCTTACTGTGCGGTTTACATCTCATTTTGTGGGATGGTGAAGAGAGATGGGAACCCTGTGGCATGCACAACCTGGTGAAACCCGCACAGGTAAGAGCCACGTGCTGGAGACTTCTGGATCACGTGTTTTAATCCTTATGACCAGCAGTAATTTGCGACCTCAATTGTCTATTACCGACTGTCGTTTATGACTATCCCTCACTAACATTTTAGAGGCAGTCTAAATCGTGCAAGGTGGTTCTTATCGTTAAGTGGGTGTCAAAAATCCTTAAATCTTTGGAGCAATTTGATGGCATTATACCGCTTCTTCAAAGTAGTTACTAGTGAGTTATTTGTGAAAAGATTTTTTACGTTTGTTCTTTAGGTGAAGAAATGGTACAGAAAAGCAGTACTCTCTGTTCACCCTGACAAGGTACTATAATCAGATAATGAGTTAGGTACCAAAAAAGCGTGACGGGATCACTTTTGGTACTTTGCGATTTTTCTTCCTTTTTAATTTTTTTCCACGCCACTGAGTTTGAAACAAGAGAGTTAAAAGGGGCCTTTAATACTCACCCCGGGATACTCACATGCTTAGAAAGCATGAAAACTGCGTTAGTCAAAAGCGGCACTACTTATTGGACTAAAACGCTTCGACACAATCACGACAAAACGTTTTACAATTTTGTCGAAAGCAAGTAGGCGCCGTGTTCTAATCCGTGCGCGCTTTCTTTAGCTTGGAAACAAACTTCTGTTTGGGTGCCATAGAAGAAGGTAAAGGCAAATCAACCATCAATACCTGGTTTCTAACGCATTTTATTTTATCGACTGGAAGTATTAGCATTTTGCTCTTTTTTCTGGTCTGCTCCACTTGAGCTTTTCGGCCGGCTCTCCCCCCCCCCCCCCCCCCCTGTACCCTTGCTGACTATAAATCTCTAGGGTTACTACCCTGTTTTCCACCTGCCCCCTCATCCACGTGAATCATTTTCTAATCGGTCTTGCTGCTTCTTTGCAGCTTACCGGCAGCCCAGAGGAGGCTTTAGCACGTGCAATTTTTATGGAGTTGAACGACGCTTGGGCAATATTTGAACAAGAAGGATCCCAAGCGTTATACTAGCGAATTATTTTCATGAATTTAGCACGATAAGTGTTGAAGTAAGGGATAGCGAGAGGGAGGGTCCAAGCAAGTGCGAAGCTAGTTTTAATTATGATATGATCAATAGAATGGCAAGCGGACGCAGTGTTTTAAGTTTACACCCTTGCAAACGCGCCCAGTTTTAATGGCCAACAACATTCAACATTAATGAGTCCCAACATTACTGGCCAACCAAATTATGTCCATCCGATATTAATGCGCCAATCATCGTTGGCAAGCAACTGCCAACTTAAATGTAGCCATCTTTGTCCTCCAGGGACTTTCGACATTTACCAAAGTATAGGCATGAATGTTAATTAGAAACTTCGTCTAACATTATTGGCCAGCAGTTTCAAAATAAATGCCCTTAAGTCTGTTGGCAAACAACCGCCAACATAAAAGCATGCACCCAACATTGTTGGGAAACAACCCGCCAATAATACAGACAACATTGTTTGTAGGCAAAAGCCAATATTAATGCTCTCAACATTGTTTGCAAGCAAATATTAATATTAATGCGCTGGCATCATTCAACATAAATGGTTCGGCACTTCAACGCGTGGTTTGCAGTTGCCATGATAAATTATATGTACCAAACATCGCTGGCCACCAACTGCCATTATCAGTATTTCCAACATTAGAACTAGCCTAAAATTCGTTGGGCGTAGGTTGAAAATCTTCTAGTGTCGAAACCCTGCAGTCGGGTTTTCTGTTATGAACAGCAGCTAATGACTCAGAAATTATTTTGGAAGTTAGCTATGCTATATTATATTCTTTGAATGAAGGCAGGGGGAGGGAAATACTTGAATAGGCTCTGAAACAACCTTGGTGGGGGGGGGGAGGGGGGGCAAATGAACCAAGGGCAGAGCAGCGAATAACGAGGAGCTCTTTGGACAATTGACAAGGGACAATGGTCTCAAAGGCGCTTCTTAACATAATCACTGTGATCAACCACTGAGTTGAAAAATACCGAAAACAATGACAAACGTATGTGGTGGAAATTGCAATGCAAAAATTTCAATAGAATGAGAACTGAAGGGTTATCCCCGGTGTAATATAATTTATTTGTTTTCTTTGTCTCATAGACTACTGTCAGGGTTAGGTTCATTGTTAAGGATGTTTTTTTTTTTTTGTGTTACGTCAGCTGTGAGTAGTAAACTATATTACACCCGAGGTCAGCCGAACTGAAGGGGGATAGACCAAGGCTTAGCTGTATGTTCAGTTGTTCTTTTATTTATGTATGATTTTCAATGTTCCTGGAAGGTTTTTTATGATTTTAAGCAGTTGTACGTTCTTTACCCTTTCCGTAATTCAATGCGCACCACCTGCGATGAAGGACTGTCGAAAACCTTCATGTTAGCTCAGTAGGTAATTTTATGATGGGTGTCATAACACCTTACATGTACTTTGAAAATTTGTTCGTTGGGTATAATATTTTTCTCAGATGAAAATGATGAAGGGGAATGGGAATTGTTTCACGTCACAACAATAAACTGCTGAAGAGTTTGAGGTTTACTGTGAATGGTGTATTGTAAATATTTAGTCACGGACGCAGTGCAACAACACGTATCTCTCTCTTAACCCTATTAGCCCCTATATCCACAAACAAATACTCCAGACTGATCTCCCCACATTTCCCTAACGAATTAATTGGGAGAATTTATTGGAAGATCAAAGCATTTCCCCTTAAGTGTTTATTTCATTTATTCTCATAACTTAATCTTTTTCTTTTACATTGAAATTGTGAGGAGAAAATTGAAGGGTGAATTGGACACCGCTGTTAATCGAACAGCAGCTCAGACGGAATGGCGGAACCATTTGATTTTCCAACTGGATTTTCCGGTTGGAAATCTCGTGCATAAAAATTAACTAAATTACACTCTTTTTGATATAAGAATGTTTTTTCGGGCCAGGCTGAATATTCCTATTTTTCTACCGATTTTAGCCTGAAAATTTTCTTGTATTATTCTTGAATTATAATTGAAAAAAGAAAGAATTTATCATATCCTTTTAGCGGTTGGTTCATTTTTTTCCTGTATACTATAGATATGTATTTCATGTACCGTTCATCGAACTGTCATTAGCACAGAACATTTGGCTGTAATCAGTGCAGGTTTCTTCTTTTTGTTGGGTATTTTTGCCGTGGGAGGAAGCAATAATTTGATACGGCTAAGTTAAAAGCATATTCTTAGATTTTCATCACTCAAAATAATCATCCTTTTCGAAATCTCAGCCTCGCTTTTATTCTTAAAATTTTGCACATTTCAGCGTCGATAAAAAAAGAGTGTAGCTACAGAGACCAAAGGGACTGGAAAAATTGTGTCGCGTAAAGTGATCGTTGAAACTTCCCAAACGGAATGGCACAAACCATTACACTGACACTCTATAACTGTAGGGCATGAGCTGTGTTCACACTCGTCGCCTGGGCATGGCGCCCAAGTACGCTACTTGCTGACCTCCAATGTGGACACACCCCTTTTTCAAGTACACACGCCGTAATTCGACCACGGCACCGGTGCCCGAGTATATGTTCGAGTCCTTGTACTGGAAGTATAAAAAGAGACATCGGGTCCCTGTCTGCACAGGTTCTCTGTTAGTTCTGAACCAGTCTACTGATTTGCATACCCATAAATCCATGCAACGCTAACGTTTGAAAATGGCGTCTGACCAAATATCCACACAGTGGGCACAAGAAAAAAGGGGGCGCGAGGAGACAGGCGTGTCTCCCTCGCGCGTACCCGTTCTCTCTTTCACCCACTACTTCCAAACGCCTGCTACGCAGGCTAGAGCCTGCGTGAAAATCAAATCAAGCGACGCGGGCTCGTCCTTTCTTTAAATCACGTGATCAGCCCAGCATACATTCCCCTTTTTTGCTCGGGGACAAGGTCTAAATACCAGGTTATGTGGATTCCCCAAAAACTCCCCTTCAAAGAGAGGTTATGGTCGCGTTGGAGGCAATCAAAACACCTGTTAGTAATATCAACGATGAGAATTTTATTCATTTTTAACTATTTTCTCATAATTTGTACAAGGATGAAGTAAACGGAACAAGAACTAAACATTTTCGCAGTTCAACTCAACAAATGAAGAAAACAAAACGGTTCCTTCCTAACTCCCTCGAGTAAAAGGTTCGCAACAATGTCCACCATTCTTG
The DNA here is from genome assembly GCA_964035525.1 of Porites cylindrica. NCBI lineage: Eukaryota > Metazoa > Cnidaria > Anthozoa > Scleractinia > Poritidae > Porites > Porites cylindrica. Next base: position 12,281,186 of record OZ037788.1, on the reverse strand, counting down.
TTAAACTGAGGTCCATGACGACCAAGACGAAGTGCCTGTTAATTCGCTGCCGTATCTCCAGGACACATAACGTGAATAAAACATTGTGGTTACTACCGTTGTGTTACCTCCAGTAAGAAATGGCCATTGAGCCGTCCTCTTATCGCAAGGACTGGAACCAAGTTTTTTTTTCAGCGGAAACTGGTCGGTCACTGTCAAAACACCTTCGAGAAGTTTCGGAACCTGACAACGTGTTTCCGGTCCTGGTCATTCACCAAGACCACGGGGGCTGTACAGGTCCACTAAACCAAAACTTTCGAATGGAATAGAAATTTCCCGGGGAGGTTTTAGAAACTGTTGAATTTGCGAAATGCGAACCATTCAAGGGAAAATTCTTGAAATTCCGGGAGAAAAGTTGAATGGAAAGAAAACTTCCAGGAAAACATTTCCGACAATTTGGGTAAACCTGGCGAGGCTGCCCTCTTTTTTGGAAATTTTAGAAAATGTTGTTACATTCGCTACTGGAAGTTGCCGAAAATTCAAACCGGATGTTTTGGTTGAATGGAAAACGCCCCATAATGCACCTTGTTTAACACCCAAAATTTTACATAACCATCGTTTCCCCTGGGTATTATAGTCGTCCCAAGCGAAATCGAAGACAATAGTTATGCAAAATTTTGGGGTGTAAACAAGGTTCATTATGGTCTAGGTGAAAATGTGAATTGACTGAATGAGACGCCAGTCAACCGCTTGGAGACAAGACAACACAGGAGCGACAAACGGTTTTGCTGTTTCCTGTAAGGTTTGTTGAGCTTTAATACTGGAGTATGAGAGAGATGTTTATCGTATTGTAAATTGTAAAATTGTCGCTATATTCTCTGTAATTTTTTCGGTTGAATCCCTCTTGCACTTGAAAATTAGTTCGGTATTGTTTCAATCAGTTACGAGTTTCACTGACGCGTATACTTTTGTTCTATATTTCATTTCACTTCTTAAAAAACATCTCAGCAATACGCATCGTCTAAGCGAGAGAGGCGGAAAAGATCGCTAATTTTCCAAGAAATTGATCCAATCCTTCTTAATGGCCGTCTGAGCCAAATGAAGCTCTAGGCATCCAGGCATGCATCTCACCAAGTATTCACCAAAATGGAACCACATTCTGGTGGATTTTATCAACATCATGGGTCGAATTTAATAATTGAACTGATAAATCCATGACAGATTGGAACTCATACTTCAACATGAATGCAGTCTCTCTCGTTACTTTCGATGGGTGCGGGAGGGCCGTTTGTATCCCACCTCAGCGCGCAGAGATGTGTATAAATTGTACTAAAACGTGGCCGACTTGGCGGCAAAATATCCCAGCATTCTGTCATTAAAACAAAGACACTGTTCGGACAGTCGCTCGGGCAAGGAAGCAACACGTGTTCTCGGATACGTTCCATAACTTCGTCGTCCGTGAACCCAAAATGGGGCTTGGTACCAAATGAAAATATCTCCCATAGCACCACTCCGAAGGACCATATATCAGTCTCTACTGTGAACCTATAATTTAGCACCCCCTCCGGTGCCATCCAACGGAGGGGCATAGGGGGTCTATTAGCAGAACGATAATAGTCGCTTGAAAAAGGATTACGCGATAACGCCACGTCCGTTATTTTCACGGTCATACGAGGCCCGACCATACAGTTGCGAGCTGCCAAGTCCCCGTGAATGTAATTGTGCTGCGAGATGTAGTTCATTCCCGCAGCTACTTGAATAGCAATCGATAACTGCTCGTAGTAGCTCAAAGTTTCCGGATCATCGTCGTCCTCATCCGGGCTCTCTAAAGGAGAGTTATCGACAAGATACTCATACAACGAGCCGTATTCAACGCACTCGTAAAGTATACACGTCGGGGGCCCATTATAACAAACTCCGATAATACTGATGACATTCGGGTGGCTAAACTTGGACCAAGTCTCCGCCTGACGCAAGAAGCTCTCACGGTTATTTGAGGACGAGCTATTGCGAAGAATTTTGGCGAGAATGGGTCGAGTAGTTTGATCACCATCACCTTTTTCCACTACTTCCCCTCGGTAGAGTTTGCCAAATTCTCCTTCTCCTAAATCTTTTAGGAATCTGACTGTCTCACGCCGCATCTCTTTGATCTGGAAAGAAAAACCAAAAAGCCTTAGTCGGGTATTCGTCATGAGGGATGGAGCCAAAATTAACTGAAAATCACTGGAAATAAATAACCATAACGTAAATACGACCACTGCGAAGCGCGAAAAGGAACTATAACCGAGCGCGGGAAAGAAATACAGCCAGTCGCGGCCAAGAAGGCTTTCCAATTTTCTTCCGAATTCAGTTCTTGAGATTTGGAGGGATTTGGGTGAGCATTTTCAAGGTTTTATGTTTGTTTGTTACAACGGGTGAAACGCTTGAAACATCAAAAGGATCTTGAAGGCTTTGTTTGCAAAGTTTTGATGCTTCCTCGCCATATCGGTCAGCAGTTTTACCTTCATTCCTGGCATCTCTGTCAGTTCAAGATGGCGGCCTCGTAACCGCTGGCTCACCACAGGTCACCCAGCCTTTTCAATATTACAGGATTTTAAGACTGATTTTTAGGAGTTTTGTGGGATTTTTAGACGTGAAACTGGAAATATTTTTAAGAAATCCAGGAAGGACTTTTGACGCCAGTTTTTCCGGATTTTTATGGCTAAGCCTCTTTGGAAGCAACTAAAGCCATTCGCGGTAGACAACTAGGGCCAAGCACGAAAAATTCCAAGAAAACTCACCAAAGGCTTGCCAATAACAGGAACAAGAGGAGTAGCAGCCGCTTCCCCGGCTTGATATATGATCTGTTTATGACATCTCCAGCAGATGAAAATCACCACCAGAGAAAACACAATACCAAACACCAGACATGGAATGACCATGTAAAGAATGCTCACAACTTCAACTGGCGGAGTCTCCTCTGTGGAGTTACAAAAAAGATTTTTATTGCTTAATAGGTAAGTGGCAAGAGTTTATACCTTGCAGCACGCTGATAGTCATTGGCAACTTCAATCAAGTACGACTTATGTCTTCTTGTTTTGTAACGCTCCCTCCTTTGGGGAGCGTTGCGTGACATCCAAAAAACGGCTGCCAGAGGGAGACTGGGGGGGGGGGGGACCTACCTAACTGCTATTTTAACATTTTCCCGCTGGTAATGCACTACTTTTCAGCGCGGAATTCATTTCTCTTGTGTCGTGTTTTAACTACGTTCATTTCAGTGCTTCCAGGTCGCAAAAAATCCTTGTACAGATTTCTTAGGACACCTTTATTATGACCGGAGTGTTTTTTTAAGCGGTAGTTCGGCTCGATCCACTTTCGTTGCTATTAATACAAGAAGGCAAAGCGCTTCTTTGCCTGTAATGTAGTGGAACAACGTCAAGATCTTTTTAAAAAGGGGACGGACAGATTTAGCTTACCACAACGTGGAATATTACAGTAGTCGAACTCCGTGTTCTCGTCCGTTGTAAAACACCAGGGTTTTACTTTCTGTCCACCAGGATTCCTACAATAATTATGTCCACCGCCAATTTCAGGATGATCCTTAGGCGACAGAATGTGGAAATGAGGTGTGGTCGAGTTCCATGCCTGACATACAAGGCCCTTCTCAGTCACGCTCACGCTTGCATTGAAGTTCTGTCCTGTCCCAGTGTAACATCCAGTCACTGGTAAAGCTAAGGATTAAGTGAAAAGGACATGAGCACGACTACAGAAATAGCCATATACTTGAATCCACTTAATATGGGGCTGGGCTCTAAAGGAACATGACGAAGTGTCCGCCGCATTGTTAAACTGCGATCAGGCGGTCTTTCTTTCCTTTTTGTTTTTCGCGCTATCCCCGAAAAAAGAAAGCCTGATCGCAGGTTACCGCACTGTCTGGATTTCGATGTTAACTGTCTCTCAGAATTAACGCCATTAACACGTGATTTATCAACAAAAGACTAAAAGCACATAGCCTGCGCTTGCTATACCGGCTTACAGCAACAGAGTGATGTATGATGTCTTAAGCTCGACAAACTAAATAAACCTGCGCTCGTTCAAATAGCTTCGCACAAAGTCTCAAAAAATTTCAAAAGCGACAATGCAAACACTTAGAAATAGTCCATGACATTGGCATATGAAATCCGACGAAGGACTTTTTTGAAAGTCTATGTTTTGCATTGTCAAGTCAGTTTGTGGTTCAGCCAAACGAATCAAAACAGTTGAAATAATATTGGCCTATTCTTTTAAGTTCTCAATGGAAGGATGTATAGAGTGCGCAGATCGCTTATGTCCCTAAAGCCGCGATAACACGGGCCACTAACCTTTTTCGAGAGCAAGTTAGCGAGTTAACCCTTTAAACACTAAGATCAAAATTGGAATTCTCATTTGTCGCCCCTATTCATTTCCTACGGAAGTACTGGGGAGAAATTGATAAAATATCAAGCAAATTCATTGTGTGTGATCATGTCCGTAATTCTCATGACCACTCTGTTTCACAAAGCATCGATATTACAAGGAGAAATTTGACGATGATCACTCTTAGGGCTTAAAGGGTTAAACGCGCGAGGACGCTGAATCTCGCCAATGTGCTCCCCATGCAGGTATTCGCTTTAAGGGATTTAACAAACAAGAACATGAAAAATAAGAGAATTTTCAAGAGCGGCACTTACCTTTTTCTCTCCTAACTGCGCCTTTTTCGAGAGCTGGTTTTCCAGGTTTTGGAGGCTTCGGGCTCTTTGGACTCTTCGGGCTCTTCGTAGTCTTGGTTTTATTCACGTTCAATTTTATACAATTCTTGCCTTCCGCCGTATCCGCGCGAGGCAACGACGAACACTCTGGAAACAGAACCTGCTGCAGCGTTAACCTTTTTGAAATAAGATACTCCTCTGGGCAGATACTTGTACGAAGAATTTCGCACTCCTCATAACAGATCTGCCTTGGCTTCGGAACAGATGATGAGGAGTCGCAGCTTGGGAACTGGTAATGACATAGGAGCGGCATGACAAAAGGACGACATCTTTCGCTGATTTTCGGAAATCGCCGTATATTTGCATAAGCCCCGCTGACTTTTCTCTCTATATTTTCCAGTCTCTCAAAACTTCTTACATAGATAGAGCGCCCTTTTAGAAGGTTGTAGCATACAGAGCCATTGTATGGGACACAGCTTCCAGTCTCTGGTAGCGACGGAGCTGTTGGAATATCCCTGGAGACAAAGAGGATTTTAAAAAGAAATTTTAAAAGTTAATAGAAAGGTTATGCAACTCATTCACCCGGCAAAAAACAGCTTCTCTCGCCCCATGAAAGGTAATCTGGATTCCGGAAATTTTTCCTTCTGGAATCTGGAATCCCCCAAACGATTGGAATCTCGAATCCAAGTTCCACTGAAAAAGAATCCAGAATCCGGTACCATGAATCCGGAATCTACGGCCCGGAATCCAGAATCCGACACTTTTTTGGATTCTCTTACTAGAGGAAGTCTGTAGACTTTCAAAAAAGTCCTTCGTCGGATTTCATATGGCGTGGTCGGCCGCTTTGCGGGCAAACTAGGCTCGCTCCGCTCGCCAAGAGGTCGACTTGTGGCAAGTCTAGGAAGTCTGCTACAAGCAGTTTTTAGTGTTGTCACGCAACGCTCCACACACTAAAAACGGCTGTGTAGCAGACTATACCAGAGGTGGCTTCTCGCAAGTAAAGTAAAACCAAAACAAACAGTCAAAAGTCACTTGCATGAAACACTGGCTAAATGTGCTTCCCAAATTTCTCACTGGTTCGTTGTTGGAATTTCTTTTGGTTCTACTTTCCTATTGTTTCCAATGAAAGTAGCCAGGGCAAATGCTCACAGAAGCCATGGGAAAGTCTCCAGCCCTGAGCCCTTAGTAACAGCCCTGATATTTAGATCCAACTTACAGATCGCTGTGTGTCGGTTCTTCCAACTGTCCATGCTTAGGTTTACTGTCTGGAGGATTGGACTGTTTTGAATTATCAGGCAACAGTTCTGAAATGAGGCGAAAACTGTTAACTGACAGAATTAGTGTCAGCCCCAAGTTCCCCTAAATCTTACTGGGTCTATGGTTTCAATGTAAATCAAATATATTGCAACTTATAATATATTGCTACCACTGCCCTGTCCATGAATTAACACAGGATCAACATTTGGTTTTCAGTGAGCCTTGACGCCTCTTTAATTTCTCCAAAAGCACAACAGGTCTTTCTAAGCTTGTTGTTTTTTGTTGTTGTTGTTGTTCAATGATTTGTTTGTTTTTTTAACATGTTATTATTTTTTCCCTTGGTCTTGTCCATTCAGTATTAATCATTGGCTTTCATTTAATTTACCTTTAATTATTTCCTTGTTTCAATTTTTATAATAATTAATCACAAAATATTAGAATAGCAGGGTTCAAAGAAAGTCACTGTTACAACTTGTCATTCGGGCAAGCTAAAGCTGGCATCTTACTTGCACAAACATCATTTCAACTAGCGCTCAAAATTTTTTGATGAGCAGATTGATTTCACAGCTCTTCTGTCACCTGAATTCCTCAAAATACTTCACTTGCCCGTCGGGCAAGTTAAGAACAGAATTCACTAGCCCAATAGCAAAGTCCACTAGCCCTGGGCTATCGGACACGATTTCCTTTGGAGGCGGAATAGCAAAATAAAATAAGACATTTTCATGTACCTTGATCTGTAAATGGTGTCATAGTAGTCGAACTTGAATGTGCCGTAAGAGGAGGAGAGGTTGCTTCTAGAACCAAACACAATGGAAGTATGTTAGTGCGATTAAAACAATCACATTGTTGTAGGTGACCAGAGGAGCCCGCAACCCTAATCTCCAAGCCCCAGTTGTTCAAAAGATGGAAAACGCTATCCACCAGACAAATCACTATCCAGTGGATAAGTATTAGGAGAAACAATTGCACTATCCACTGGATAGTGATTTATCCCCTTAATAGCATTATCCAGCTTTTGAACAACTGGGGCAGGTTGCTATCGTGCATGTGTGCTCCTCTACATGTCACGGAAGACCTGTAAAAAGTCATGAAATTTTACAATATTATTTTCCAGGCCTGAAAAGTCATGGAATTTAATTGTCAGTCCTGGACTTGGCCTTCCACAAAGCGTGATTATTTTTTTAAGCTTGTTTGCACCCTCTGTCATTGGTAATCCGATCACCTGTGTACTGTCTGCCTAACACATGAAACTTATGCAAAGCACTGTGTTGAAACAAGAGCGTTTTGACCTGTAATCGATCTCGCCTTCAATCCCTAACCTTCAATTATTAATAGTTCAGCTCAGAGGATAAGCAGGAAGGGGGGAGGGAGGAGGGGCTAGCGTGCAAATACCATAATCTCTCTTCGCTCCAAGCCCCTAAGGACATTTCACAGAAGAGATGTTTTCCCATGAGGGCAGGCAGTAATTGTGATTGCATAGCTATATAAGGTCTCTATTAAAGAATACAATCATACCAGTTACGGTCAAGAAAACCTGCTTGCTCACTGTCCCTTCTGAATTATTTGCCACACAACTGTATGCTCCCTCATCACTTAGTTTCACAGGACGAATCCTCAATTTTACACCCCAGCTCCTACAATGTCAAATAAAAAATTATTTGTTGAGCATACAATGCCAACACAAAATATCACTTCTTGAATGTAGGAAATGTAACTTATACCAAGTTAAACTCCAAAATGCTACAGCTAGTGGTTTCAATATATTTGTAGCAGCTCAATGTCTGCTGGGGAGCCCAGGTAAGTTGAAGGGCTTGAAGTTCTTTTCACAGTGCTCAAGTTGCTAATAAATTCATTGAGCAATTAAGCATGTTTCGCATCTAAGCCACTGTTTGCTGATTTATTCCCAGCCCTCCTTCATTTTCAGGTAGGTGTGTACAATCTATGTTTTATTTCCACCAATCTATTTGGTTGCTGCTCATTGGTTGCCATGGATACATTGGCTTATGTCTCTTACGTGCTTGGCACCACCACCCTTAAAGGGCACCTACATCGGACCTCACCTATCGCCGATGAGTTCAATCAAAGATAAAGGTCACAAAATAAGAAAAAGATCAGCAAGCAAACCTCGAAGTTGTGACCATTTTGGTCGCCATGGAGCGTAAAATTTTTCAGAGCTGGCAACTTGATCTGTGAAAAAGTCTCCCTACTGAAAGACCCAAATAGTTGGTTGCCAAATGGCGATTGAGCAAAAACGTAAACTTGAAGGGCTGGCATGTAAAAAGGGTCTTGACTGTCATACTACAAATTCTCCTTACCAGTATCACTGCAGGACTGTGCTCTAGCAGAGCCTGGTGGTCTGTCGCCAAACTTTTGCTCTCAGCTGATCAGAAAATCTTAGTTTTTTCATACAAATCATATGCTGGGTACCCTAGATTTTTAAGTTTCAGAGCACTGGGCTCCCTTCAATTTTGCTTAGAGCACAGCCTTGCCCAGGAAATGCAAAGAGATCAAGGTGTGGAGAAATCACTTACTTTGACACAATAGTAAATGATCCACTTCTATTTCTGATTAGCTTTCCATTCCTGTACCACGTTACATTTGGTTCAGGCTTGCCACTCACATAACACCTAAACACTGCCCTGCCACCCTCCACCACAGTTTGATTGGAGAGCTGTGAGCCAACCACTGGTGCTGTTAAGATAAAGAGTAACATTATACAGGGATCCATATTCCCAGTTGTCCCAGACAACTACAATCTCATACAGACAATTAAGATAGCTTCAACAGTCACCCTTCACACGAGTGAGGTTTTGCTTAACCACAGAATCTTTTCAAAAACTCTCATATGGTATATACATTTTCCCTGTGTTCTGATTTCTTCTCATCCACTAAAAACTTTTAGAATAATGGTGAATAACAAGCAGCTTTTGTCTGCAATGAAATCGTAAGTTTGGGTGCCATTGCAGTGGTTACTTGTAAAACATAAATAGACAGTGTTTAGCCTAGGCCTGTAGCTTGTTGTACTTAACAGTTAACCTTTCTTGGTAACTATAATGGAAACAAAATCCTAATCAAAAACGTTCAATTTGCACACAATTTTTTCACCATTCTTTTATATAATTCTGCACTTTTGTCTGGGCAACCCAAATTGTAACCAGGCTAGTATGTCATCAGGTTTACTTGCCCGGCTGACAACTCCAAGAAAAAATGAATATGGATCCCTGATTATAATATGCTTTCACTGCAGAAAATTGATACTGTATTGGGAGGCAATGTGTAATCTAAATGTAGTTTCAGCTTCCAGCAAGTGGTCAAAATGTCACAACAAAATTAATACTGTAATGGCAGACCCAATGTAATCTGATGTAGTTTCAGCTTAGAGCGTGTTGTCAAAATTCCACAACAATGAAAACATTTTCTTGCCAAGTCTTAAGTTGTCTCGAATATATGGCGAAAAGGTCAAAATTTACTTATTTACATTTAAGAAGAATTCGACAAATTATACTGAGCACCAAACAAAAGCAATGTCAAAGAGGTTACAGATAAACAGAAAATCCATAGGACTTTATCTACAGACTAGAGAAGAGATTTGTTTTTGTCTTTTTTTAAAAAATGACATACAAATCATGTGAAGTCTTCCTGAAAGTTCTAAAAATCCAAACCATAATAATTCTTCTTACTGTCATAAAAACCTGAAATATTTCAGGAATGTTTATTGTTATGTAAAACCCAACAATAATGGGAACATGTGAACAAGCCACCAAACCACAAACTAATCACGTTTAGTTATCTCATGTGACTGACTTTTCCCTCTTGCAACACCATACATTCCAGAAACATTTTTCGCCTTCATGGTTTCCTGAATTTCACAGTAACAGCCAAGTAAACAATAACTGGTCTATTAGAAAGGTAACTGTTAAAGCTCTCATCCTTTGGGAAAGGTACAGGCATACACTTTTTGCCTCCTAGCTAGTAGCAAGGCCACATAGCCAGGGCTCAGTTATCAAAAAATACCAAACAAACTATATTACAAGGAACGAAAGACAACAAAACAAAAAAGAATATATACAGTAATCTACATACCTTTGCAATCTGGGCAAGTCTTGGTGTGATTAGAGCTGGAAGAAACAAAGATACATAACTGAAATATTTGATTTAAAGGAAGTAGTCAACTATTTTACACAGAAATATTATTACCCACCATACCTTCCTTCCCTACCATAAAACCAGCTGGCGGTCAATAAGATTTCAACTTAACCCTTTCGCTGCCAGAGTGAATGTTGGAGTCCCTTAAGGGAATTCAAACTTTGAGTCCGTGGACAAAATCCTATGATGTGACCATTCAAATGAAACCTCTCCGCCTGTGCTTTCAAATGGTGCTATTTGTTTCCAAAATTTACAAAACAAAATTTGGGAATTTTTGGTGAATTTTGCCCATGGCAACACTTGGCACTGAAAGGGTTAATGGGTATAGTATATGAATAAGTACAGTCGTCGACTCCTGATAATTCGAACATTCAAGGGAAATAGAAAAAAGTTTGAGTTATCGGGAGTTTGAGTTATAGAAGGTAGAATTTTATACAACATAAAAGAGTAAGTGAGCTTCGCAATGATGCACTTTACACATTTAGTAATTTTTTTCTGGCAAATTTATTGTGAACACACATAGTAGCACTTAAAGAAGGTAAAACACAATTTCCAAAAGGTCACTAACAAGATTTACTGGTCATGATCCTAATTTGCTAGAGGTTTTCAGAGTACAAAATTCAGTATTATTTGCTTATGATTTAACCCAAACATTCTCTATCAGTTTTGTAATGGCTGCACTGTCAATCATCACGAAATTGTAAGCTGCTACATAGAGTATCGATCTCCTGAATTGTTTTGCCAAAGCCCATAAAATGTTTATTGGTGTCTCTGTGAGCCGTCATGGTAAACTGTTAGCAAAATTGCAGCAGTCAGTCATAACTCTTATATTGGCCCTGAAAGTTTCCCTTTCTTTATTAGAAAAAAAAAAGAGACTTTACAAGCTTTCAAAAATGAAAATGCAACTTTTGAAGGAATGTCTTGATAACCATACTAAATGGTCGCAAGAAAGGAGTTTTTCCCGCTAAATACCGTTTTCGTGCCGAAAAGGTTAAAAACACTGCATGGAGCATTGGAAAAAGCTCACCAGGAAACGGACCAATACCTTTCACATAAATGCTGACGTATTAGGATTGAGTCTCAGACAAAACAATACACCACCTTATGCAAGAGAAAGAACAGCATAATATAGTCCAGTTCGTTCTGATAAATCAATTTTTTGACTAAAAAGATCGCTAAAAGTGCGCTCCCTGAGACATACATATTGCATTCCGTGAATATTGAAAACAAGCGCGAAGATCAAAATAAAACCCAACTGATACTGAAACAGCAGGGAGCAGGATTTGGTTGATCCAAGTCCAAAGGGAAATTTATCAGTGTCACGAGAATTCATTTATGATTCTTTCATTGCATTTTAATTGACAGGAAGAACGCGGTCGCAAATCTAACACGGGTCAAACGATGTACTAGAAGACTATCACAGACGTTTGTTATATTGTGCTTTTAATGTAGCGATTCAAAACATGACCATCGTTCTTACTTCCTTCCCAACACCGCTAATATCGCCTTGAAAAGGAAGAATCCACTCGAGCTAAATCGAAAGCCAGGGTTTCGGAGGCAAATTTTTAGAACGCGAACGACAAATCGACGATAATGGGAGAAGAAACTAACACATGCAAATTTCTTCTACGGAACGACTTATACGTTAATTTTTGTCTTTGTTCTTCACATTTACACTTCAAAGAAGAACAATGAGGTCTTCCGTGCGGCACATTCTAAAACAAACTATTCAATGAATCAGGGCTAGAATCAAACAATGCGTACCAGCCGCTAAGGCTCAATATTTTAAACACACAACGACTGATCAATGTCTATTCAAGTGAAATACTCATTTTAGTCACTTTCTGACCCTCTAATTTACCGAGGTCAAAGCCAAATCGAAAATGTGTATTCGGCGGATTATCCTTTGGCGATTATAGGAAAATGAAGAATACAGATTCTGTCTGTCAATTACAACAATGCGAAATGAACAAATGTGAGAACATTGCGTCGGAGAGCGTTTACTTCCTTCGCTCTGCGAATGGAAAATATCACTTCGCTCTTAAGTTATCTAAAAATTTCAAGCATACCGTCTGAAATTTTTCAATCATTGGATGTTCGCAGCTGGTCTCAAGCGAATTTTTTTAGACGCTATTAGTTTTCAAAAGCTTTGCCGCTTTTCGCTGCACGACAGAAAGAAATGCGATCGCGAGAACCCGACCAAAGGGAAGCAAATTAATAAAAGTTTCATTCACTATAGACATTTCAATGGAAGAATACAATTGGCACGATTACCGATAGCATCTGCTCGCCTTTTCGAAAGCGTGCTCAACGTACTTTTGTCGCCAAATCTTGTTTTACACAAAGCGAAAATTTGCATGGAACCCACATCCCATGTCAAGTCTAATTATTTCTTACATTAAACAAGCAAACACACAGCTAATATAAAAACAAAACAACGCTTTGCACTCCGAAGAACTTACCTAGGAGAATCGACCAACCTTTTGTGCCGGAATCCAGATAGTAAGCTACCTGGAAATCAAAAAAATGAAAGGCGATTTGATCAGTATGGACATTGATCGGAAAAGCAGATGTCTGCCGTTGTTGGTGGTGCAAAGAGAATTGATCGCGATTTTGCGACGCGATAAACAAAGCAATATGACTTCTTGTAACACCACTATGCTCTAAATCCTTTCAACTAAACACACGCTCAAGGACGGAAGACTGACTTTCCGAAGCAGCAACGCAGTATTCTAGCGAAAAGGTGCTGAAATATTCATGCTACCGTAATTGCATTGTAAATTGACGAACGCACAAAATCAAACAAACATCTTTCGCGATTCCTACAACGTTGTGTACTGTACTCAAAATCCGATCTCACTCACCGGACAAAATCCACAAGTATATGAGCCAAAACAGAGTTCTCCCCGATCTAACGCCCATCTCAAGGTATCTTCAAAGCTTGGCCATTATAATTGCGAGCGTATAAGCAGAACAAACCCTCGTCCACCGTGCTCTCGGAAAACAAAAGATCTGCATGTGATCTTTGGAGGAGCGCGGATAGTGATTATTATGGGATTAGCGGTAGCTACTGAAAACATGTCCGATGTTGATAGACATCAGGGTCAAATTCGCCATGTCAGTCTTCCATTTATTGGCTACTTTGACAAATAAGAAGACAAAGCCAAAATTTTCCGTTCATTTACATTAAAATATTTTGTCTATTTACTCCATTAGCGCTGCCATCCATTTTGTTTTCGTTTCCTGCCTTCTTTTTATCTTCGGGGTCAACATCACGAATAAAAGAACTAAAAGAAGCCTATCCAAGCTTTCAGCTCTCTTCTCCTGTTGGCATAGAAACTCTCCATCTGTCAGCGCCGTCAGAGTTTATGTCAAACACGCGAAAATTGTCGGAAAATTTCCTGACAACTTTGAAAAGAAGGGAAATTGTGATTAACGATACGTCACAAAATAATGTAAAAGAGACGATGTGTTTCAGTGCAAGCTATTCTCCTCAACGAAGTTTGCTACAGGTAAAATGGGTTTGCTTTGACGAAACTTGACGATTTTTGAATGACAGTTTTCGTAAAAGGCTTATTGAAAGGTGAGACAAAAAACGTTCAAAAACAAACTTTGAAGAACATTTTTTAATTAGCAGCGTGAAAAATTCCTTTTCGGCGTGGCAGAGCTAAATTTTGGAACGCCTTCGCCCGGGGTGAGAATTTGGATTGACTACTAATCGTGTTATGTTTATCTTTTCAGAACGCAAAAAGTGGGCTTTGCTATGACTCCATCTGCACTTGAGCGATGCATTTTTGCAAACAAAAAAAAAGCGTGTTAAAAGGCTGCTTTGCATGACAACTTACTCAAGATAACGACTTTACCCTGGGGCTCTGCTCTGTGACCCTCTTTCAAGTTTCCGAAATTTTGGTCTGGAGTGTATCGTTTCCTAAAACAAGTGTCGTCGCGAGAACCATGCGATTGATTTCAAATTATAACTCGGCGCCTGAAAGTCTGTGTTAGGATTCTCTGATCTCTTCAGCTCGAGAAAATATCTTTGTACTTTTTTAAAGGAACACTCGACAAAAGAAAGTCAGGAACTTCCTGAGCCACATCCGGATAAATCACAAAAAATAACATCTTCGGCTTTAGATAATTTACGTAAACTTGTAATCTCTGAATCGAATTTTTATAACCGCCATTAAAAAGAGTTATTTCCACTCATCTCAACCTCAAATAACACAATAGTTTCACTAATGTTTATTATCATAACGTTTCATATTCTTCTTCGCCAGAACTTTAGCTTTAAAGCAAAATTCGCCAGCGAGCCAAGTCTTTCGAAAGAAACTATTTTTAAAAGGGTCGCCATCCACTTTTAACTTTTACCGCAAATTGAGTTACTCATTGTGGCCTTAATTCTTATCGCATATCGCATTGTAAGTAATGTCACACCCTATTTCTAGACCGGCTTAAAAGACTTAAAAACCAAGTCCCCTCCCCACCGCACAAAAAAACACTGTCCTGCCATGTCTTGTTTGATAGATTCTTCAAGTGAAAGAGAAAAAACGGGTTTCAAGATCCGAGTACTGAAACCGCCTCCCGCTAAATTTCCCAGCAGGGCCGGATACGCTTTTCCTAACACCATTCCTTACAGAGCCCTTATCAAATTATAATTTCTCTTCTTCTTCATAATCATATTTAATTTTGTAATCTCTCGTCATGGAAAATAAGGTTTGACATATCGAATTCCAAGTTTAACTTCCATTATTGTTCCAAAACTGCGTTACTTGCAGCTTCACTTGTTTATTTTTCCCTGTCCTTGTCATATGACTTTGCAGCGACAATTTTCTCCTCGTGTATCATTAAAACATAACCTAATGTCATTAATTTTTCTGGCAGTCACTCCTTTGAAAAAACATAATTCGTAATAGCATATAGTTCTCGTGACAAGCAATTTCCCTTGTTTTTCTTTTTTTTCTCATTTTGCCGTTCGTTAGTGCTTTGGAACATCAAATATTTATCTTCATGCACCTGTTCTCTGCTTATTTGTACGGAGCATAAAAAAGATGTCATTTTACGAGATTGACCCAAGATAATATGTATTAATGGGTTAAGAAAATTCAACATTCTTCTGATTGAAGAAGGAAAGAAATCGAAAGTTCTCTGAACCAGCTGAAGCGTCTTTTAAAACTCTTTAAGAGTGGCTAGTCAGGAGCGCCCAACGGGAAATTTTGAGAAAAAGACCTAAAAACAACAACAAAGAATGAATAAAGCTTTCTGAAGCCATTTAAGCATTTTGGGAGAATGCTGGGAAAAACGTATCTGTTCCTCACTCCTCGCACGACTGATGGAAGAGTTCCCAGCCAGCAAGACGCACCTACAACCTGCAACCTGAGTTTCCCAGCAGACATGTCCAGACACTACTGGCAAATTTCAGCCCTTCAGTGGCGGGGGGTGGGGGGGATTACTGAGACAGAGCACATACCAGAATAAAATCAATAAAATAGAATAGACTAAGTCTTTATTTGACGCCTTAAAATCCATCAGGAGTATAAAAAAGTTTCTTGAATAAACCTAACTACCCTAAACTGAATATGCAAGACTATTTACAACTAACCAAACTAAGACCTGTTTTTCATGAATGCCGTGTACACAGTACTTAAAAAGTTAGAAATTCAGATAAGCCAGTCGTTTAAATTGACTTAAAGATTTATCTTCTCTCATATCACGGGGCAGACTGTTCCAGAAAACTGCTCCGCTATAACTGAAGCTGTTCTTCATAAAGTTATTTCGCGGGAACGGAACAATTAGTTTGTTAACAGTACACGGCCTTAAGGAGTAGCGCGTTCCATATCGTTTAACAAATTTAGAGGATAAATATCCTGGAACAAGATCATTTAAAGACTTGTAAATCATTAGGGCTTTTTGTATTTGAAACTGAGTGCTCAAGTCTTTCCAATTAAGTTTTCTGAAAAAGCGGTTGGCATCAACATCATATCTAGAAAAGGTTAGAACACGAGCAGCACGGTTCTGATTCGAAGCTTCTGTAGTTAAACAAATTTAACAATTAAACAAAGTTTAATTGTTTACTACCCCAGACAATATTACAATAATCGAATTGAGATTAAATGAGAGCGTTGTATATACCTGGAGAAGAGTAGGCTTTGGAACAAAATTAATCGCTCCTATCCCGGAAGCGATCTTTTAGATGATTTATCGATGTGGGTTTGCCACCGTAGATTTTCATCAATAAATATTCCATGCAAGTGATTTTACAGAGGTAACTTTTTCTATCGGAACATTATCAATCGAGAGCTCGGGTTGGCTCGACAAAGTACTCAATTTTTTTTCTTGATCCAATTAGCATAAATTCAGATTTAGCAGTGTTCAAAGTAAGTTTGTTGGAAGTAAGCCATTTGTTCAGATTACCTAAACCGTGATTCAAATTTAACTGTATTGAATTCACATCAACATCCTAGGCTGGCGTGAGGTTAGGCAGTTTGGCAAATCGTTGATGTAAATAAGAAATAAAAGGGGACCAAGAATTGTTCCCTGAGGTACCCAGCATTTAAGCGAACAGATTCTAGAAAGGGAACCATTAACGAGACCTGCATCGTTGTGTACGATTTGTCAAATACGATCTAAACCAATCGAACGGAGCAATTCCTTGCATTCCGTAAAGGTTCATTTTAGATAAAAGGATGTCATGATCAACAGGGCAAATGTCCTTTTTAAATCAAGAAAAACCACAGCATTAACATTACCACGATCGATATTAAAGGCCCACTTATCAGTAGCTTCAAGGAGAGCAGTTACAGTTGAGTGTAAAGAGCGAAAGCCCGATTGATGTTTAGAAATGATATCTTCATTGCTCAAAAAATTATACAATTGGTCATAAACATGATCCTTTCGAAAACTTTAGCTACAACGGAAATGATTGAAATAGGTCGATAGTTATTTAGATCAGACGCCTCACCTTGCTTAAACAATGGAGTAACCCTAGCACATTTCCAATTGCTGGGAAATATACCAGAGAGCAAAGATTTATTAAAGAGATCACATAGAGAAACTGAAATCAGATTGGCACATTCACGTATTATTTTAGCAGAGATATTATCAAGACCTGTTGCTTTGGATCTACATAATTTGTTTAGATAGAAGAAGAAAAACTGAACTTGTTGTTTTTTACATTTATATTATTAATATAACTTAAGTCATTATTATTATCATCTGGAGGAATTTCATTGGCAAGGCGGGGTCCAATTGTTGAAAAATGGTCATTAAAAGCATTAAAAAGCCCACTAGAATTAGAAATAACGGAACCATTCAGCTTCAATTCTTTCACCTTTGTATTGTTGGTGCGACGGGGAGTAAGTTTGTCAATGGTTTGCCATGTTTTTCGAGAATTACCTTTAGATTGACTAAAAGCATTAGAATAGTAAGATGCTTTAGAAGTCTTAATGTTATTGTTTATTTTATTTTCGCAACTTTTTGTACTTTGCCCAGTCGCGTGGATCGTTCGATGCCATAGCTTTTCTTTTGGCAGCATCACGATCGCGCATGCCTTTCTTTAATTCTGAATTGATCCAGGGTGCTTTTTTTATTCTAGCTCGTCTAGTTCGAAGTGGAGCATGAGAGTTTACAACGTCCAAAAATTTCGTTTTCCAGTCAGCCCACAAAACGTTAGGATCATCAGAGCCAGAAAAGAACAGATATTTTGAGGGACAGATATCCATCGGGTACCCCTGACTAGTCGTGGTAATGGCCTTAACTGACTCCCAAAAACAGCCAAAATGCCAAGTGATCTCGGTCTTACAGCCAAACCTCGTCAATACGGACACTGAAAGGGCCATCGAAAGTGTCCGTTTTAACGGTGTGTCCGTATAGCGGGTCATGTTATTATGTAAAGGCCTTACTTCCGGCTGACGTACGTTTTCAGCAAGCGAAGTCCTCTTCCATCACCCCCTATTTGGACAACAAGCACGTCTTCGTGATTAAATGCTTCTCCATATATTTACCTACAAATCTTAATCTATTGATTTTTCTTGTCCTTTTCTTAATAAATTACGTTAAGAGATTTAAGAGTCAAGTTTTGCTGCAAACGACAAACCTAAGTTTGTACCGTATGACAAAGGTTTCCCTTTGCTTGTCGTCTATTGTTTATTACTTCTACAAAAAAATAGTATCTTCACGCCATTTTTATCCTTAAGAGTTCTTTTGTGCTGGCTGTTTTTATCTGTTCACCACCTATTTTGAGAAATTCTCAACCTGAATTTGACGTTTGCCTACCGTGGGTTCCAGAGGTTATTTTTTACTTATCTGGAACTTGACAGTTCGCGGCAAAACCGCGACAGCGAGGCGCAAAGCGGAGCTTTTTCAAACCGTGAGCACGGTTTATTTCATCCTAAGTATTTTGACAACGGACCTCTGGAGCGAGGGTAATGATTGCTGTAAAAGTGACTCAAAATCTCTATATTTCGCAGTTTTAGCAACAGAACAAGAACGTCATTTGACGACGGGAAAGCGCGCGGAAAGGACTAAACTCGACTTCTGGTGCCCAATCATTTGTTAAGCCAGTTGTTTGATTTGCGCACGCCGTCCGTCGTCAAATGACGCTCCCGTCCTGTTACTAAATCAGCCTATTGTTTTAAAACGAAAACGCAAGGGCGCACATCCCACCAGAAAGCAAGTTAACAACTCATGATTACAATAAGTAGTATGTAATTCAGATATCTACTCTGTGATGATTACACGTCCAATAGTCAATTCTGAACTACATAATTATCTTCGATCAAGTTCTTTCCCAGTGCCTTCTCTGCTGTTGTAAACGATTTCGTCGCGGTGACTGGGCACTTTAGTCTTCCTGCTAAGAACTATAAACAAGCCAACTTAACGTGAAATTAAATAGAATATGATACAGCTCTACCATGCCAATAAAAAATACCTTAACATGTTTTACAAAAGATAATGATCACAAAAACACGATCATACAAAGAGATCATAGACCTATTCCGAGTTGCTCCAAACCTCTTTTTAAAACAAGCGTAAGTACGGTAGGAACGGTTTCGCAATTGACCTCAGTTGGAAAGCGACGGTGCTGGAAACCACAAGGACATGGCCCATTCAAAATGCTTTACATTTATCGTGTAACAATATCCACACATAATTTCTCCAGTTTTATCTCCATACATTTCACAAGCAATTAGTAGAGCGAATTTGATAAAAGTTCAAAGAATATTTCTTTAGATGATTATGGTTAGTTAAATTCTCATAATCTTTTCTTTGGATGATGTGTGAATATTGAGAAGAAAATTGATTTTGATCCCTTTTAAGAACTTGAGGGTTAACGCTTATTATTCATAAGAGAAATTGTGCTAAAACAAATATATACATTACAATAATTCTGGGCTACGATTCAACTATCTTTACGGGTAAAACACGCGGAGAAACAGGACACTGTCTCTCGAGTGATTCGTGTTTAAAGATGTAATGATCGCAGTTTGCTAAAAAATTCTGGTAAACAATAGAATTGTTCTATTTTAAGTTAAAATACAGTACACCCTGAATAAGGGCGATCTTTTAATTGCGTTTACAAGAGTTTTAAATAAATATGTTGTGGAAAAATAACCTGGGAGAATTGCTTTTTTCCCCCGCAAAAACGGTTTGGTATTCACAAAAACTATTATTGTACACAAGATATTTTCGATCCTTATTCCATGCAAAACTTTACTATCTTTGGTTTGGTAAATAATTGTTCGTTATAATATTGTTTTAATGGCGTATTACCTACAGAATACGTCTTAAATTTGGCATATTAAATGATGATGTATGCTCAAGTGCTTTCTAGACTCCATGGCAAGCATAAACCTCAACCCCGAAATACACTTGAACACAGGCCAGAGCGTTCTTCCGAGTGATATTGTCCCGACTGGCTTATCATTAGGTTGGATCTTGGTTGGATTTCACGTTTACGTCCTTTGAGCAGTTATCAAGCGAGAAAACTATTAAATAAGTAGCTATTCTCTCCCTTTCTAACGACCGGGAGCTGAAAGTTGGTGATAATAAATTGATAAACGATCTTTTGTAAACGATCACGTCACCGCCAGCGATGAGCATGCGTCCAACGCTACAAAGGCTGAGTGGACCTTTCATCTTTGACCGGCTTCTGTAGAAACTAATGGCTCTCCGCGATAGAATCGCCGGCCCATTCTCGCAAACGCGAACAAGTCTCGGAAAATGGAGGTCTATCCGAAGGGCTTTCTTCCCAACACTCCCGCATCAACCCGAACATCCGCGCGGGGCAATCATCGGGGCAAGAGAGCAATTGCAGACTCCTAATCTGCTCAATGGCTTCTTGATTGGAATACCCGGCATAGGGATGGCAGCCGTAGGTATAAAGTTCCCAGAGGAGGACCCCGTATGACCAGACATCCGTTTGGTGCGTAAAATGCAATGAGTTGAGTGCTTCCGGGGCCATCCATCGCACCGGAAGTAGTGCACTGCTGTGAACCCAAGAGTAATCCCTGGGGTATTTGTAACTCCCGATGCCAAGGTTAGAAATCTTCACGATGTTGTCTTCAGTGACGTAACAGTTCCGGGCGGCGAGATCTCGGTGAACGAACTTATGTTCCACTAAAAAGTCCATTCCAGAAGCGATCTGCAAAGCGAAGTCCAATAGAACATTGTATTCGCTGAGATCGCATGGTATTGTTCCAGACAGCTTGGAGGCGTTATCCAATAAGAAGCGATTAAGATCAATATCAGTATAGTACTCAAAGATCATGAATCGGGGTTCTTCGCCAGTTGACACGCCAATAAGGCACAAGATATTGATATCTTGAAGATTTGCCAGTATAGTAGTCTCCTTTTTAAAGTTCTCGATTGCAGCTGGCGGCACATCGCTTTTGAGCCGCTTAATAGCGATCTCTACGCCAGACATTTCAGAGTCCATTTTAATCAAGGAGCCTTTACAGACTTTAGCGAATCCTCCTTCACCAAGAGCCTCAAGAAACATGACTTTTCCATGATTTACCTCGGCGTGATTCTGCAAAAGTTCAACGGAAAATTATTTTAATCGCATCATCCTATGATTTTACGCTTGGTTACTAGTCATTGTTTAAGGAAGTCAGTCCTCACTGCGCCCCTCCATTCTAGTCCCTTTAACTGGCTTCGAGAAAACGACCACCGTTACCTGAAGAGGTTAAGTCACACTATTGCTATCTTTCTAAAAGCTAAATCTTATCTTCGCATCAATTGAGTTCCAAGAAAAGGCCCAGCTTTGTACTTTAAGACAATCATTAGCCATTGAGGATGTTTGTTGTGGTCTGTTGAAAGGGATAGCAAGACAACAGGCTATTATGGGGAGTGGCCCCAGGGTTGTTCGTTCACTGGAATGGTATCCAGTAGATTGCAAAACAGTCCGTATTTTTGCGCACTCAAGTACGCGCGAGCAGTCACACAAAGGGTCTGGAGGGAGACTGGGGAGAGACACTAAAAATAAATTTCCTCTCGCCTCAAGCGTGAGGATCGCGCGCTTCGCGCGTGTGAGAAAACTCTTAAGCTACACTAAACCGATTTTGAGAAAAGAATCGACTGTTTTGCAGTCTACGTATCCAAAAAGGTCTATAACAGTGCAAAAAGGGGACAAACTTTTGAGCCTATAGCTTAAAGAATACATGAGAAAAAAAATTATTTAAAAAATAGGGCAATCTCTTATGTTGGCGCCCAAAATCGTGAGCCGTCATGGAGAAGATGATTTTTTTACAACTGATTTCATTTTCAGAGTTTGGATACTTTAATTTCTTATATTTCCATTGTAACTAGTAAGTTAATCGGGAGTCAAATAACTGAAAAAAGACCCTAACCTGATTGAACACACAAGACTTGATTTCAGTGATGCTTTGCTTCAAATCAAAGCTAGGCTGCTGCAATGTGCTCTGGGTGCTTTTAGAGATAGAACCGGAAGAGGCTTGGTCACCTTGCGGGAGCGCGCCCTTCCTGTGTTGTACCTTGAGGTACACGATGATTGACAGAAAGGCCACAATAAGGACTGCCATGATAGCGGAAATGACGTAGATGGTTCGCGCGACTGGTCGCCCTTGCGGCTGTTGCCTTCCGGTTTTTCCTGGCTCGCCTAAACGTAACAAAATAATCTACAGTTAAAAGTTGGTTCCATTGGAAACACTTAGTTCTATGTTCCAAAAAATCTTACACAAACCGTTTTGCGAGGGTCCAACCATTGAGTAACTTACTATACAACACGACGAAGATTTAACGATTTTAGTAGATTCAACATCGCATAGATAGATAGATAGATAGATAGATAGATAGATAGATAGTTTTGTTCTGATTAAAATCGCAGCCAAAAGCTGAATTAGATTAATCGTTACAATAATAAAATCTAATAAAAATATGAGAAAAAATATAAGAAAAATGTACACATATGTAGCTAAAAATTTAATTACAGTTGCTATATATAAATGTGTTCTTAAGTCTCTTCGTCTTAGCCAGAGGGACATTAAAATTCCTCTTTCGTCTTAAATTGGATTCACAATTGTTACGAGGTGGCAAGAGCTCATGCAGTTTATGGTCTGAGTTACAAGTGATGGAATCAAAAAGCTTAGTTGTGATAGACTGCCTGCGTCGAGAGAGCGTCTCCAAGTTGGCTTGATGTAATGCGTCGCTATATGGTACAAACGGAAAAATAATTCGCATGGCGCGCTTCTGTAGCTGGTCTAGCTCTGCGGATAAATATGCGGGAAGCGCGTTGTGAAACACCGGGCATGCGTATTCCGTTACTGGGCGGATACAGGTCAACTAAAAGATTAGCAGATCTTTGGCGGGAATATTCGCTCTCTTCAGTTGTTTAAGAAAATATAATCGACTCGCTACTTTTTTACTTATTTCAGCAACATCAAACAAAGTAGCAGTCAACCTTCGCAGCCGAGTATCAGTTTAATATTATCGATATATAAACCACACAATCCTTAATTCCTTGTTTCGCTCTGCAAGGTTTCGCGCGAAATGTCAGCTTTTCAAATTTCCTTCGTTGGTATATTGTATAATATACACACTCATAACATGGGAAGAATTATTCGTCTCACTCACCAATCTCCGCGCACTTCTCGATGTCACAAAATTCTTTTTCATCGCCCACTCCAACATAACACCACGGACTAGCGCGGACACCACCCGGGTTACGGCAGTAGTTATGCACTGGTGGGTCCATGTCAGGCCACAGACGGCAGGGTCGCCCAGATGAGCTCACATTCGCCCGCCCAAAGTACATTTCGCCAGTACCGTTGTAGCAAGACTGGTCTAAAGGAAAGAGAGAGATTCAGTTGGCTTAGAGAGAGGCGTTTTCTTAAACCTTTCACCCCCCATACTGAACGATGAAGTCTTGTAGGGTGGTCCTAACTTTTGAACCCCTGGACAAAATTCCGCTGTGTGACCATTCAAATGAAACCTCTTCAGCAGTACTTTCAGATGGTACTATTTATCTAGTATGTAGTACTAACTTTTGAATCTGTTGATGAAATCCTATGGTGTTACCATTCAAATGAAACCTCTTCAGAACAGAAATAAGACGCGAACCATTTATACGAGCTGTTCTCGTCTTAGATAAGACATGCTCGTATAAATGGTACAGTTTGCGTCTTATTTAAGACGCGTCTTGTGTACGACGCGTCTTACTTTTCCCCGTATAAATAGCCGTAATGTGTGGGGCATGAGGAGTTTATTACCCTGCGAGCACGTTGACTAGTTGGTTTACGCGACAAACAAGCCACGCGAACGACTTCGTAAACGTTCAAGCCATGCAAGAGAAAAACCTCTGTTTGCAGGGTAGGAGTTTATAAGAGAGAAGACTATAAAAGAAGCGTTTATTGGAGTGAGATTGTCTGGGACAACTGTCGGTGATAAAATGGATAAAGAGACATGTAACTAGCATGTAATTCAACGATATCAAGGGACACGACAGTACTTCCTACAGAATTCACTATCATTATTTTGCTTCGTTGAGGTTTTTTTTGTTGTTTTGAATAGGCTTCGGCCGTGCGAGGCCCATGAATCGAAATGATGCTTTTTTTAAGGTAGTACAATGGAAAACACAAGAGCACAAAAGTCTCTAATTTTTACGATATTTAAGGGAGTTATAAAAAAATTGCGCGGAAAATCGACAGGCGAGGAGACGTTGAGTGTGCAGGGAATTCGCAGCTGTCTGACACAGCCGCGTCTTTTATAAAAGGCACAAACACAACTTGTAAACGTGCTTTCTACTGACCTTTGACTTCTGGGCGCAGAGTTAGAGTATTAGATGGAGAAGATGTCGGTGTCTTTAGTCCTAAAGATTAAACGGAACATGACTCAGAATCAGAAAATTTGACTCCTGGTGTTAACATGGTTAAGTATAAACTCTTGGAAAGCAGACTCTGACCCTTCCAGTGAAATCTGCAGCGCAGTACTTTCTTGGTAAAATATTCCTGGCCACGATAGTGTTCAATAAATGGAGGCTACACCGTATTTAGACTTCTACTTCTGTGAATCTGCAGTGTAAAATAGTCTCCCAGTGCTACTTGGGTCGTATGAACAGATCGTTGGCGAATGTTGCCACAAAAAGACTTACGAGTTAAATGTTACCTGCAGTCCTGGTTTTCAATGTGATAAGACAAAATAATTATACCCAATACCCAACGTCACTTTTGGTTTACAGCATTACATTTGAGGATTCTCCTCAATAAATTTGGACCGGTTTATCGCCGCGTCGGCAGGGCTCAAAACAGGGACTTTCCGAGGAGAGGGGGAAACGAGAACGTCAAAAAACAACAACTTTGCACGTGCATCACGGTTTTTTTCACATTTCGTTGTCGTTTTTACACGACTACGACATGAAAAAACCTGATTTAACGTTTTATGGGGATCCAAACAAGCAACGACGAAATTTTATTTCTCTTTCTGAACTTGGACATGGTTCTTAGGAATTCAACTCCAGGAGGGTTCGCCTACATTTGACAAAGTAAGTGGTTAGGAATAGTCGCGATGAAGGCTAAAAGAACGTAAATTCACTTTTTAAGCGACGTTTTCGCGGCTGTCACGTCTTCGGATGTTGAAGTCCCTTCGGCAGCTCAACGGACAATTTGCCACTTAAGAAACAAGAGGAAACTGGGTCGAGTAAACTTTCGCAAAGACTTCTGGGCCTGTTATTGTTACTCACGAAAAAATTGTTGTGAGAACTAATAAAGATATCAGCTCATGAAAAATGCTTTGATCTTCAAACAAATTCTCACAACTAATTCTTTAAGGAAATGTATTAAAATGGGTCTGGAGAGTTTGTATTTGGATACAAAGATTACCTACCTGGGATGCCAATCGATTTACAGTAGGAATGATCTTTGCTACCACGCTTGGGCAGAGCTGAACAGTCGGGTAAAACATTTCTAAACGTTGGGTCAAATGCTGCATACTGTAGCTCAACCAAGCAAACGTCCTTGAACAATGCATAGCAGTCTTCGCGACATAACCGCGGCTTAGCATCCCTCGTCAGTGGATCACAGGTGGGGAAGATGTGAAAACACATCCCAGGAATGCCATATTTAGTACAGCTGTAAATTAATACGGAAATAATTGAAAGCTTAATAAACCACGACGACAGTTTGTCAAAATTCACTTGAGTTGTTTTTAACGTTGGGTAGAAGGTTTGGTAATTATAATGCTTGGAAGACATCTGTTTGACTCAAAGCTGTGGTTTCATAGCGAATAAGGACGCGTAGCTGGCATTATTATTCATTCAAAATATTTCTCCGTTTCTGACTGGCTAAAATCACACGCATAATTCATCATAACCAGCTACTGTTGATCAAACTTGGAAGAATTTTGCAACATCGAACTGATGGAGTCAATCGTGCAGCAAAATTGCCAGATTATTGGACTGTTAACCGAGAAGACTTTGGGACGAGGTTGGGTTGTTTTCGTGTTGAGTACAAAAACGGTGGAACATTTCACTTGTTTCACGAGCACGAGATGGGCGAAGTATGGGCTAAAAACATAACAAGAACAGCAGGAAGACAACTCGACGGATGACATCTGCTATTTGGAGAATATTTGCGGGGCTGAACAACCCTAAACTTGCCGATTAACATGCACTATCAAAGACGAACTTAACATTGAAGGTAAGCATGTTTTAGCTTGTTTTTAAACTAGGAATTATTTTAAATGAATAAGAAAAAAATATTGAATTTTGCTTTCGTATCATCTGCAGAATTATGGAGATCTCGGAGGGTGTTTTCGGCAGAGGAGGGTGTTCCTCCCAAAATTCTTCAGATGATACTAGATAGCCGTAACACAACCTCTTAAACACGCGATATATAACTTTTCATTCTGTTAACCCTTTTACTGGACTTTCAGAGTGAATGATGTAGTCTTGTAAGGTGGTTCTCACTTTTGGGTGTGTGGACGAAAATCCTATGGTGTTACCATTCAAATGAAACCTCTTCAGCAGTACTTTCACATGGTACTATTTATTTAGTATCTTGTTCTAACTTTTGAGTCTGTGGATGAAATCCTATGGTGTTACCATTCAAATGAAACCTCTTCAGCAGTACTTTCACATGGTACTATTTATTTAGTCTGTAGTTCTAACTTTTGAGTCTGTGGATGAAATCCTATGGTGTTACCATTCAAATGAAACCTCTTCAGCAGTACTCTCACATGGTGCTATTCATTTAGTATGTAGTTTTCAACTTTTGAGTCTGTTAACAAAACCCCATGGTTTTACCATTTTAAGTGAAACCTCTCTGTACTGCCCATACCGGTTTCTAACGTTTGAGTCCTCCAAGGAGAAATCCACCCTTTGTTGAGGAGGTCCACTTTGTAGTGGACCCTGTGTCCTAACGTTAAGCTTCCTTGAATGTACTTCGTACATGCTTATCAATACACAAATATATAAAATATATGGCGCGGCCACGTAAAATGGTATTATTATTATTGGTTTTTTTCATGAATTTGAATTTGACCTCTTGAAATTAAAAGAAAACATCTTTGGAGATAGATTTTCTAGAAGTCTTTTACTTTTTTCCAGTTTGGTTATGCCATTTGACCGCGCGACGCTGCGCGACCTCATGGAAACTCGCTTCACTCGCTTTTAAGAACTTATTATGAGAGGTCGGGTTGTAGCAAGTCTAGTTAGGGGAAGGAAAAACTGTAACATACTTCTCAGAGAATTCATCGGCTGCTTTTATAACGCTTAGAGCCTCTCCCAGTTTCCTTTCAATGAGCTGCTGACGTCCAGGGAACTCAACCCAAACGCTTTCGTTGCCAATGAACTCTGCGCATGCGTTGCCTCGGTAGGGTTCGCACACGGCATACGGTGAAAGTGTTCTATAACAAAAGAACAGTTATAAATTGCAACGTTTCGAAACGTTTCTGATCTCTCTGATTTTGTACAAATTGAAGAGAACTAGCCTGCGAACGGCAGACGTTTCTCCTCGCTCATAGCCGCTGAAGGACGTTTCGTGAAACGTCCCTCAGCGGCGATGGGCGAGGAGAAACGTCTGCCGTTCGCAGGCTAGAAGAGAACCTCAGGAAAATATTGCTATATCGTTGATTTAGTGTAGGGACAATGTTGGGATAGCGCTAATACCGTATTGAGACATTGTCAAGACAGTATTGTTAAGACAGTATTGAGACGATATCGAGACAGTATTGTGACAATTTTAAGACAGTATGGAAACAACTGAGCTGAGACAGTGTTAAGACAAGGATGAAACAATATTGCGACGATATCACGGTGTTGAGAGTGTTGACAATGTTGAGACAGTGTGGAGACAATGTTGACACTAAGACTCCATTGAAATCAGTGCAGCGTTACGTACTACCGCTCAGTAGCTTTTCCTGGTAGTTGTCTTCTGTTTAACGTACAGTGACGTCGTAAGAGGTTCGAATCCATTAAGGTGAAAACTTACCCTGTAGTTTGTTTAATAACAGCTGTAACTGCAACGACATAAAAATAAAGATCGCATTTCATTACCCTAGCAGTTAAAAGGTGTTTCACACGTAATGTAACGTTTTCAGGCTCTACAAGGCTAACGGATGAAATCCCGTAGCGTGACACTAGGAACTAAGAAAAACTTTCCCTGGTACTGTTTAATATGTTGTACACGGCGATTGTAACTTCTGTTCTGGGTTTGTTGATGAAATCCTATGATCTGACTGATCACGATGTGAATAGCCTGTGACTATTTTAGCTGAAATCGTTTTAACGTTTGCATGATCAGCACCTTGCCACTATTGATCGCTTCAGCTTCACCGAAGCCAAACCGCAAAACGGAATCCTTACCTTCTGTGGTCGATTCCCTGATTTTTGCTAAAGAAAATAAAAAAAACATAATAATTAGTAATTATTGAATAAGGTTGAGCATGATCTACAGTGACAGGCGGTCCTTCTTCCCTAAAACGCCAGATCGCAGGTTACATCTACAAATGTCAATAAATTTCGCCAAAATGTTGCCCAGATTTAAGATAAACCAGGGTTAGTGCAAATTTTGAACTCAGATATGACAGCTTAAAAAGCCAATTCAGTTGAATTCTCTTTGTCTACAATTTGATGATTGGATATGCTAAAAAAATAGAGAAAATTATCTGAGAGAGTGCTTTTGGTAAAAAGAAAAAGAAATCCGGGACGCTAACCCGCGTTTGAACAACTTGGCCTAGATTATTTTCGATTTTCATATTGACTTATTAAGTGAATTTCTTCTAAAGCCGATGTCAATTGAGGCGATTTAAACACTGTCAGAAGCAAAAAATAAAACCTTACTTGTGGTAGTCTGAGTGCGCTCCACAGGTGGGTTCAACTTATTTATTTTCAACTGCGCCTGCGCGGTAACCGTTCCTCCAGGACCTTCCACTTCACACCGATAAATCCCAGCATCCCCTACCCTGGCTCGTCGGATCTTCAGCCTTGATCCCCAACGGAAATTTAATATCTTGAAATTCTTATGGTCTCGAATACGTTGCCGGTCTTTGTACCACGTGATGTTGGTCTTCAAATCTTTGGAGCTAAGCCTGCATTTAAAGATGACAGGTTTCCTTTCGAACATGGTGATATCCTCCAAGAATACTTTAAACTTTGGTCGCTTTTCTGCAAACAAACGAGCAAAGAAATGTGACACGCTATTCTCGGTTTGCAACAACGTGATATGGCGGCTACGTTGATGGTCAATACAACAAAAATTTTTTTAAAACATTTACATGAAAATGGAGTTTACTTCCCAGAGGACACTACAGAAATGATTTTGTTCTTGACCACTAACATGGCTCCTAAGAAGTTACGTGCAAACCAGCAATAAGCTTCTTTTTCAAAGTCCACAATCATCCGTTTGAAAATGTGCTTACTTTGACCCTTTCTCCCCTACGGGCCCCCCCCCCCCGCTTCCCCCCGGAAAAAAATTTTAACAATTACTAAAGAACTTAAGCTACAGTAAAACGGGAAACAAGAAACGTGCAACTTGTTTTGCAACACTGCTGCGAAACGAGCTGAATAGAGATTTCCCCATAAGAAATAGAGATTTTCCCATAGGAAATAGATTTCCCCATAAGGAATAGAGATTTCCCATAAGAAACAGAGATTCGTAAACACCCAAACCGCGTTCTCTGTCCTCTACCCTTGTCGAATTCCCTACTTCAGAAGCTACAAGGGGAATGGGTTTAAGCTTTTGCCGCAACGATTTCTGGGATTGTTTGGGTGGATAGGCATGAGTTTTGATTGGTTGATGATATTTTATCTCCCCTTCGAATTAACAATTAGTTGATGCTTCAGCTGTGCGCATGTCGAGATATTGAGCACGCGGGAAGTTTGCAGGGCACGAAAGTGGCGTAAGAGTTGCTCGAGGCGCACCCCGTTAAATGGAAATTCAAGGGGGGTGGGGCTCTAAAGCAAAAGTGCCCTCCTTTTGGGGGGGGGGGGGGTGGGTGGGGGTATGGATATTTTCTGGAACTACAAATCAAAACTCAGTAAATATAAAACGCATTTTTATCAGCACTGCCATATCTTGTTTCAGAGCGCTTTTTCTTTTCCGGTTACAATTCTCCTCAAATATACAGGTAAGCCCCTTCGTTTATAAGCCTTCCAAAACCCCCTTATGAAGATGAATAAGACCAGGGTATAAACCAGGTGGATTACCGTATTCACAGTCTACATACCTGGCGGCACAACTCGGATACACGTGTTATAACCAGGGGCCCCCTTGGATGGCATGCTAGAGCAATCTGGCAGAAGATGTTGAATAGTTTCGATATTTCTCGCCCGTTCAAACTCTACTCTACAGAAATTATTCTGTAGAATCATACAATCATCTCGACAAAACCTCCTCGGCTTTGGGGCAGTGTAGGGAAGATCACAAGGCGGAAATACGTAGTTGCACAACGTAGGAAGCACGTAGTCTTTGCATCCGGGTGACACAAACTTTTTCAGAAAGTCATACTGAATATCCACTTTTCCATACAGACTCGATTGGCTTCCGCGGTCTAAATTGACATAGATCTGCTGACCTTTGAGATACGGTTCGCATAGTTCTCCAACAGAGTACGGCTCACAGGATCTGGAAACGAGAAATGAAAGAATCAAAGAGGAGGAAAAGAGTTTTATGCAATACATCAAAAACTAGGGTATTCGAAAAGTTACACATCCCCATAATACGCCTTCTTTGCATCCCAAAACTTTGAATAACCTTTGTTTATGGTTTGTTCTGGGTGTTAAAGTGGTCCCACGAGAAACTGAAGACAATGCTTATGCAAACTTTTGGGGGACAACCAAGATGTATCGTGGGAGTTGTACAAATGGCGAATTGCAAAACAAGTGAAAGAAACTTTTGTGTTACATATGAAACGCCAGTTATTAGTGAGCTTACGCAAAGGACGGCTAAACATTTGTGTGTGATAAATATGACAGGCTATTACTTGCGTAAAACTACAAAGTTTGCCGTCTTCTGTCCCGTCCGCCGTTTCAATCTCAATCTCAATCTCAATCTCAATCTCAAATCTTTATTTTAACACGGTAAAAAATTCTTGAATGTTCGCTTTCCAAAGTCTGTTCTCTGGGCTGTGGGGTCCCTCAGGGAACTATCCTTGGTCCTCTTCTATTTTTGATCTATACTGAATGATTTGCCAAACTGTTTGTCGTTCTGCCAACCTAGGATGGCTCTTGTGCAAGTTCACTTATTACGGTATAACCCAGCAAGGTAAAGGCGACACAGCTCTAAGCTCTTGGTACGGGCAAAGGGGTCAACCTGTTCCTCATATAAACGTTCGCTAAAGCTGACTCGAATGGGAGGGTCACGCTTTCTTTCAGGTCAACTTTTCTCCATATAAATGGGGCCTATTAAGTACGCTAAAGTACAAGAATACGGTTTGATACTGACCAATCTCTCGACAATGGCTAGACTTAATCAAAAACAGGAGTAAATGTATCTGTTGTAGTTCACTTCTATCCTTGGTTGAAATTTTATTTCCCTCTGTTCTAGGGCGCGCTAATGTATGATAATGAATATAAAACAAAGGGAAATTAAATTAAACCAAGGATAAAATTAAACCACTACATATCCACCGGGACTTAAGAAGTGGCCATCGTGGTATCGTTGCGGGAAGTGGTTGCTAGTGACTACATTCTGCATTCTGCATTGCGTTTAGAGTACAAAAACGGCAAAACAACCAACTTTTGGAAATGACAATCGTTGATAACTACTGATACAAATAGTAGAACAAGAATTTAAGAAACTTTAATTTCGAATTATAAATAACTATTTGCATGTTTTATTATGGATTAAAACAAGATCACAAAGAAATATGACGCCGCCTCTCCTAAAGTCACGCGGATTACGTATTCACATTTAAGTTAACAAGATGTAAGATAACGTTTGCGGTGCGACAAAATCTTTATCCGAGTAGCTTCTGGGACGGATTACGTTGTTAAATTGGACACACAAAACACAGCACAGGCTTAAGTTGAGGATACACTTAACTTCATAACTTGTTTACAAGTGCTCCAGTGGCCAAACCAGACTAAACAATAATTCTAACAACAACCCGAACGAAGATTTGTCGTTTGGAAAACAGAAACATATGAATTTGCAACTAAAAGAAATGTAGATAATCTTAAGAGGCATCCACGAACATCTTAGCTCGAGAAATAACCTAAGTGATACATTGGCAGCTACCTCAGCTTGATCGCAAATACTGCCCACTCGGCCGAGACAGAATGTTTCATAGCGCTCGAGCTTTTCAAAATTTTGAAAAACCAATGTTAATCAGTGTTTGTTAAAACATGTTTTGAGGCACAGTAGTATTTTGTTGGAGTTGCACTGATTATTCCAGAATCTTTATCGCTCGGGGCAATCGTCCATAATTATTCAATGCTACAAGGTTGTTAACGCAAGATAACACACTTATTTTCTGCCCAAACGGAAATTAAGTCCATTTTCTTTAGAAATCTAATAACAAAGGCGACAGTTCACCCAAACGGTACAAAAGAAAGTTTCGAAAGTTTATCCCAGATTGGCTGTTAAAACAAAGAAATTGCGGATACTCTGGAATTTCATACAAGCTGTTCTCTGTTAATTCCGAGACTTCGGTAGATGCTCAAGTCTGTCCCGGCCTGATTAACACAAAGATAAACAAGACAGAGGAGCTTCGCTTCGGGAAGTTCTTGAGGCACGAACCAGCTCATAATCTGCTTATGGATTTTGTTTTGGAGCCGCTGTGGAACACTTTACTTTTGATAGCAATAAAGCATACAGTGGAACGCCGTTAATGCGACCACAGTTGGGCCATAGAATCCTGGTCGTAATAACGAGGTGGTCGCATTAACGGGGTCTTCAAAATAATAAAATTACTCAATGGTTTTTACGTTTGGTTTGAAAGAATATGGCCGTAATAACGAGGTGGTCTTAAAAACGGGGTGGTCGTAAGGCGGGGTTCCACTGTACTACCAAATTCACTGGGAAGTTTTGCATAGCTGTATTCTTCAGAGGGCAAAAAAGACTTCATAATACCAAGTCTGCTTAAAACAAAGATAAACACAAAACTGGGGCTTCCCTCCAGGAAGTTCTTGAGGCACGAACCAGCTTATAATCCGTTTATGATTGCTATTTAAGAACCGCTGTAGCATACTTTTGATAGCAATGAAGTATACTCAAAATTCTCTAAGACGTTTCGCTTAGCTTTATTCTTCAGAGCAACTAAAGAATTCCCCCATATGACCAAAACAAGAAACACCATGTTGGTGAACAGAAAACGTGGTATTCTCTTCATAAATAGACTGCGAGTAGTACCTCTTTTTCTTCAGATTTAGTAAAGGGAGTGCACGCGCGTGCGCGCGAACCATTTTTTTTTTCATTCGTAAGATTTTCTTGATTTTTAAACATTATCAAAAAATTTTGGTACACAAATAAAAGGATCGCTGAACAGACATTTCTACAAAGTCAGTTTCCTATACATAAACATACAAATAATTTGTCAGTATGAAAGTAGGTGATAAAACTTTCCCGTTCCACGTACTGTTCCTACAAAACAAGATGGTCTGGTCATAAGAACCTTTCAGTCTTTTGCCCAAACCTTTCAAATCTTACGCCTACGGAATAGAAATCGTTAATAATTTCGTAAAAAATGAGTGTTTCTTCCCCTTTGTAATGCACTGACATGATGGCCTCGTACGTAAGCGTTTGCACTAGATCAAATGAAAGCTACAGAGCGAAGATTTCATGTGTTTCTGCTTCAGAATTGATAATTCTTCCCAAAGACAGTGCAAATCTTTCAGAAAAATAACAAAATGCCACTTAGAGTTTGCACCTTTACAGACACAGAACCCAAACGTAACAAACAATACCTTTCGATTTAGTATGAGAAATATGCAGCGTTACCGCGACGTTAGATAAAGGCCTGAGCCGAAACCGAGTCCTTGATAACACGCAATGACAATTAAAAATTCTCTTTCCAATTTAGAATATCGTAAACTTCCGATTATAGGTCAAGTCCCTCACCCACCTAAAACCCCTCCCCCCCCCCCTTCCCATTTATAGGCCCATTTAAAACCAAAAAATACATCGGGTTATAAGTTCTCCAGATTTAAACCCCCTATCTAGCTTGTACTGAAATGAACTCGACTTTTTACAAAGTTTCGAAGTCTCAGAAAGTGATCAAATTCCAAAAATGGATTGTGATCAGTGCTGTTATACAGCTTGTTTTAGAGAACACTTTTTCAGTCATGTTATAACCTTCCCCCCCCCCGCCCCCTGCGCCGAACACAACCCCCCCGGTTATAATTACTCCTAAAAACCCCTTAGGAAGTTGTCTAAGCACAGAGCTTACAATATGAAGTTTACGGTACTTCCGTATCCGTCACCTGGTGACTAAAAAAATATTTTGTAATACCATTGACTGTGGTGACGAACTTTATTTACCTCCAAAGGGTACGTGCTGTTATTTTGCAGGTCATTAAGGTTTTTTTATTGCTTTTAATCGCATCAAATACTCACTCTCAAACTTAAACCACATATCGGCATGTCAAGTTCTTCTTTCCTCCGAAAAGAATCACATTCTTGCACGACAAATTCTTCGCTGCGGCTGTTTTTCAAATCAAAGTTTGGGATAGACTTATGAATCCTTTAAGAGAGCGTTTAATCTTAAAATATTGAGCTTCGAAAGAAAGCCTGATTCAGTTCCTGTATCAGTTGATTTCAAGTCTAATTGCAAAGTTGTGAAGATGCGTTAACAGATAGAAGTTCTCTTCCTTGTACGAAGCAACAACTGCTCACAACCTAACTTACATCTTTTGTGGCTATTTCGTTTACCAGAAGATGGATGCTTCGCGTTGGCGACAGTAAATTTCTTGGCAGCAATTTTAATTTTTACACTGCTCTTTCCATCTCACGGCTTCCGGATTAACAAAGCTTTAGTTGAAGTTATGAACATAAAAAGGATTATGTCTCTGTTGTTATGTGGATGGTTAGATAGGATTAAAGGTAAATTTGGCCACATGACAGATAAACATAGTTTCACGATGTTAGATCATAACTCTTCACTTTCAAATACTAAAAATAGGAAGTGTCGTTTCGAAAGATATGGAGAAGCAGGCGGTACGGCAAAAAAGCCTGACGCAAGTGTTGTCATTTCAGTGTCCGCATCTCAAGATTTTACTTACCGACCGAGCCAACCTGAACCATGATAAAACAATGCAGAACCATAGAAACTGCTCAGTAACCTTAATAAGTTTCAATGCAAAACTACTTTATTTCTAGGGATTAACCATTAACACCACTCGGACAATGGTCCTTCGAGAAATCAGGGCAGCTCATACGCATTCATTACGGATGACAATGGTCCTTCGAGAAATCAGGGCAGCTCATGCGCGTTCATTACGGATTTAATCTAGACACTCGAAAGGTTACAGCCCCTTTTCACATTAGAGCGTAATAAACTACACAAGTACGCGAGAGTACTGCTGAATCGCCAGTGTTCGAACATACTACACAACGAAAGAAAGTCTCAGTAGCTTTCACCAGGGAGTTAACAGTCTACACTCAAAAGTTAGAACTATTTTGCACAGCGCAATAAACAGTACTCGTAAAGAAAAGTACATGCACTTTCTTTGTCTTCGAGATGAATATTGTGGAGAAAGTCGAATAACAGCTGTAAATCAAGTCTGAACTAGAAGGCGGCGAAAGCCGAAAGCAAAGCGCGAGAAAGTAGTTGGAAAGGAAAAACATCATGGACTGACGATTGCTGCTAATCTCAAAGCAATTTAGTTCCATACCGAGTGACAATGTGCTCTGCAATTTCTCCTTAGCAGTAATTTGACACCATTCAGAGGAAGTTCATAAGTACCTTTGTTAGCTTAAACGCTCCTAACATGAATGTGGACACTATGTTCTTTTACGTTTTTCTTTTCCGTTCGTTTTAAACGGAGCTGAAGCAAACAGATCTTCACACGAGAACTGGTCAATGTCTTAACTTGTTTTGTCACAGTTACGTTAAAATCGCAGGGTTTCATCTTTAAACGCATTAAATCCGTTTCTGTCATGATAACCTTTTCCCCTTTCGTTTGCTCATAAATTCGAAGTCCCTCACTGCACAAAATTTTAATGGTACTTCTTACTGTGGTAGTGTTTATTAAGATTTACAAGCAATACAAGGTGGTTTTGACTTCTGAGTCTGTCGACGAAGTCGTGACGACCAGGTAACTTGAGGCAAAAATGTACGAAACAGAACGTTCTGTGGCATATTTTAGAAACTTTTCATTACAATGTACAGTCTTGTGACCATTCAGAGAGAATTTACTGAACAGAACTTTCCTGAGGTACTGTTTATAATGTTGTGCAAGGTGGTTCTAATTTTCGTCTGTGGATGAAGTCCTAAATTTTCACCATACAAGTGAGGGCGAGCCATTCTTAATGCTAAACAGGAATCAGGGCGCGTATCCGTCAGGACAAACTAAAAAGGCCGCCATTCTCGGGAAAAGGCCTTTGTAAAGAGTTGGTTTGATTGCATTTCATTAATTATTTTCTAGAAACCTTGTACGTGATTTTTCATCGCTACCGCATTTATCAGCCTTCTGTGGGTTTCGGCCAAGGGCAATTATTTCCTCCCAAAACACATTAAGACAAAATATGATTAATGAAAACTACTGAGCCATGCCTTGATGCAGTGTTGTTTTGATGCGCTGTGAAAGTCAAAAAGCGTGGCCACTGAAAATTTTATTTAGGAGGACCTTACTGCACGACAGCGGTGCATCTGCTACAACTGACCTCATTGAAATGAAAGCTACTGAGCAAAAATCGTCATACTGCACAAGAAGGTCATGTTAATGAACTCATTTCCACATCTGTTAACGCGGGAAAGTGAAATCATTTAAAAGAAAGATGAACTGGGCATTTCCTTTTCTTGCGGTAATGTCAGCTTGTCGCTCTTCCTTTTACAAAATAAAAAATACCCTTCAAAAGGAATGACTACCGGGCCCCAATATCTTGCGAGTTTGACCGCCCTTCGGCGAATCGTCGTCGCGCGCGTTAATGGTTTCCACGCGGAATACACGCTTTAAACGTGACTACGGTGCTTATCGGCGACTTTGTCGTGGTAAAGGTTATGGTGTTTCTGGCGGAACACTGGGAGACATGGCTTATTTTCCTTTTGTTGTTTCCCTCCCAAACGATTTATCGCACCCTACATTTCCTGCCAACGACCACTGAAAAACGAGACTTATTTGAGTCCCATAGTTGACCCAGGGAGGGGTTTAATTTCTTTAGGGGAAGAACTCTTCATCTGTGGCAGCTGCAGTTATCAAGGGTAACTACCATGGTTCAATTTTATACCTTTGGCGCTTATTACCAGTGGCGGACCCAGGGAAGGGACCCTGGATCCGCTTTTTTGGAGACCCCCCACCCCCACCCCCACCCCCATCCCCCTTATCTCAAGTTCCGGATCCGGCACTGGTAGAACTTCAAATGGATTGTCAAAATCTCCTCCACAGCAGCATACAAATTTTTCCGAATTTCTTTTCTACCATCAGAGGAATTGCTGGAAACTACCATTCCCGTTTTATTGGTTAACTCTTTTAATCCCTAACATCTACATACAAATTCTTAAAACTGACCTCCATACATTTCTTTATAATTTGACAGAATTTATTAAAAGATCAAAGCACTTTTTATTTAGTGATCATTTTTTTGATTCTCATAACCTTTCTCTTCAAAATATCGTTAGGAGAAAATTGATGATGGCCACTTTTTGTAAATTGGAATGTCACAACTAAACTACATGTATATGCATATGACTCTCTGCCCACCTCAAAAGGTACTGTTTTTGCACAGATGTATTAAAAATGTTTTAAGGGTAGAGAAACAAAACTACAATGGCCAATTTTTTAACAATAATTTTGATCGTTGTGAACAAGAATTTAGCTTTTTAAGTTTGTGTATGTACAACTTCTAGCCAATGCTGTGCAGAGAAAATCAACATCACTACATGTCCCCCAATAATAAATGTATCTTAAATGGTTCATTACAGAGCGAGCAAACCAACTTGCTTTGATAAAAATGAATTGATCATGTTTAAAACTGTTCTTTAAAGTGCTTAGAAATTTTCAGTGATTTTACATTAGAAAAAAAAAATACTAAACATAAATGGGTACAATAGAATGCATGGCCAGGATCACAGTAGAGAGGCACTTAAGGGACATACCTACCACCCCTTAGAGTAGCACAATAGAAAACAGTGTGTGACATAACCCCATTCAAACATCTCAGTCCTTTGGTACTTTGTTATGCCTGGGGTGTGCAGTAATTTGCAATTTACAGGGAGGCAGAAGATTCAAGTAGAAAGATATGCCTGATGTTATAAAGTGAAGAAATAAATGTATTTAATTGCATCATAATTAAAAACAGGAAAAAATTAAATTTTGGTTTCGTTGGATTTTTTACAGACTTTATAATACCAGCCTCGATACTGGACTTATGATAATAGAGCGAAGATATAGACACAACATCAGTGAAAATGGAATTGTTTTCATTTTTTCCCCTTATAATAATTTAATTATATTGGCTTTGGGCAGATGAATCAAGGGCCGGGATGCCTTAAATATGTCTGTGTGCATAAGGTAGCAATTACTTTCAGTCGCTGATTAGGAAAAAAGAGATGCATTTCTTAGCTTTTTGGGATCATCTTTATTCCGCTTTGCAGTTTTCCAAGAGGTCTACAAAAGTGGCCATTTTCAAACTTCAAAACAAATTCTGACTGGTTAGTTTAAAACTATTTTAAAAACTTCACAAGAATGAAAAAAATAACAATAAGCAAAAATAATTAATCTTAATCAGGAAGTTAAAAATCATTAGTCTTTCTAATGACATGTGTATCTGATTTTTCGGCAGGACGCCTTATAAATGTTTTACAGTTTTTAATCCATAAGGAATTCTTTTATCACACCGCATGGATAGATACTGAAGGAACTGACAAAGAAAAAAAAAAGAAAACCATTCACGTAACGACGTACTTTTGTTGTACCTTGACATTATTATAGATCAAGAAGAAGACAAAGCGTTTTATCTCTGGTTCTGATAAAAATTATCTGGTACAGTTTGTGTGGCGCTTTTTTCATTATACAACATATCAAATAACTTACAGATCCCAAAAAATTTTGAAACAAATTTTTTTTCCAAAATTTACCGACTTCAAAAAACGTGGAACATATATTTCCTACGCGATAACAAGATCCTTTCAAAAGCCATTAGCACATAGGATTTTCAAAAGAAGTAAAAAAGAAGTCATTGCGGTTGAATTTTTTCTAGTGCTGTTTGTACAGAATTAAATCTCCAAGCAGAGCTAAACACAACAAAATAGATCTTTAAATAACTATTTTAGAAAAGTTTAAACATCTTCGCTCTCAACTCAAAAACAAACAAACGCTTGTTATCGAAACAGACCCAAATGGCATTTTAATATTATTTGCATAGCAAACTGAGTTCTAAAGTGGTTTCTGTCAGTTTGTTTAGGCGGAATCCTCAATCGATCGATGAAGACAGCAGACAAATACTTGAAAACTTACGGACTTCTCCGAGCGAAACTTAACTTTCATTGAAAGATTTGATTTCAGTGACACTATCAAGTTCTTTTCGTTTCTCGATTGTTCCTCATTTTCACTCAAATGTCATGAAGAGCATATGTTCTGTCCAATATGTGAGATACTTGATTCTTCCCTGTAAGTGACTTTACAAGCACGTGGAGTGAAAGATTTATGAAGGAATAAATTACAGCACAAGTGAAATAGACATATTTGAAAACACTGCGGCAACGAGTCAATTTCAAAAGCCGCAAACTATATAATTTTCATCAAAAGCGGTACCTTTACAAGTTATCAAACAGACTTTCCCAAAGAAAGCGTAATTACCAAAGTATTTGACCTCATGAGCGGCGAAAAGGCTCCGAAAAATTGCGGAAAAACTACGAAAACATTTGTTAGTTTCTTCTGGAAAATGACCAATTGCTATACAAAAACATGACAGAATATATTTAATAACTGCAGTTGATAAAATCCGGTCGAAATTGAATAAAGATCTGTTCGTTCATTAAATGCTTCTACACGGCGGTAAATCACAATCGAGTGAACAAAAAGCGACAATTAACTATTGTGTGGAAAATTAAATCCACACTTGAATCAATTGTGATTTTTGCAATGAACTTGATGCTCGAGAAAAGATGGATGAAGCGATATGAGTTTCTCGCAAACTGATGGTGGTCCCGCTAAATATAGCCATATCGAGAAAAACAGATAAACACGCAGTTTGACACCAGAAGTCATCGTTTCAATAATTCGAGACAGAAAGCAGCTACGCTCGCCGCATTTTGACCTTGTATGCATCAAATTGCAATGAAAATGTGTTCATTCGTTTATGGAAGAAAGCGGCAGTAAAATAATGAGAAAACAATGACGGCGAGAGCCGCGATTTCACAAACAAAGAAAGACTGTGTCAAAAATTTGACAAATACAGAAAGTTGAATGAAAACCAATCGTGTTTGACACGAAAGAAAGTTTATTGACAGCCAAACAGCGAGAAGGGCATTGATCAGAAAAAATAGGCTTACAAGAACATCTGGAGATGTCCTTTCATAAAACCCCTGCTCCGATCACGACTTGATTACCAGAAAGTAATCCAAAGCACTCCTTGAGATTCATTCATCTTGCAAGTCATGTTGTCTAGAAAGGTTTAGAATTACGCGACATATCAGCCCGCCAGAAGTTGCCGATTAACCGGATAAGTTCAGCTTTGAAACTCACTGCTCTTGAAATACAAAGTGTGCAAGAATAAGTTATTTACCTTCGAGCTTTTCTTCCTCCATGCTTTCTACTCTCCTTCCTTGATTTCTTTCTCGCGGTGGCTGTCAGAGACGAAATGAACGTAACATTAATCACCCAGCATATAGCTCTCTGAATTCTGTTGCTACTGCTAACATATGACAAGCTCACTGCATGTCTCAAACCTCGAAGAGGAATTTGGTACATAAGCTACAAATTTCTCAAAAATGGTGAATTTGAAATAACCAGATATCACACAAATAAAATCCAAAGAGCCATGGACATATTAATCTCCTAAAAACATTACAATTCTGGTGCATAGAGAAAATAGTCTAGAGAGAAACGAAATAATAGTCGCTCAGGTTACAG
Organism: Porites cylindrica; assembly: GCA_964035525.1. Classification (NCBI taxonomy): domain Eukaryota; kingdom Metazoa; phylum Cnidaria; class Anthozoa; order Scleractinia; family Poritidae; genus Porites; species Porites cylindrica. The sequence continues at coordinate 12,239,921 of OZ037788.1, read as the reverse complement.
AGGGTTGAAGCGATCAAAACTGAAATCGCAGCCTTTGGAAAGGAGCTGAGAAAAACCAAAGATGGTAGCTTTGGGTATTTGAAGCGAATTGCCTTCTCTTCTATGTTTTGTTATCTAAAACCGTCTCTCTAGTTGTAGGTAAACAACGCAAACAGACAACATGACCGAATAAATCCGTACGGGGACAACATGGTTGATATTTCGCCTACCTGGTGCGTAATGTAACTCTGCAGCCAGAAACACACACAGCAAGATCACCGCTAACTTCATCGAATCTCCTGGACGAACCTGGGAGAAAACAGATTCGCAGTTATTTCGGCATTAGTGAACAATCGTTTTCCATTTCTGACAATAGTGTTGTTCGGACTGATCATTCCCAGAAAAGATCTCTTGGTAGCATGCGTGACGTCACGAGATGCTCTCTCTCCCGGACTCTTGTGTGATTACAATTGGTCAACAAATAATTGAATTAGATCGTATTTCATGGATTACAGGGCTGGAATCTAGACTATGCAGAAAGCATACGGTTTCAATTTAAGGCTCGAGAAAAAAAACGATGCATCAAAGCTCACAAAGCCTTGTAATATCAATAAATTCGAGTGGAAAATACATGTGCTACTGTAGGAGTTTTTTTTAGCCGGGGTTGATTGAAGTTCTGCGTTATACAAACACTCGTGTAATTGAAGCACCGTACCTAAGCGACTATCTCTTACACCCCAAAACTCATTAAGATAAGAGAATGCTCAAAGTTGATTACTCTTAAATATTAAACAGAAATGGCCAAACTCACTTTTAAAGTGACTCCAAGAGATAAAAGTTCACTAGAATTCCTCTTTCAAGTCAAAGCGTGTTTCTTAGACTGGTAACCTTTCAGTAAGGGACAGTAATAAAACGATATCTTCTCCAGGATTAAAACGCCAAAACTGACAGTTCATCACCAGTCTTTCATCGCCTCAGTGCTTAATTGTTTTAATTGTCGTTTATTCGCAAACCAACTCGTACCTAAAATCAGTTTAGTGGTGGGGATCCTTGAAAACTGATCTAGCATTTTATAGACCTTAAAATGTCAGAGTGCCAAAACGTATCTCAGACCCTCATTTTAGTCAACTCATTCTTCCTTCAGATACACAGCTCTTTTATGCGAAAAACGTTCAGCATCCCTAGCCAATTTAAGGACCATTGCTAAAAAAAATGTCACAAATGCCAGAACCTACTGAACACACCCCATAGTTGTCTATAGGAAATAAATACCGATTGAAATTTCATCCCATTCCTAGTTTCTTTCACCACAAAAGTGGCTGGAAAATCATCCACACAAAAGGAAAACATTTACACTGGGTTAATTGTGTTTTGAGTTTGACCAATAGTTGTTTTAACGTTGGCATGGTCTAAAGTGCGCTAAATTAGACTGAGAGATTTTAGAGTAGACTCTTTGCTTGGGTTTTATAAAGAAGATGCGGGATGAGCTTTATTATAGCAACAGATGTTATTGTGGCCGGATTTACGCAAGGGAATGCAATTGTGGTACTTGATTTTTTTTATTTAGCCTAAGGAGTTTCGCCGTTGGCGTAGCGTCCTATCTTAATGCGACAAGTTTACAAACAAACAATATAAGTGCTTATGGAGTTGTCAAGTGACTAACGCACCTGATATAAGCTTAAATGGCATTTGTGTCACAAATCAATAAGAATACTGACCAACGTCGACAAAATACAAGACGTAAAGTATACACTAAAACCGTACGTTTATGCTGCTAATGTGCCAACCAAATAGTCGACCTTTCTTGTATTTGTAACCTCAAGCATAGTTTTTGTAAAGGTCACCATGTATTAAACTTTAGAATCTCATTCTTTGCGTGGATAAATTAGAAAAATGTGCGAGTGCGACTATTTTATGAAATCCAAAGCAGTGATTCAGTGCTTGTCAGTTGTCCAGCATAGTAATATTCTTAATGCTGGAGGTGGTTTTTTTTTTTTTTTTTTTTTTTTGCTTTTCTCAAGGAGAGAATCATGGAATTCACTAAAAAGATCTAAAAAGTTGACTGAAATGGCGATTAAAAAAAACAGGGGCACCCATCGAGAATATAGTACAAAACCACTTAAACATAGCATTGTTAAATGTATTTTAGTATTTAAACGGCAGATATAGGCATATTTTTATCCCCTAAAAGTTTTTCATCAGTTCGGATTTCCTAGCTGAAAGTCTAGTGATCCGAAAATTATAGGGATCAAAACTTACCGCATATCGAAAATTTCAGCCAGAAAAAGGCTCCCGAAAATTCTAGGTGACCTTTTTAGGGTAAAAATCCGTTAAAAATGGACAATTATACCATTTTTTAGATGTTCGAAAAGCCTAGGAGAGGCAGGCAAGAAAGATATTTTACAAAAAATGTTCCGAAAATTCCAGATCTCAAATCATCTTTCGAACAGATATTTTCCGAAAATTGACGTTGGGTGCCCCTGATAAAAGCCAGTATCGACCAAAACTAGAGTTATTTTTCCTAGTGATACCACTTCCTGGGTTATAATTGTTTTGTGGGTGGAATGCTAGAATTTCAAGATCATCTTACAATAGCTTCATCAATTAGTTTAAGAGTAGCTAGAGTCTGCTAAGATTATTCTGTCAGAGAAGCAAGGTATGCTGTGACTCTCATGCTCAATTTATAGAGAGGTAAAGCATCACGTTTACGCAGGAGCCGATGGTTTACGTCAAACGGCAAACGCCAATTTGTGCCACGTGACCAAGTTTTCGCTTTACTTGTCGTTCACTGTTCATTACTTTCTACACCTAAATTAGTATTTTAACGCAATTTTTTACCCATAAGAAATGTTTTAAGCTGTTTTTATCTTCTCATTTTCTATTTTGAGAAATTCTCAACTTGAATATGACATTTGCCGTTTGCCGTATACGTGAAGGGATGGCGAATGGTACCTCGAAAAACGTGGGTCTCGGAAAATTTTGGCAGGATCTCGAAATCTCGGAAACGTTTTTGATAAGTCTCGAAGTCTCGTTTTTTCATGGTTTGTTTTTGCTTTTTTTGAGTGTCGAATCTTTTCACCAAAGAGTCTCGGGCTCGGATTTCTAACTAGGATCTCGGCGTCTCGGCGAGTCTCGGATTTTACCATTCGCCACCCCTACGTGAAGCTTTTAACTCTCTTATCTCTGTCATACATCAATAGACAAGGGAAGGGTGAAAAAACAATTACTTTTTCAAATTAGTTTACAATCATTTCTGCTCCCCCCTGAGTAAAAAGGGATAGGTAGTGAACGAATGCACTAGCTGATAGGGGAATAATGCGGAGCCTGGTTCCTGCAGCCTACCATTTTGAAACCACCGGAGGCATGCTAACCGAGTGTCTGCTGGCGTAGGAAGACATCCCCTGGTGAGACTAATTAACGAGCTGTGAATTGTCACTTTGCTGCAAGCAATCGCTGCTCGCGATCACCCTACGTCCCGAGAAGAAAAACGTCCCTCTCGATGTTTCGAAGGGCGCCGTCGCAATCGGAGGCTATTTCAAGCGTTTGCCGAAAGCGTTTGTTAGTTGTATTGGCGATGACTGCAAGCATCAATCAATCAATCCACTCTGGCAAGGAAAGATTCTGATAGCGTGCTAGGTTTATAAGTATATTCATTATTAATATTTATTTATTTATTTATATTATTATTATAGTTATTATTAATATTATTAATATTATTATTATCATTATTATTATTATTATTATTAGTGCGTAAAAAGGAAAAATATCTGAACTTGGTCAACAAAATGAGTAGAAATTACAGATGTGTGAGATTTGTAAATCTCTCCATGAGTTCCCTTGGCGTTTTCTCCGATGAATGCTCCACGTTCTTAGACATGGTGAATGACATTGGCAGCAACTTTATACAATCAAGAAAATGATAAATATAGCCATTAGAGCAACATATTACATCTTTTGTTGTAGAAATATATAGGAACTGGGATAGTCCAGACTTAATGCAATTTTGATTTCTTTTTTTTTCTCTTTTTTTTTTGTTTGCTTTGTTTTTGTTTTTGTTTTTTTGTTTTTTTTTAATAATCCAATCTCAAGCAGCATTTGTAAATTGCCTATACCTAGCGAGATTTACAATTGTACATTCAAAAACACAAATTAAGTTTCCATCATCATTATTATATTATTAGTGCTATTATTTCTAACCATCATGTTGCATTTTTATGCAAACTACGTCAGCTTTCAGTGAGGGAGTTTCCATGGAAAAACAAATTTCTCACTTGATTTAAATTCCCTCCGAGTAGAGGTTTCTTTCTGGCATGGCTTTAAGCATTTACAAATTCGTTCGCGTGGCTTGTCAGTCGCGTAGTTGGAAAACAAACTGGCGACTGACAGCGACGCAAAAAACTTCGTAAATACTGAAAGCCATGCCAGAAAGAAACTTCTGCTCGGAGAGTAAACTTAATAAACGTATACACGACATACCAACGATATCCGATATACGAACTACGTGCTCAGACAGCATATAAACAGTTCTTAAGACACCTGGAATACTTTCTTAAGCCTATGTGATCCTTGCTAATTATCCTTTTTATAGCCGTGCTGGAGACAGTATATGGTGTAAAGATTGTCTTTCAACTTTCTTATTAGTTTGTTTAACTTAATGCCTTCACATCCTTAAGAATTATAACAATGTAGCATGTGTAATAATCGACTGAATTAGGATAAAAACAATGAGCAAAAAAACCCTGTATGACTACAAAATTGTATAAACAGAATAAAATAACACAAAAAACTCTTCACGAGTGGAATAATGCAAAAAAAAATAAGCAATGAAGCGAGAAGGAAGAGAATTAGGGTTGACAAAGGTTTCAGGAGTTTAAAAGCATTGTAACAATTTTAGGCTGATAAACATGTTTACACTAAAGATTTGATCGGACTTACACGCATTTTGTTTTTTAAGGATCAGTTCAGCAATTACGGAATTTTAATGAAAACATTGTTCTAGAAGCTTATTCAGTGACTGTTTATGTTGAGTCTGCAGATGGACTAAGCCAATGTTCCGCAAATAATTTTTTTTTAAGCTGCAGTTAATTTTTTTTATTACGAATGGAACAAGGTCATGGGTCCATGTTTAAGTGACTGCATTGAACCTTGTTGAAAACAGAAAATGAGAAAACTGGAAATGAAGATAGGTTTTTCGAGGTAAACGTGAGTAATTTGTGACTCCCTTAAACAAATCAGTTTTTTTAAACTTCAATTGGCTTGACTCTCGTTTCAAAGTTTAGGGAGTGTATTTCATAAGAGTTTCAATTTAAGACAGGGCCCTTAGAACCACTTGTCATCGAAAAACAATAACTGGAGAGAATACAATGCAAAAGCGGCCTTTTTAAAACAAGGCTCCTTAAGATTATGTTGTCGAATAGAAAAGCCCTTTGCTTGGGTATATTATGTTAGAAACATTTCACCTAATAAACACCATAATTGCCCACTTAATTTAAAAAAATCAATATTTGTTTGGTGTAAACAGCTACAAATAGATTTGGTAACAACATTTTTGGGACGTTTTGGGAAGACGATCTGAGCTGGTGTTTTTTCAAGCAAAACAGGGACAAGAGATTTGTTATTGAAAAGTGTGTCTTATTGCTCGTTTTTAGCTTGTTTTGGTTGTTCCCGTATGAATTGTTGCTTTGATGAAGAAAAGAAAGATCTTCCAAATTTCCGGCGAAAGTAAAGGTTTTGGAATCGCTAACGTTATCGAAAGAGCAAGGGACTTTAATAGAGTAGTAAAAGGTGGTATCGATTTGAAATCCCAGAATTATATATATAACCTTTATTTTAGGGGGGTGATACCAATTACTATGAAAAGTATTCTCCCTAATGGCCCTCTAAAAACAAAATTAATAATAAGAAATTACAACGATTATGATAAAAAGCCTATCTACAAATAGTGATTGCAATAAAAGATCTTAAAAATTCTAGAGATTTAAAAAATTGAGAGATGTTAAAACGAATATTGGTGAAAAAGGGAATCCATTTACAATGGTATTAAAAAACCACGGACATTTTAAAAATAAGAATAACTTTTTAACTTTAATATTGTCCACCGTATATTTTGAGGCGGCCTTATAAGTCAGTGTAGTCTTCATCAAGCTAAAGGAGGTGGTTGGTTCTAAGTTAAGATCATTTATTTCTTTGATGGGGGGATAGAAGAATGTTCTCCTCATTGCTTCGGTTCTAGGCATTGGTAAGCGGTTTAATGTTTAATTTGTTCTTATAGAATGCTTGTGCTCAAACCGAATTTTTTTTGTACCGTATTAAACGATTAATATAAGACTTTTTTTCCTGAGGCACAAAGCAAAGTGTCTCTTATAATAATTTGTTCGTATTAAGCGGGTGTCCATAAAGTGGGAAATTGGGGGATGACTCATTCGCTCATTGAGCACTTACAACTAAGCATGGCGATTAATTCTGTAAAACATGATAGCTATATTTTGAGTTGGATCGATCAAGCTGAAGTATCTATATTAGTGCAACATACCGACCTCAGAAAGATACGCCTATCCAATACAACCCTTAACTGAAGATCACTATGTCCGTAGAGAGCTGTTCAAACAATTTTGTCGCGACACATGCAAAGAACTGGAAAAAGACGGGCGTCAAATCTGTTTTGCTCATAGCGTTCCAAACATTGATGGGTCAGGACAGAAACAGTGCAATTCCGCGGACAATCCGGGGCAATCCCGGTCGAGGTCATTCACGGATGTTTACAAGGCGAGCACCCGGAAGGGGGGGGGGGGGAAGGGGTGGGCGCTACTTAGCAACGTTTTAAACGGGGACGCTCCGCCCCGAGGTCCAACCACTTACCCCTTTATGTACAGGTACCCCTTTCGTATAACTTCAGTGAAAAATGGTGTTCCTTTCATATACTTGCTAAAAGCAAGTCTTCTTTTTATTATATTTCAGGTAGCAATAAATACATTGAAATAAAACGGCCGTAAGTGCCTCTGTTTGAAATATTTTAATCAAAGGCCGTTGAAATACCTAAAGGACAGATTTCCCAATTTCAATCCTGTTTAAAAGAGACTCGGGTGGGGCCTTACCATGTCGGCCATAAGGGCATTACGGTGTACCCCCCCTCCCCCCCCCCACTTCTCTCGGGCGCGCGCACAACTGACAGACTCGAGAATTAATTGAGCCCGATTACAAGTGTAAGTCAGACATTAAATCAAGAAATTTCCTACTAATTAAGCAAATTAAAAGACTTGCAATACCTTCTTTCCTCTTGTATTCATTCGACAACTCGTGTGTGAAGGTTAATTTATCAAATCCCAAAACGGATACCCAACACAAAATAACAAGACTCATAATTCGCTTCTGACGTCATACATGGATCTGTCACCGATTATTGATATTAACAACAACAACAAGAATTTATCAAGGTATCGCCATTTACATTCATGGCATTACCTACTCTTATTCATTTCTGAAATTACATGATTGTTTGTTTGATTCATTTTCTCAAAAATAAAAGCAGCAACTGATTTACAAACGAATGGATCAGTATTGTTTTAAAAATAGGAACAGAAGTTTTGATCTTTCATTTAAGTCTTTAAAAAAGTTATATTTTTCAGTGATTTCATTAAAAAATTTGTCGCCAAGCTTATCATAGAGAATGCGATAAAACATAACATGACATTCATTTTCAACTACGTTAACTTGACATAGAGAACAAATTCTTAAATGTTCGGGAGTCTTAAGGACAGTGTATCTCCCTGTTTCATTACGAAGTTGGTGATTAGCCAGACGGAATTTATTCAGAGCACTGATCTGTGGAGAGGATTTTTTATTGCATCTAGAAATTCCATGTGCGGCTAAAAGTAGAATTTAATAAGGAAACAGACTTTACAACACGATAAGGCTTCGCGCTTGCGCACTAAAATTATGCTAATGATCATATAAATAACTTAATGGCACTATCAGCAGTTCAGGCGAACTTTTTATGTGCCTAGAAATGAGTTTTATTTTGCCATGCCATTACAGAGACCTCTTTCATTTCTTTTCTGTCATTTAATAATAATTTACGTTTCTATTTTTGTCTGTTTTGTTTGTTTGTTTTAACTGTAAATTCGATTTGGATCATGTCTGGCTAATTATTGGCTTAATTAAATTTTTTTTACATGAATTCATTCTCGCGAGTTCCTTGTTGTTTGGGATCCATTTCTTAATTCACTGAACTCGTTTTTCGTTTTTAAAAAGCATTTGAATAACAACTTCAGACAGCCACTGAAAAAGTGATTAGTTTTTTGGAAGACGATATATCAAGATAAAGTTTTTTGACTAAAGCGAAGGTTGCAGTAGACGTGGAATAGTTACCATGAGTTTTCGTGAAACATGGAACGTGCCGGATTAAACGCGCGTGCAAGATATTGTTGTGCCACTTGTTCAAAAAATGTTCAGCAATTAAAGGAACTGTGTCACGAAATTCAGCCAAATTAGGAAATTACAAAATGCCCGTTAAATTAAGAGAAACATAAAAATAACCGCTTAAAACTTTAAAGGAAGGTTAAAATAACACAAGAGAAACAACAGATGCCACGGATGGGCAAAACTGAAGAAGATTGAAACGGACTGAAATTAGGGTTTTTGAAAATTCAAAAATAATGCTCAGGAGACATATTTATTTGTCTCGGATCTCTGATTTTGTCATTTACATGTAATTTCTTTGCTTACTTTAAGTTCCATAGCGATTGAGGGAGAGTAATTGACAAAATTTAACAAAATGAACTGGACTGCCGTGACACAGCCCCTTTAATCACTTTCAAATTGCTCATTTAACAAACTGCATTATGGGCAACATGGGTCGCAAATACCTAGGAGAAGTTGGGAAGGGGGGGGGGGGGGGGTAAACTGGAAGGCGTATTGTAAGGTTCTTGAATGTTGAAGGCCATTCAACATGTTAAAATTGAAGTGTCTGTTAATGAACGACAACATCAACAATATGTTGTCATGATAACTGCAGAAACTCAGGGGTTTTGAACTGCTTTGACATTTTGATACGACGATCGAATGGGATGCCAAGAGGCGTAATTATATGGTTTTCTTGAGAGGGTAATTTCACAGGCGGCAAAATTTTGGACGTGTCATAAAAAGGTGACAAAAAAATTACTAGTGTAATAGTATACAGATAAGCCTTATGTAAAACCTTTGCAGTGATCTGGTTATGAAAAAGATAAAGAAATTGGAAATGGTTTAAGTTTCACTCAGTACACATGTGTTAATTATTTTACACTTTGACCGTCTCAAACGATAAAAGGCTAAAAATTGAGGGAGTACACCTTAGCGGATCTTAATAATTTCTCACAAGGATGGTGCTAGTCTCTTTGGCAGCCGCCTCTTCCGTGTCTCCCTCACGCGCGCCCGTTGTTTCTTCAACTAAATACCGTATTTATTCGAATAAGCGCCCAACCTCGAATTAGCGCCCACCTCGAATAAGCGCCCATCCTAAAGGCAGAAAAAGTTAATTGGCGCCCAGCCTCGAATAAGCGCCCACCCCCACCCCACCCCACCTCCCTTCCACTCCCACTCCATCCTCGGAGACCCAAGGGCAGATAGGGTGGGCGAGGGCAAGTCTAAACGGACGGAAAAATATGGCACGAAAAGAAGTGAAAAACGGCGAGAAGAGCTCCTGGGGACAATGTCTTACCAGACCAGTTCCAAACGGTCGCCGCCGTTCTGCCTTCTGATTGGGTAGAAAAACACAAAAGTTTTCTGGCACCAATCAGAAGTCAGAACGGCGGCGACCGTTTGGAACTGGTCTGGTAAGACATTGTCCCCAGGGGCTCTTCTCGCCGTTCTTTACTTTTCTTCGTGCTATATTTTCCCGCCCGTTTAGACCTTCCCTCGCCCCCACTATCTGCCCCTGGGTCTCCGAGGATGCTCCCACTCAAACTCAAATAAGTACCCACTCCCTTCCCCCTACCACCCAAAAAAAGGAATAAGTACTAATTTGAGACTTCCCCTAAGACGGAGTTTTCTTAAGACTGTTTTGCAGAAACCTTGCTTTGTTACATCTTCGCGTTTTGTTATTACCACTTCCTGTTTTCTTGCAAAATATACATACTACACTTGTTGAAAATGGTGAAAATTCAATAAGCGCCCAGCCTCGAATAAGCGCCCACCTCGAATAAGCACCCACTCTTAGACCCTGTTTACATGGAATGGGGGACCCCGGTCTAGTGGGGTAGGTTTCTTTTGTTTTGTGTCCGCCAGAGCGTGAAAACAAAAGAAACCAACCCCACTAGACCGGGGTCCCGCACTCCATGTAAACAGGGTCTAAAGGTCCAAAAATTTAATAAGAGCCCAGGGCGATTAATCGAATAAATGCGGTACTTCCAAGCGCCTGCTACATAGACTACCGCTCTGGCCAGAGTCACGCAATGTCCCCCGGGTACTCTGGCCCAAGCGGCTGCGATGGAGACTAGGATTGTCCGTTGAGAGTATTTTATCTACAGTCCAAGTCATTGTTGTTGAAACAGTTCGGAAAACACAAAATACCTTAAGTCTACTTGAGTACACGTTAGATCTCTTCCCCCGGCTTCCCCCAATGTTTGTTTTACGAGTTTGGTAGGACATGACCATCATCATGACATCTGGCTTCGAAATCAACATTGAAGAAGAAGGGGCAAAAAAAAAAAAAAATGAACACACACACAAACGCTTCTACAGTCACGCCCTGGAATGTAGGTAACAGTGTCTTCACCTCTTCGCCTTCGACAAGTTTTGCTGTAAACCTCACCTGGGATCATTAAACAATCCCGTTATTAAATAACGAGTCAGTGAAGTGTGACGTCCTAAAAAGTTACATTCGTAGGATTTTGGGATTTTTCGGGGTATCATAATAGGACAACATCCAAAAGGCCTACTTGTTAAAAATGAGCATTCCAGGGAAAATTGTCTTTGAGATATTAGCCCAGGTACACTTTGATGACCCCATACAAATCCTTCTAAATAACATTAGGAACCGAGTCAAATTTAGTACGATTCGTATGGAGTAATTAGAGCAAAACGAGACTAGTATCTCCGGGACAATTTGCCCCACAATTGTAGTTTTTGGCAAGTAGGCCTTTCAGACGTTGTTCTTTCAAAATATCCCAACAAATTCCATAATCTAAAAAATCAAACTTTTATGACGTCATCGCCTTAGAACCATAAAGCAACGGCCTCTAAAAAGCAATCCGAGATCCCACGGAAGTTTTTAGGGGGATTGGGACACAACCCCCAGCTTGCTGGACCTCCCACAAACTATGCCACTATGGCCACTACAGTTACACTTCAGACTAAAGTAGAAAAGGAAATACTTGCGGTGGCTGCACATTTTTGAGTGTTTAAAATTGCATGCTAATTGTGCCTCGTGGTCATCCCAAGTTTCATTTAAATCTCAATGAATTTTTAAAGTAACTCCTGGTATTTGTAGTAAGAAGGTGCGTACTGAGAATCATTTCAGTAAAACCATGCCAAATTCTCGTGATATATAGGTATGAGCTTGTTAAGTCATATTCGCTAATCTCTAGCAGTATAAATGCATTACGATTTTTCCCCGGACTGGCGTTCTCCTAGAAAACAAGATTACTTTTTGCCGACCGAAAGGAATTCAGCAACGATGTGATTTATAATTTGCTTTAGACTAAGATCATAATTCAGGAAAAAAAGACAACAACATTATCGAAACGCTAATACTGTAGGAATCTATTACTGGCAGAGTATTATCCCCATACTGTAAGTATCATGGCAAACCTATGTTACGGTGTGTTCACAGACATACTTTTTGAGATATTTTAGAGTTCTCAGGTGTAACGTTGCGTGACTTTTTTCCCCAGTTGCGTGACGTGACAAAAAACGCTCCGTAAGCACAGCCCTTCCCTCTGTCTCACCGTCTTTATGGAGTCTTTTGATAATCCTCCATACATTTCCTCAAAGAATTTGTTAAGACAATTTTTAAAAATGATCAAAGCATTTTTCCCTTTGGAGATCATTTTGTTAATTCTCGTATCCTTTTCTCTTTATAAAGATTGATATTGTTGGGAGAAAATCGATGTCAATCGCTTTTGGAACTCCAAGGATTGATCCTTTCAATCCCAGACCATGGTGCTTAAGTATGGTAAGATTATTTTCACTCTAACTTCTTAATCAGTGGACAAAAACCTACGGTGTCCGCGTTTGGCAAATTCGGGAAAAAAAAAACTGCATTTTGTTTTCAAAGTCTTATGAAAGCAATTAATGCTTCTCTAAACTGCTTTGTTTTCTATTTGGTTTTGTTTTTATTTATCTTTGACATTTTTCGTGTGTACTGAAATGCAGCTAACTAGACATTTGATAAATACCAGCACTTACGCAAATAAAAACAACGGACACACCAGATTTTCAGTATCAGCAATAACCAAGGAACAACCTTTACAAATTTCTTTACTCCTAGATTTTTAACAAGTGCATAGTCCAAAAAAGTTAAATTAATCAAAAACCGAGATGGAGAAGAGTTCGGAATGCCATTCTGACAAACAAAACGTGTTATCTTAAACCACTCGCTTTTACCGCAAAATTTGACAGCTGTACCCAAAAAGAATGCTTTCTGTATTTATAAAGGGAAAGAAGTAAAAATAACTTATTGATAACTAGAACCAGAGACACTTCCGGATAAAGGAACAAACTTAACTAGTAGGGAATGGTTTCCACAAACGAACTGAAATAAAAGACAACAGATTCCTTTAGGAATAATTTATCATCTGCACACGCCCTAGAAAAGCTTCGACCACAAGAGGAAACAAAGAGGAAACGTCGTTTGCTGTGAGAAATTAAAGATGAATGTTACTAAGTGAAAGGAAATTGAATTATGCTTGTCTTGGGCTATCAAAAACAAAATTTACGATTTCGAAGCTACCAGTCAGTCTTAGTGCATAGTTTTGCAAATAAGCTTATGTTAAGTCTTCTTGGAATTATGCAAAAGAACAAAAAGTTTTAAACAAGTCGGTTATTTGTTAAAGATCCTTAGATGTGACCATTCAATTGAAAGCTCGTTTGCGCCTCGTCCTTTCGACAATCTTTGTTTTCCCGCTGTTAACGAAATATGGCAAAAGAGAGAATTTATCCGAAGACCCTGCTAAGCAGATTAACAACCCTATTTGCGAAGCGTGCCCACAATAAGTCCATACCCCTTGTGCAGGGCAATTCATGGGTTGATAAGCTGTTTATGTTACAGATAAGCATTCTATAAATTGGATACCACAATAAACCAGCCAATCGTTTCAATGCAAAGAAAGGATGTAGTCCATGTTGCTTACTAAAATCCCTTCATGGGATGCTGTGGCTATGTTCGTAGTCCGAGGCGAGTTACTAAGTAAGTAATCACATCCCGCCCTGGTGCCATAAAACCGAACCGAGAGAGAAACCTTTTTAAAGAAACTGATAAAACAAACAAAATAATGAACAACGTCTCCTCGGAGCAAGCTGAGTTTTTGTTAAGTACCTAATCAATGGCAGACTTTAAAATGGTTTGAGCTCGGGGGCGGACGAGTCCAAGCTCCATTCTACCAAAGATGAAGTTTACCATGCTACAAGTCCTCTACACACCACACCGTGACAATATTTGAACACTTTTAGTTACGTAGTTTTCTTATGAATCATCAAACCCGTCAAAAGCATAGCTCAAAAGCTATTATTCGATAGTTCTTCTCAATAATGTAATCTACACGCTGAAACCTTATCGCCACAGAAATAGGGAAAACCTTGTACAACATAGTTAAGAGTCCTAGTAGTTCTCGCTGCTTGGTGCTTTCCTTTTCGAATTGTTATACTTTTTTATAATTGGACTCCAAACCCAAAGGACAAAGCCATTAATAAATTACATTACACTATACAAGATTTATAAGACTCACCCAGGAAATAAAGTGTCTGAAGAAAGAAAATCACGTTATCCGTCAGATGACCAGTTCAGTCAAGAATGAAACTTGATTAATACACGAAAGGGACTTAACGTCGCAAGGTCACAAGAGAGTCATAATTTAAAACTCTTGAGGCTATTGGTTTTTGCTTTGGTGTATTTTTTTCTTTTCTTTTCTTTCTTTCTTTCTTTGACAATTGTCTGCTGTCTGTACATGTTTGAAGCCATTAGGATAAAGAGAGCTTTCTTTCTTTCTTAAATTTTTTTCTCATCTTCTTTTTCAGAACAACACTGAGTAATTTCAGTTATCTCTGCCTCTTGACATTCCTGCCGTAGGGCACTAAAACTTCAAAAGTGTTAATAATTGAGCCCCTTTCGTGAAATGAACTGCAAAACCACATGTAATAAAAATGTCATTCTTCTGAATACGGAAAACTATACTACCGAATGCAACATGGCACGCTTTCGTTAAAAACTGGGTAAGACTAATCAAGGGTCATTCAATATTTGCCACAAGTCGAGAATGTCCTTGACTTTTTCTGAGCTTCGTGTTTCGACTTGTTATTCTTTTTCAGTACTAGGGTTTTGCACATTAGAAATTGCCAATATTATTTAAATTAAACCAAAACCGAAGATAGTACGGATATTAGCCGAAGCAAAGTCTGCAAAATCTCCGAAGAATCCAGCAAACATATTTGTCATTTCCAACTCTGTCGCGGCCCGATTATCTATCGAGCGTCACAGGATTTGTTTATTTGTTTGCGTATCTATTATCTCGATTATCCAATTTTAAGATAGTATCTCCTATAAGTATCTTCGATCCTTTAAACTTGAATTAAGCAAGCTCAGTTTGTTTATCGGAGAAGCAGCACTCCCCTGGAAAATCGCGCGGTATAGCTTTTGAACAATTCGATAGAGAGATAAAAGGAGATTTAAAAAGACTGAACGACCTGAACATTTGTATGCCGGAACTGTTTGCCGACAAGCCAAATCACTAGCCTATAATATAACCATAACGCGAAGACACTTACAAGTCCGAGTAAATTAAGCGTGTTCACGCGATTTCAATGCATGTAATAAACGTTCTTTCGTAGAAGACTATTGTAACCTTAAATTCTTTCCTTTCATTGTCTTAAGTGTGTAAACGATGCACGCAAAGTCACAGCTTAGCTTTAAGTGTCACATGCATTTTTCTGGTTGATATGACTGCATTAAACACTTACCAATACGATATAAAAAATCCTTCTGTGCTTCAGGACAATTATCAGCCCAGAATGTGAGCGCAGTATTGACCAAAGGACCTCGCTGCCGTGAAGCCAAAGAGTGACTGTCTGCGTAAAGGAATTGAATACCCTACTTATTATACAGCAGGAATTTAACGTCAATCTGTCAGCGTTCGAGTCTGCAGTCTGTTATAATTACAGAATTGTGGATATGTTTATATAATTATATCCTCTGGATTTCCTTTTCATACAGACACCCGCTTGTCCACATTTCCTCGGTATATTGCCTCTAAGCCGATGTAACAGACACCTGTCAATCAAATCGAGCTAAGCCAATCAAGTGTCGAAAAACAAAGTTAAACACGCTTGGGTGCCTGGCCTGAAGCGAACTGAAAAAAACAAGTTGTTTACGCTTTTGCTTCACTTCGCTGCTGAAAGCATGCACTGTTCGCGGTCCAATAGTTGAAAAATGAGCACAGTCACCAAAAGATCTGGAGATTGTTGCAAAATTAGAAGCACTAAGTGATGGTGCCTCTCAAAAGCTCTCTTCATATACTTTACAGGATTTGGTAGTGGGTAAGAAGATCGAGTTTACTCAAGAGAACTGAAACGATGAATGGTCAACACTGTGAGAGGAAAACAGATTTGCTAGGATAAAATTGACATTTGAACTTACCATGCTGTGAATTTCTAAAGACACGTAACAAACGACACTGCGTTTCCTTAGTTTGATAAATAGCACAGCAGATCAAATATGACAAAGCTAAGAAATCTGTAACCGCAAACAGCTTGAATGTGCTCTTGAGAGAGAAACCCAAGGAGAAACGGATTTAAGAAAAAAGACCATACTCTTAAGTTAAGATCAGTTAGGAAAGCTGCATCCTCTTTGCGACATTTCATTAGCCTGAAAATAAATCACTTTTGATTCAGTTTCTTTATATTTCTTACTTTTAACAATTATTTCTCTAGAACGCACCGTTTTTATCAACTAGCACTGAAGTACTTGAGATCAGGCCGACGAAAGATGCACGCTGAAATGATCATTCTGGTAAAAGCATTCCGGGATCGTAGTCTATCAAATTTACCTGCACATGGCCGGCAAACAATTTGGGACAAATGCCAGAGGTTGAAAATGCATGCCCTTCAATAAAATGAATGAAATATAATTTTAACCCCTTTGCGACTTGTATTGACAAACGTCTTAAACAAATTGGACTTGTTTGAGGGTAATCAAAATGGCAATTTTGTTTAAAAAATCTTTTTTATTAATCAAATAAGTCCGCACTTATTTATCAACTCAAATGATACTAGCCGTGTTAGCTTTACCACAAGCTAATCCCAGCACGAAATCAATGCTGTTTTGCGCTCTACACTGTTCAGGCGCTGCTGTTCCGTCAATTGTCAGTGAATTGTGGTTTTCATTTTTTTACGATCCATAGGTTGCACCCCGGGAATGTGTGGCGCTGAGTAGCTTGATCTCACAGTAGCTAAACCGATATATAGAACACTATTGAATCAGAATCTAGTGGATTAACCAAGTACCTGGAAGCCCAGGATTTCGACTCAATTAAACCTCCATAGTGCAAGAGCTTGTTGACCCTAAGCTGGAGGTGGTGGTCTCGTAAGAATTTAAACTTCGCTTTTGCTCATTGACTGAGTGGCCTGATCAGGAATGAACTAGCTTGCATTGCTGGCGTAGTTTTTGGGTGAGCTAAAACTGCCTGTTTGTTCGTGATGGTGTGGCCGCCATCTTTGATTTTCTTTCCGCGGAAGACTACGGAAAGAAGAAATCCTTCGGTTACGCGAGAAGAAGGACACAAGGAGAGTAGGGGAGAAATAATTCTTCTTCCTCCCCCCTCCCCCTTTCCTCTCCTCATCCCCCCGACTTTTTTCAAAATTCAGCATTGCGGTTACGCATGCATTAACATTTCCGCTCTGTTTTGAGTTCTTTCGCTGTCTTGTTGATGTCTTGCAGAGCTAATTTAACACGTAGTACCATCTGCATTGCAGTATTCTGCTTGCAGAATTTAATACGTCTACATATTGGGGCTTGATTAGGGCTATGTCACGAGGATATTGCTGTTTTAGGTCAACTCTGTGCTTAGGTTATTACTTGCATCCTTTACCCACACACAAAATTCTCCTGTGAGTTAAGAACAAGATATCAATCAAATTTCATCAGGTTGCACTAACCGGAATAATTTTTCTTAGTGATTTTTGCAGGCGTAGCATTAAAACTTCAAAACTTCAATACATGTCCATCCTTGCCATCCGTAACAGACGACAGGAAACAATTTTTAATATACCTATTGTAAATATAGTTTAAATAACAAAACGGAGCCATTTTTTTGTAATGCAATTGCTACGAAAAAAAGTTTGTTGCCTTTTCTTGTTTTACTGAGCTCAGAATGTATCCAATCCTGACTCAGTGCTATCTAGTGTCCTTTTAGGGATTTTTACATATTTTGTACGTTCTTACATGTGGTTTTTAATTTGTAAATCGTCTTGTCAGCGTCTTGTTTTGAATTCGTCAGTACAAAAACCTCATTTTCATCAGTTTTCTCCATATAACTCTATACCTTTAAAGCTGAAACGGAAAGACTTTTCAAGTGGCTTTTATGCTACAAAAGTTTGGATGTCTAGAGATCATATCTCTTGGCATGTAGATTTACAATCTTGCACGGCACGTTCAAGTCTGCTTTGGCGCGAAGAAGCACTATGACGTCGGCTGAAAACAGTCTTTTTGTGAGCCCGCGGGAAAGAGCATACCTACCAAACCCATATACTTTCGGTTCTCGTTTCTAAATTGCGGCTTTTGAGATCGTGCTTCAATCTGTCGGGGTGTTTCAACATGAGGAACATAGAGAGGAAGACGAAGACGGTGGGCTGATAAGGGCCCATTGGAAAGATGATCCTCCTTCATTTAATAAAAATTAGGGACCTTACGAAACTACGACGGCGACGGCAACCGTGGAACGTCAAAAAAGCAATAACCAGCAAAAAGCAACTCTGCACGCTTTTCAGTAAATTTCTTTGCCCTGCCTGCTCAACCACGACCCGACCTGAATGACCAAATTTTAAGTTTATTTGAGAATGGGAGCGGAAAGGCGATAAATTCTACCATTTCTGACTGACCTCGGGCGCAGTCCCTTCTCTTCAGTTCCAACCTAGTTTCGCTTCTTTTGAACTGGGCGACTTGGGACACTATCGTAAAAAAAAGTGAAAGGATGTGAAGTCCATTTTTCAGCGACGTTTTCATAGACGTCGCCGTGGTGCCTATGACGATTTGTTCGTTCGGTCGATCGGTCATTGATGTTTATAGGCTCTCGCAACAGTAACACTTTTTCTAGGCGAATTAGAGTTGCATGCCAAGTGAGTACAGTGTTATGTAATGGACTAGGCTTTCCGACTGCTAAAGTCGTTGTAACCTGCTGCGATCAGGCCTCGCCTCTCAAACACTAAAGGGAAGAAGAACCGTCTGATCGCAGCAAAAGGTAAAGCAAAAGTCAAATCATCAACAACGTCATTTATGCAAGGTAATACGTACCTTTAAATCTGGCAATAGCAACAAAAAGGTCCTTCTTTTTGTACAGCTAGAAATAAGATCTTTGCCAGAAGAGGAGTTCTCAAGATGAAGACAGCGGAGAAAGTGGTTTGTGCGTGTTGACAACTGAAGCTGGGAAATGGCTGCGATTCTAAACTAGTAATTACGTAATAACACGAACACTTTTGTGATTACTGGGCTTAGGAATCAATATTTCAAGATTAGCTTTGTTTTCTCTGAGTACCTCTCTACATAAGTACGCCCTTTGCTGAAAAATGAAGGTCGTTACTTTGAGGGTGTGTTCTTTTTTAACATAAGAATAGGTCATAAATGTTGTTTACAAGTTATAGTTTTCTTTACCGGTATACTAAAATTTAAATCAATAAAGAGAAAGACTGAGTGACACCAGCTGTTATGCCGATATATTTTGCAGAAATTTAAAGACAGGCGTTGTTTAATAGAGTGTCGTAAGTCGAAAATTAACTTAACCATGGAAACCAGGAAGCCCATTTAGTCATTTTATCACAGAATAGAGCCATCCAATCCAATCGCTAAAATAAGGTATGGTGCCAAACGCATGTGCTGTCGGCTTCCAATGCACGAGAACGCGGCGTGCCATTCAGCCACGATTGGATTAAAGTTGCTTAAGGGACGGGATCAGACCGTGCAGCCATCCAAAAAGTGCAACAGTGCAAGACTAAGTTAATCACGATACTAATTTCCACACTCAATTGAAAATACACCGCATGAGGTCGTTGCCAGCTTGCGGTTTCTACATGGCTAGATCTTACAAACAACATACTTGAGCCACTTAAGAATTCGAAGAAACCGCCTTGAATTTTCTTTCTCCTAGGGCAATTTTTGCTCAATTTAGCGTGCAGTAGTACGTTTCCGCTACCCCCCACTGTCATATTATCATTTTATGTTAAATCTCAGTTAGTTGCCTGCCAAGGCTATCTATATTTAGACGAAATTAGATTTAAATAACAAAAACCTAGCCGATAATTTCGTTATGGTATCACGGCCGATTAAATTTGTCTATTAAAAAGCGCCTCAAAAAAAAAAAAATGAAAAGTTTAACCCACTGGTTGCAAAATAAATTCGATTAAAAAGGGCAGCGTCTCTAAGATTTAATACCACTAATCAAACAATTGAATCTGTGCAGAAATCCAAAACTGTTCGTAATTTTTTCTTTCATAAAAGTTACTATGCTCGGAAAAACTTTCTGGGATAAGATTATTACTAGATCTGGGGAATGTTCTCAACCAGGGTTCTCAGTAATGGCAGTGTAAGATGATCATGAAAGCTGTAGACTTTCTCTCGTTGTCCTAGGAATTGATTTGTGCTGTCGCCAGTTTCTCGTGGTGTTCTCGCAAAACTTTCAGAACTATTCGTAGTGATAGGTAATAGGTAATGATAGGTAATTCGGTAATGATAGGTGACCTTTTTAGGTTAAAAATCTGTTTAAAATGGGGAATTATACCATTTTTTAGATGTTCGAAAATCCTAGGAGAGACAGGCAAGTAAGAAATTTAACAACAAATGTTCCGAAAATTCTAGATCTCAAATCGTCTCCCGAACAGATATTTTCCTAAAATTGACGTTGGGTGCCCCTGAGTTTGACACGTTATAGTCGAAGCTTGCTTTACGGACACTCTCTTAATACGGACAATTTTCTTTGTTTTTGGAGAAAGAAAGCCTGGCATATTTTCTCTAAATTTAACCCGCTTAATACCTACACTTTCTATGGCCTCCTTAGTGTCCATGTTAACGGCGTTTGACTGTACTATCTGTTTGGGCGTTTGGCCTTCAGTCCAATTCCCCTGATCAGTTTTCGGCAAAGAAGACGCGATAATTTCTAAAGACTCTCCGTTGAATTGGGTTGGGATCAATTCTCCATATTCAGTGCATCGCACAGAAATCCCTGGACAAAATTACTCGACACTTCTGCATTTGACCTCGGAGGCAACTCAGTCCCATATTGAGTAAATTGCTATGCCGTCTTCAGTTTAACACCAGGAACGTTAGGTTATGTGATAAAATTAAAGGGAAGACATGAAGTACCATTTATCTAATTTTCTCCTTAAGAATTGAAACCTTCTCTTCAAATTCAGGCCGAGGTGGAAAAAATTTGATATAGACTAGGACAAAAGAGATAAATTGAAACAGCTTTGAAATGATATCAAAGAACAGCGAAAGTTGACGTTTTCGGACGTTGTTATCGTGGTGTCTTCAAACTCCCTTCGCACTGCACCCCGCCCGAGGCTATGTGGTCTTAAATATATTGAACGATCACACTTCGCCGAGAATAAAACCAAGCCATAGCAATTAACCCATTACATTCGTACACGATGTGAAAATTCAGGCGCGGATCTAGAATAAATACTGACCGAATGCCTATTCTAGGGAGGTCTGGGGGAATGCTCCCCCGGGTAATGTTTTGGATTTTAACACCCCAAAGTCCCCTTTCCTGGGTTTCTGAGCCATTCAGACAGGATATTTACTGACTCTCCAAACCATTTTCCAGATTTCAACTTGGAAGGTTTAAAGTTTTTACTAAAAATATATCTATTATGAAATATCTGACCGATTTCCGTAAAACGGTGGATCCGGTATGGATCCGCGCCCGAAATTTTATCTTAACCTCCCGAAACCTCTTGGGTAGCATGACACTATTGAATGAAAGTTTTTTTCGTGAATTTTGCATTTCTGGCCCTTTAGCTGTAAAAGTAGATGCCTCTACTTTTTAAGGCGAAAACGTTAATTACATTAAAAAGTTTTATTCTCAAAGTTTTATTTTCCGAGTTCACTGAAAAGCCTCTATTTCATTTCGTATTCATTCAACCGTTAACATGATTTGGCAATTAAATACTCTTTTAAAACCCTTGTTCCCTGGCAAGATAGTTCTGGCATATTGCGAACACCCAGGTAGAAATGTTCGTTCACAAAAAATCTACAGGATTCATCTTGAGCAGATCTCAAGACGTCGCTTTCGCAACATGAAATGAAACGCGTCCATTCACTAACTTCTCGTACGAGGTTCTTATTAGTGAAGTGACTGGTTGTTCAGTTTGTTGCCCACGGAGCTCGGGTCTATTTCATTTATGTTTATCAGTTTCCACAAAGAAAAGTAAAAAATACAAACAAATATAAATAAACATTTAACATAACTAAATCTAGAAATTGTCGGTTTTGAAGAATATTTCTATATAATATAAATAATGTCTCAACAACTGAATCTTCGTTCTATCAGATATAAAAAGTGTATGAAGTGTAAAATACAAGAAAATCACCTACAGTACATGTACAACAAAGGATGGAATGATGTGACTGACCAACGAACGCGGAGGTCTCTAGGTTTTAAGTAAGAAACGAATCCTAAATGAAAGCTACTGACTCAACCTGCACTAAACGATACTTTTCAGGCTGTGTGAGAAGTCAGCTTTTTAACTCTGTTGTCAATCTATAAAATCCTTATAACAAGTGAATTCAATTAAAGCTAGTGAACAGTACACTACTCTGGAGTGTTTTTGGGAAAGAAATTCGGAAACGAGATATCTTCTTCCCGGATCCAACCCGGTCGAACCAACATCATGTTCAAACCATTTTATAATAGTTGTCCTGTAAGTTTACACACTTTTAGACTTGCAAAAGCCTTTCAGTTTTAAAATAAGGAGAAAAAAAATAAAATCGTTTCCCTACCTTCTAACACTCGAAAGGCTAAAGGCCAAGTTACGTCGCCGTACACAAGATATATTTGCTTGAAAGCAGTGGTGGTACGACCTTCACAACTCTTCGTGACTGTAATGACTCGGTTTTGTGAACTTTGGGCAGTTTTATTATATTGTCTTTATCCAATCAAAATAATTTAGCCTCGAGCCAAGTGTGTTAACATGTAATTTGGCTCAATCATGTCAGAGAAGAAATCTTAGCCTCGCCCACATGTACATCAATTTACCTTTGCATAATTTAAGCACCCAGCGCAGAATATTGTGTAACAAACTTTTTTATTTCTGCAAACAAATCATACCACGAGTTATATTGCCTTGCTTTGCACCAATATCGGGCTACACGAAATATTAACTTAGTTTTTATATTTGCAAGAACGAAAAAAAAATCTATATCTACAGTTTTCCACAATATTCTTCTGCCCTTGGACAAAACTTCCTCATGATGTCATTCAAAAGATTCTTTTCGGCAGTACCTTCCTTCAAAAAAATTTTAAAATTTCTCAATTTCTCTGAAAACACTTAAAAAAGGTTAGGGCTTATAAGAATTTTCATACCGAGTAATACTTGGCTTATAATTCCAAACTGAAAAGCTAAATTACTTAGTCGTGATTCTTGAGTATATTTATAGTATCAAGTACTACAGAATCACCTTAATACAAGAGTTCTTTTCCAAATCAATTTGAACTTAACAGCGAATTCAGTTACAGATTAAATGTTATGTTATACTGACTTCCGGGTTATTTCTGTCGTGACCTTTTAGATTTCCTATTGCGATGATTAGGGAAGACCTATTAAAACTTTTGGCTCGCGATCGCAACACAGCTGGCTATTCTTGGTTGGGCCAATACTGATTTGAGTAAGCATTGTTGGGCCTCATTACAAGTTCCTTTTACCTATGTCGGAAATTTCGCAATAATTACATTTTCACAAACTCTACGTTTTCGGGCGCACAGTTAATCACGGTGAATTAAAAAAAAAAGAGCCTACTAAAAATACTAACATACGAGAATCTCACAACTCGCGTTATAAAAATAATGAATATTTATGTATGGAGTGATATTTCTAAATAAAAATAGCCCGACGTGGTATGATATTATCAGTGTTATTCGGCGTACAATTCAACGAAGCCAAACATCATAGTTTGTGGGTGTTCAAGAAGAGGCTTATATCAACATTATCACTGGTCATTAAACGATATTCAATGATGTTGTATACAGGAAACAAATAGCTTAGCTACAACAGAGCAGATTACAGCGTGGCGCCCTTTCTATATATGTCTCAATTTTCTATGCGGGTGAGAGTACAAACTCGACAAATTCTTCAAAAATTTGGAAAATATTGAATCTTAGCTAAGAGCACCCCGCAAAAATGTGTTGCACAATGGCTTTCACTTGAATGGTCATACTTAAAGTTTTTGTCCATGTATCAAACAAAAACCAAGTAGAAACAGAGGCAATCTTATGCAATCTAACCAATATCACAAACTAAGGTGTATTTGGCAGACCCCTAGCTTAATTTCAAAAACCCCAATTTGCGATTTCAATCAGCTCAAAAGCCAGAGATGTGGTCTTATTCAACAGGGTGAATAGAACCACAGGAACTAACCTACTAATAAACAGTTTTCTGGAGGGTCACACTCACTGGAGTTCACACACAAACACAAAAGACAGATCTACTTTTAATAGCATGATAAACAACTTAACAGGAAAGACCTCTGCTTCACCAAAGTTTCAATTTTTCTTTCGTTCGGATCGCATTTTAGGTTTCGTCGATCTAGCGCTGAAACCACTTTTACAACATATAAAGCATTACTAGAGAAAATTTCATCCATAGACTCAAAAGTTCAGCAACCACCTCAACTTGTACAACAAAACAAACAGTACCACCGAACAGTAATACATGCGTGCACAGCAATTTCCGAATCCGCACAGCGTATATGTAATTTAAAGCACGGCATGCAGCTCCATGGCTTTCGTTTAAATTACACAGCCAGGCCTGGAAGCCACCTTATACAGCATGCCAAACCGAAATGTTGCTTAATTAATGATAACTTCGTAAATTCAATGTAAGTGGTCACACCCTAAGATTTCACCCACAGACTCCCGATCCAGCCAAATCATGAACAACAACGATTATCGGCATCAGCTCAGATAAAGACCAAGAGTTAGTCTTTGTTATCAAGATTATTAACTTTCTGATGATTTATAAAGCAAACTTTAATGATTTCATTGTTCAGTTGTGGTTACCAATGGACAGTAATCAAAGAAAGAGGATATATCGGCAATTCTTTAATTTCAACCAAGACGCAACATCTTTTTTCCGGCATTTTTTATTAGTGATTGTCCGAAAATAATAACAACGCTGCAATATATTTTATTACTTCTGGTAATCCAGTTCTTCGTAAAAAATAAACCCCCGTTGATGGTACGTTCGTTTAGCGTTCTACCAACTTTTATTCCACATCTGTAACAAGTTACCCCTCAAACTGCTCGCTTTCTCGACGCTCTCTCCCAATGTGCATGTACTCAGCAAGCGAAGCAGTATATCCTCGCGTTTATAGCTGGAATTTTACCCAAGCCAAAAGGTTGGAATAAACGTGCCTAACAAAACCAGCCCCAAATTGGATCGCGTAACCTGGTGGCTTTTCCACCGAAAGACAGACAATCATTTGTCTGATGCCTTGAGGTTATCACAAAGAACTCCGCTCTCATAGGTGAAGTTATGAGCCAAGGACATTTATTGTAGTTTTAATTTTGAGTCTAGCCGAAAAGCGAAATGATCATTCAACTGTAGCCTCTTTGGCCACAGTTATTTTCAAAAGATTTTACAAGATATGTTTCGTGAAAGCTTTTCTTTTCTCCTCGGTGTGGGTGTTAATCATGGTTTGCCGAGGTCCTGCATGTTCGAGAACTTAAACCGCAACGTAAAGTGATTAAAGACTTTTGGGCAAACGACAAAAGGAACCGATATATAGCTTAAGCCAATCGCATTATGCTCTGTCGGTTCACGACTGTTTTGCCAGAAATATCGCCTGTTTATTAACGAATTCGTTCGCTGCTTCCGGAATTTTCGACGCATCCCGATTGTAACTAACTATAGAATTGACAGGGACCGATCATTGTAAGAAAATTGATGTTTTAATTAATTTTGCCACATTAAAGTGAACCTAATATATTCATTCTGCCTGTTTATGGTTGTTGTAAGTCTTTAAGATCTCAATTTTTAACTTATAAACAACACTATATTTACGTTTCCCTCAAAGGCAGAAGCTATAGCGCCATGCTTCGACATCAACATCTTTGCGTCCCGATTTAAAGTGTTTTAAAGACCCCCTGCCCTTCAGCGAATTAATAGTTCCTTTGTATAGCAGAACCTTCTGCTCTCAGCCTGAGTCAATTTTTCAGTTTCAATTTTTGCTTTCATAGCGCAAAATGGTGTTTGAAAATTGTGTCAAAATGCTGGAAAACGGTCGACAAACCACGGCACTGAAATGCAGAATTTTGCTTATGTACTAGATAACCATTATCTTAGCAAGATTATTGGCTCTGCCAGGCTGGAACAGCGAAAAATTTTAAAACATTTTAGTTTTTTACTTAACTATCCAACAACCGAGATCTCCAACACCTACCTCGGGATTGTATCTTGCTTTGGAAAGATGAAAAAACGGAGCTGCCTTGAAAAGGAAGAGGAGTGCTTTCGTACACACTTGTCAGCGTTCGCAACAGCGTGTTGTTTGTGCGACTTAAAAGCTATGAAGCGCATAAATAGATGCAATCAGTTGTATATAAAGAATCTGTATCTTTTCAATCTCTCATATCATTTTGCGGGTTTAATTAGCCGTTGACATGTTATCTATGCATTTATCTAAAGAGACAAACAACATTTTGCTAATCCGAAAACTATCCGTTGCCTTATTTATCCACAAAATCTTAATTGTTTTATAAAGGGTGTAAGGTTATTCCGCGTTGATTGCAGGCTTGAAAGTTATGCGACCATTGCATTACTCCAGAAAGAAAAAATAGGAGAAATATCTAATAATATCCTTAACTTTAATTTGTTTTCTTAAAAGAGAAAGACTATTCTAGTAAACTACAACAGAAAACCTCGTTTTAAACGATCACGTTATTGAATTTAATTCACAGAAGTTATGTTGGAATTATAACAAGGCACGGCCCAAGGCGAACTTAGAGAGCAATGGAGCCGAACGCCACTGAGATAGATCAATTTGATTTCGTGGCCTTTGCATAATCATCCCTGATTAGAAATTTTTTATTTGTCGGAGGGGAAGGGTACAAATCCACTCAATTACTCACGAGCACTTTTTCGTAAGATTAAAGCCTTTTTTATTCACTCAACGTTTTTGGGCTTTCAAATTGCAAAGTTTTGCTCAGCAAAACACCTGTTTTATTTTTATCAGTAAAGTTCAAGTTTTCAATCGAAGGTAATTAAGACGGCTTATCGTTCCCAAAATTTTTTCAACTACTTTTAAGTTTAATGACATTCCTGGTAATTAGTAAGTTAGCGAGAAGCCCTTTTTAGAATAGCTGGGTGGAAAGCAATTAAGGAAAAAATTTCAGTAATTCGCTTCTATTTGGAAAAACAGACCAAAGATTTGAGGGGTTATTTTTGAAAGGTTGTAGACTATCTACGAGGAATCGAAAGGGCAATGTCAAGAATTCTTCAAATTCGGCATTGCACACAGAGCCTTCAGGTTCTGGGATATGATGTACCATTAGGAAATTAGTTTTCTTGATTTTGCCATTTTTGTCAATCTTGTCGGGTTAATAATTTGTATTGAGTGGTTCTGGTATAAATGATGATGAAAGAGGCATATGAAAACATACTCCATGTTTTTCAAGCGACGTTTCCGGCCGGAAAAGAATTGTTTCAGTATAACCGATCCCAAATCGCCGTTTAAATGTTTAGTAATAGTTTGCCTCTTTCAGGTTTCAAGTTGAATTGATATGCATTTCCTCATTGTCGCGACAATCAATTCACAAAGCCATTTACCGGTTAAAAATTTGGCACCTTTAAGTTTCAGTTTCTTTGAAGTTAATCGATCATCGGGTTTATCGCAGAGGAGTGAGTGTAACCATTGTAAAACATATATCTGTGTTAACCTATCAGAAGAGGCTCTGCACGACTCGCAGGGTCTTCAAAGGAACCTGCAATGACGTCCCCTTCACTAACGGCAAGTTGACTATGAATAGTTCGAAAAAAAGACAAAAGATTCCACTTTTCCATTTTGAAGTGTAGAGGATAAAAACATGACGATACGAAAATTGCCTATTTCCCTTTCTGATTTAATTTAATTTTCATGAATATTGCTTTTTTAAATTTTTCGTTCGCCGCCATTCCAACAAACTGGAGACAAAAGTGGCAGACGGAAACTCGTCATTACCGCAAATAAAAAGTTAAGATAGGCGATTTCGTTTTAGTATAATAGGACCTGCCCTTAGACATAGTAGACGGAGGAACACCTGCATAAAATACATTGATACGGCTGGGCAAACCACACAAACTGGGTCGGACCACGTGACCTGAATCACGGAGCGCATTGGCCGCGCAAAATAATGAGGCCTGGGTTTTAGGCAGCCTCAATACAGATGTTCGGCAATTTACAGATTACAGATCTTGACAATTCACCTTCGGAGCGTCAGCTTTCGCGTGTAGTGTCACTTGACTTGCTATGAAAACAAACCCCCAAAGATCGGACATTGGTTTCACAAACGTGTACTAACTTCGAGTCGCTATTCACCCATTTCCTTCTGGCACGAAAGTGTTCAGGAATTCATAGCCCGGATTATGGGTGGGTGTGGGCCGGGTTCTTGTGCGTCTGGCGGGTCTGGGGGGAAGGAACCTGAACTTTTCAGTCTTCAGTCACTTTTGGGAATTGAATTTTTTAAGGTGGGAATAAAAAGAAGTTCGAATTCATCGGCTGGATCTCAGGGACTGGAACCTTCACGAGCGCATCATGTCAGGAGCTCTGGCGCATAAAATTAACGAGTTTCGCACTCTGTTCCCGCTCTGTGATAAAACGTTTTCTGATTGGCTTATCACATCACTAGCCCCCAATCTTCGCTCTGCATCCGCCATTACATCCAAAATGGCGTGTAAAATCTATGCTTCATAGCATGAATGAGCTCGTTTTCAGTGCCTGAAATGCCTGTTCGTTAAAAATATCAAGAGATATACCCAATCAAATGAATTTTTGGACAATTAATAGATCTCGAAACAGATAAACCATGCAAAGGAGACCTAGAAATCCAGGATTTGGGCGAGGTGTTACTCAAGAAAAAGAAGGCGGTGTTTCAGATGCCCTGTTGCGCCAGGCTCGAAAGTCAGGCCAGCTGAATCTTTCCAACCGCGGTCTTACAGAAGTGCCAGACAAGGTATGGAGAGTCAACTTGGATGTTCCGCCTGAAGCAAGGAACGTTTCACTTGATTGTGCTGACGGTGATAAATGGTGGGAGATAGTGGATCTCACCAAACTAATACTGGCTTCAAACAAGTTGACGGAGATTTCATCAGAGATTGTACAGTTTTCTGCTCTGACAGTCTTGGATGTAAGTAGATACAATACGTGTCCCTCTTTTCCATGCATAAAGCACCAGCACAGATTTTAAGTCTGACAAAATCGAGCGTAGAAGTTGGAAGTCGAACCATGTTTAGATCCCTCATAATAATAACCTGTGTACAGTAACCCCTCCCCCTTCCTCTATTTCGAGATAAATTATACAAGAGACACCAGTGCAGAGGAAGGATGAGAACTGCGGTGTGTTGGAGCAATGCAAACGAAACAACAAGTTTCATTATGAAAATGAATAAACAAAAACAAGACTTTTCTCGACATGCAAACCCTCGACTTCGCCTCAGGTTTGCATGTAACTGTCTTGAATTCTCCCAACCCCTCTCGTGTTGATATCAGGTTATGCAAACACTGAAAACATTTTCTATTGCTCAAATGTAAATTATATAGAAAAAGCTATTCAAGTCAAACAATTATTGTTTGATTTGAATTGTTTTTTCTCGGTGAGCAAGGGCCCACCTTTTCCAAAATTTTATTACTTGGAACTTTTCCTTTACTAGGTCCATGACAACAGTTTGACCATGTTACCTGGTGAGATTGGGCAGCTTGTGAATCTTAAAAGACTGAATTTGAGGTACGTGTTCTACTTCCATGTACAGTGTCATTGATGTTGTAGCAGTAAATAAAATTAATTAGCCCACTTATTAATGAATCAGTACTCCATGATCAGGCGCGTAGCTGGGGTTTGAGAAGGGGTGTTCGTACTGATACGAATATTTCTTAACAGCGGGAAATACTGTGAGCACCAAATGTGTGAGCCTCTAGGGGTTTCTTGGAGCAACTTGCTCCCCCAGAAAATGTTGAAATCTAGAAACCTGGAAATGCTATTTTCAGTAGTCTTCTCGTGAATATTTCAAACTCGATCAAGTGTAAAATAACAGGTATTTTTAGTCTTAACAACAATATTTCCGTTTGACTTGGAACATTCATACATTGTGATACATACCGGCTAAGGACACGAAACAAAACTCGACGTGTGCTGCAAGGCATCTTGGAGCAAAAGCTTAAGCCCCCCAGTTTCCCGGCTCCCGCTGTCTTTGTACTGAAAGCAGCATGAAACGTCAATATGTATTAAACAAGTATCACCTAGGTCCCCCAAAATTGTATTCCCCACCTTTCGTCTTTTGAGACTCCATTTGTCAAACCCGGAACGCATGTTAAGGAAATATCTTCAATGGTGGGATTATTTTGACTACATATAATACAAGGTCACCAGGATATACTGGGGCCACAACATGGGCTACTTGATTATCAACTCACTACAGGACTATCAGGACTATCCTCCATCAATGACCTGCAAAGGGGGTTTGTTCAAACTCCTCAACCCCCCCCCCCCCCTCCTATGTGCATGACGATTCACCATAGTACTCTTACTCCTCGCTAATGAAAATAATTTTCAAATGCCAACATTTTGAGACAAGCCTTATTCAAAACTTGGCAAGTGTGCAGTTGAATCATTCTCCAAACCTAACTACACTTAAATAGATAGTAACAGCAGGGTTCATCCTAGAGTGTGGCAATTGTGGGATTTTTTTTCTCATTTGAATAATAATGCTGACAAAAATTTTTCTGCCATGTGCGACATTTGTATTTTAAAACCAGTCAAACCGCTCTTCTGGAGTACAAAATACAGTGAGGTATTTGTACTTGTTTTTGGTGTTATTTGTATTCTACTGAGTAAAGTTGAATAATAAAATTAATAACTTATAGATCAAGTACGAAACCCAAAAAGGTCGGCTAAATCAAAGCCATTACAAAGTCGTTTGAGAGTTAAAATACCAGGGCAAGCAAGGGGGGGGGGGGGGGGGGGTGTGGGAATGTGTGGAGGGCAAGGAGTGTCGAATCATAATGTCAGTTCCCTTATTCTCCATCCTCTCAACCCTAATTCTTTGGTAAGTCATAATTCTGCAATAGTAGGTACAGATATACTTATATATATATATTTTTGATGGTTTTTGCCTCTTTTTCAGCCATAATAAGCTATCCTCTCTTCCAAGTTCACTGGGATGCCTTGGCAGTCTGTCATCCTTAAAAATGGATCATAACAATCTTACAAGCCTGGAAATTGAATTGGGAAAGATGGTTCAGTTAGAAGAAATGGTGGGTTATCATTCTTCTTCAGTATCAAAGTTGGTATTCTCTTACTGAATTAATGACTTCATTGTTATAGGAAATTAATGCTTCATGAAATTAAGGTATTGGAAATTAACTTGACGTAAATTAACACAAAGTTAATTTAAAAGGACTTTTGAATGAAGGAAATTAACCCGAAAGAGAGGGTAACATTTCAAAAAGACGGAAATTAATGCACGTTCAAAAAGAAACAAAAGTTGTTGACACAAAAGGAAAATAGTTAAATGTATTGCATTGCAGTTCAATGTACTTTCCCTAAATGTACAAAGAAATCTGCAAGGGAAGAGATCTGGCTAGTTCGAGGGTTCTTCACAATTTTACTGACACTGGCAGATGTACACCATCATTAGATAGTCCTCTTTCTAGGTTGTCAAGAATGTCAAAAGTATATGGAGAATTTGGGGCCAAAATACATGTAGTGGAAACTAAGGTTGTGGAAATTAACGCTCCACTTAATTTATGCCACAGTAATTAACGTTCTTTACAGAAATTAACGTTTCATGACTTAAATTAGCGTTAATTACCTATGATAAGGTAGCCCATTTAATATGGTACCTCACATCCCACATCAAACTGGATGTAAATTACGCATTATCTCACACTTGCTCTAGCTATTGTAGTAAATGGACTGGTGCTTTTCCTAAATATGCACAGCTGTAATTTTAAATTTCACTCTAACAATTGGCTAAAAGATAAAACTTGGTTCAGTCTCCAGCCCACTAGTGCCTCTGTGGTTCTCTCCCTACCATATGAATGAGTGCAGAGATCGTTGGGTTGGACCATTATTTCAACTGAACTGTCAGACTGAGCCTGTCATGATACATGTATGCAGAGCAAATTCTTATGGAAAATTAGGTCACCAAAATATCATGTTACAAATTGAAATTTTCATTTTCTGACATACTTATTGTAATGATCTTGATGCCATGGGTTGCAGAGTAACTTTCATTAATTTAATTTTATTATTGATTTTTATTTTATATCAACTAAATAAAAATTTTGATTGATAAGTTGAGTATAGTTTGTTGTTTTAGAGAGTAAGAAGGTTCTTTTTTAATGTGATGAGAAGTAAGAGGATTACGTCCCAAAACGTGAACTGGCAAGGGCTGTACATTCTCGCAGCAATCAAGTATCAAGAGTAGCCTGCGAAAACATCCATTTCTCCTTGCTTTTCGCCACTGGGGACGTTTTGCGCGGAGGAATGTCTCTGACTCAACGACAGAAATTCCATACTGATGACGTAAAATCTGTCCGAAATCCGGTCAGAAGCGCTTATTGGTCGACGGAGTAGTTACATTGTTTCAGCTATTGTTTACGAATGACAGTCTTGACAGACAAAAGACAAAAGGTCACAGAGGTCAAATGTTAATGTGAAGAATCTCTAACAAAAACAGTCAATATTTGTAGAATATAGTCTTCTCTAGAAGAAGTATTTGAATTTTGCTGGAGCTCTTTGGCAGATGAACACAACACTTTACCAAAATTTACCAGAAGACACAAAATTGGACAAAGTTATATTTGGAACCCCATGAGTACCGGATTTTTTATGTAAACATTGATTTGCGTCATCAGTATGGAATTTCTGCCGCTGAGTTGCAGACATTCCTCCACTCAAAATGTCCCCAGCTACGAAGAGCGAGGAGAAACGGATGTTTTCGCGGGCTACTATCAAGAGTAGAAATCCTTATTACTCAAAGGGTTATAACAAAGGCTGTTCCAGTTTGAGGAGTCAAGCCTCAATTCAGGAATCAAGTCTTGATTCTCCACTTGATTCTCAATTCTTGATTCTCGAGAGGATTGGGAATCGAGTGTCAATTTACTTTTGAATGGTACTGTGTGCATTATTATAATTTTAGAGTATAAAATATCACACATTGAATACAGAGACGCTATTTTGACGTTACTTCTAAACTTTTTAGGATTTATCTCACAATTCTCTGAGAAGTCTGCCACTATCCCTTGGTAACTGTCACAGTCTTCGACATTTGAACTTGTCTCAGAATAGCTTGGAGTGCCTTCCTCCTGAGATAGGTCATCTGCGTGGTGAGTAAAGTGACATACAGCTGTAAATCTTAAAGTACAATGTTTTGATTCAATGGTATTCTATACATGTATGTGAGTTTGTGAAGAGATTTTTGGGAGTAATATACGTAAGCAATTACAGACTATGAGCGGTCTCTCTTTTTTCTTAGTCTGTCAAGCGAAATGTGCGAGACATGTAAATGATCACGCGCATGACTGAACGCGTCAGACCAGAGAGCTCTCAACGCCTGCATGCACATGCACTCCCCTCACTAAATCTGAAAAAAAAGAGAGACTACTTGCAGTCTAAAGGAATTTTTTTATTCCAGAACATACTTATTATTATAAACAATATAATATTACTGAATAACTGCAACTTTAGAGATTAGACCAAATTTAAAATGTCAGTTAGCCTAAAGGAAAAGGTTTTGATTGTTAGGTAAAAAAAAAAGTGGTGGTGGAGAATTATACAAACTGTTTGCAATAATTTTATGGCGAAAGATAATGTTTATGTTTTCTGTCAAATTACAAAAATTCCAATAAATAATGTTTGTGTACAGTGTATTCGATGAACTAACTGAACAATCAATGATAATAATAATGATAATAATAATAATAATTGGAGCTTGCAATCCTAATCTCTAGGTTGTTATTTGCCATGCATCGCGTGTATGTAGCCAGCATTCCTTTTGGACTTCCACTAAGAATGAATAGAATGTACAGAATGCAGTTTGATCATGTGCGTTTAGACCCTTTATCACTCTTATTCTCATCATGGGTGTTTTGACCATCTGTCACATGAAACTTACGCAAAGCTCAGCGATGGCAAGCATTTTGACTTTCGATTGTTGTCGCCTGCACTCCAGTAACCTTTAGTTATTACTAGTAATAATGGTTTTAATCCAGTGGAACCCATATTGGTATTTTATATTCATTAAATACACCCGCTTTTATCAAAGTTACATGTATGACCTGAACCAAGGTGTAGGTAGTCATTGAGTCATTTGTACACCTCAACTCAGGGCTGTGCTCTAGCAGAGCCCAGTGGCCCCTGGCGCCTAATTTTTGCCCTCGGGCGACTAGAAAATCTCAGATTTTTCATATAAATCATATGCTGGGCACCCTAGATTTTACAGTTTCAGAGCAGTGGGCTTCCTTCAATTTTCCTTAGAGCATAGCCTTGCAACTGAGTTGCAGGTTCAGCTCGCTGGATGAGTTTTAAAACAGCACAGTTAACTTTGATCCAAACTCTTGCTTAGCTAGTGATAAATTAGTGTGGCCTCACAATGGCTTGCCAATGCCCATATAAATGTCCCACTCATGCCTTGTTTTCTTGTATTAATGTACAAGTACCAGGGGCATAGCCAGCTTTTCGACTAGTTGTAGGCCTGGCTGACTTTCATTTCCACGTATCCTGGAAATTGCACTCATGGCTGCTACGCACTGTCCTCACTAACACTTTGAGCTCTTAAGCTTATTTAGCTCACCCCAACAATGCATAATTTATTACAAGTGGTAGAGTGATCAACCAAAAAATTTGTAGGCCTGGGCCTACAGGTCATGGACTGACTACGCCCCTGAATACTGTTCCTCTTTTATAATTACAGCATTAAGAGATTTGAATCTGAACAATAACAAGCTTTCTGAACTTCCTAAAGGTAAGTTGCAGAGAGCCACATTAGTTTAGCAGTGTTTCACAGCATCATCTTATTGGTTAAGCTAAAGAACTTATTAAGGTTGAAGTGAGATTAGGCTTATTTGACCAAATCAAAGTTTCATTTACTGTCAAAACTTTCCTTGATTGGAATGCTATGTAATTGTTTCGAAGTACAAATGCGTGAAAATTAAATAGACCCTTCTATTCCCACAGTTTTTTGTTTTCAATTTTCGATAAGGCCAAAGGCTTCGTCAACAGGAGGTTTGGGTACAAGATGAGTCTGTAGCAAGTGAAGAATGATATAGCTCCAGAGAGACACGACATTTTAC
Source organism: Porites cylindrica (assembly GCA_964035525.1). Lineage (NCBI taxonomy): Eukaryota > Metazoa > Cnidaria > Anthozoa > Scleractinia > Poritidae > Porites > Porites cylindrica. The sequence goes on along the minus strand of OZ037788.1, from coordinate 12,204,787 downwards.
AGATGTTTTTTTGGTGGGGGCACAGACTTGCAGAGCTACATGTACCTGTATATCTTCACTAGTTTTTAATACCATACTTCACTCTAAATCCGGGAACTTAACTGAGATTAGGGCGTTTTTCCAGCAGTGTTGACAGATTTTCCCAGACTGGTCCATGTCAACCTGTTGAAAAAACTATGCTAGGGTCTACTTAATTACTTTTTCTGAGGAAGATTTGTCATGCAAACAATTAGTTTGTGCCAAATGGTACTCATATTAGCTTATCCAAAAGAATTAATAATAGTTAGTTCCACAATAAATTGCTTCTTCTGGAGAGTAAAACATGTCTTCTTTTTGGCAGACCTTGGAAACTTAAGCAATCTTGAAAGGCTGGATTGCCGTCATAATCAGCTTACCAGCGTACCTCTCCTGTCTTCCTGCCAATCACTGAAGGTGCGTGTAATCCTTACAGCTCTACCCTTCCCATGGTTCGCATAGGCCTTGAAAAGTCCTTGAAAATTGAAAAATTGTGGGATATCCTTGAAACGTCCTTGAATTTTCCACAGAATTCCTTAAATATTTTTTAAAGCTCCTTGAATAAAAATAACCTTAATAGTTAAGAAAAAAAGTTTTACGCAAGGGAATGATTGAAAGCGCAGCAATACACAAATTTTCTTGTTGCTCATGAAAGTGTTTTCTTATGATTTCGGTGTTCCCGACGTAGTTCATTTTCCGTTATTTGAAGTAACCTAGGAACTGTGCCTTAATGAAGGAAGGTATTGCAATAAGCAAACCCCCCTCTACCAAGGCATTTTAAAGGTCTCTACTTCATGTTACTGGGGAAAAGAAGTCCTTGAAAAAATGATTCTAGTCCTTGAAAAGTCCTTGGAAAGTCGTTGATTTTTTCCCAAAAAAATTCTGTATGAAACATGCTTCCCCACCTAAGAATACAGCCATTCAAAGTTTTAACAAACGTTCTCTTTAGCATGCGTAGCAGACGACTTTTTTTGGTGTGGTATTCGTTTGTGGTTCGTAAAGTAAGAGACAAAGCTGCACGAAAGCTAAACAGAAGTCAAGCGAGAAAACGTATGTAAAACACACCAATAAAACGTTTCTATTTACGCAGGCTATTTCTATGTGGAAAATAATGAAAAAGAAATGGTACCACTTAAATGCAAAAACACTGCCAAAGATATTTTATTTGAAATGTCATATATGGGGGGTTTTATCCAAAGACAAAAACTGAACTCCTTGTCGCCATAATATTTTATTGGCAGGAACTTTACCTCGGCAACAATAAGATAACAAACCTGAATAGGGAAAGTTTTGCTTCTATGACGTCTCTCTCGATATTTGGTATAAGAGACAACAAGATTAACAGGTAGGGAAATTTAAGTAGAAATTATGTACCACTTATTGTCTAAGGGTGTTGTTCTTTGGTGTGACCCAGATGAGAAGGTACGTTTCTTGAGAGTCCCGGTAACTTTTCGGGCCCGACGCCGAGTATTAAAATCAAGATATAAAGAATAATAGCGCGGTCCCTAGCTAACAAGGCAGTCCACTTTGTTTTGGTAACCGATCGCTTTATCATGCTATCCGGATAACTAATGAAACCTTGATCTTAAATGTAAACAAAACAGTTGCCGGGTCCGGTATTTACCGGGATCTCTGAGAAACGGCCCCTGCAGGATCAGGGAACCGGCGGGGATAACTCGGATGACTAGCGGTGCATCAAAGGAAGCAATGAATCTTTGCCCCGAGTGGATTCATCGGTTCCATCATTTGATACATCATGATCCGAGTGATCTCGGATCACTGATCCTGATCCGTGTCCTCCCAAAGGAACACACTGAAAATTTTCTTCTTATATATGTACAGCTTCTGTAACTAAGGCTAATGTCCACACTGAGCGGGATTAAAAAACGCAACTTGATTCTACACTCATCTCTTTAAGCTATCCACCTCAAACGGATCTTTGTCCAAATGTTCTTCAAAGAATAAATTTGATCAAATTGCCGGCATTGCGTTTTAGTGTGGACGGAAAACATTTTGAAAAAGGATTTTTCAAAAAGGCTGACGCCAATATAAGGAACAGTGTGTATTCAGTTAGGGGAGATGAGCTCTTGCTTCGCCCTGTGATTTCCTACTTCCATTCAATACGTTTTTCTTCAATTTTTCAGCATTCCAGATGAGATAACAGTGTTAAAAAAGCTAGAAAGACTTGATTTGGCAAACAATGATATATCTGGGTGAGTATGGTTGACTTAGTGAAATCAGATTCGGGCACAGAATTTGCAAGTAATGGAGTGTGTATTAACACCCTACAAAAAGTCTAAGTTAAAGTATCTTAATTGCTTTCCACTTCTTTATGAAGCACCGTATCCCCGTTCCTTTTCTTTCTCTGAGAGATACGTTCAGTTCAGAACTACTAGTCTTTACATTCTGTGATGCAGATGGGGCGATGGGGGAGACCGTGTGGCAAACATAATGAATCGTTTTAAACAACATTTATCTTTCCATCATAGGAGAGCTTTAGATTCTGAGACGAGTACGACTACGACTACGCGATTTCTCAATACTAAGTAGTGCTCGCGCGTGTACCAGCGTCATTTTGGCGGGAAAAGGTGGTAGCCGTCGTCATTCTACTACGAGTTTTAGCGAGAATGTCGTGGTGGGGAAAACAAGATATCAAATGTTAGAAGTTTTATCATTTAGCGATCAGGAGAGCGCGTAACCTCCTTCACTAAAGATAACAGTGCTAACTTTTCTAATGAAAAATGGTAAAATGAAGCTTTCCGTGAAGTCTATAATTTGAGAATACTCGAAAAAACTTTAAGTCAAATCTCGTACTCGTAGTCATCCTCGCCCTCGAATCTAACCTGGTGAAATTTCCGACAACAAAATTTCAAACAAGATCCGATGTTACACACGTCCCTTATGAAAAAACCATTTTCCCTAAGGGGCTTACTTACAGTCATCTAATGCACAGTTACAACACTTGTTACCTACTTTAGCTAACACGGGTCTTGTTATGCAATAGAGAGCTTACGCAGCAACGTTTTTGAGCGACGCACCTCAACCGGAAGTGAGCTTTTTCCTGCTTTAATACGCCTTGACGCCACCAAATTTGTATTGCTAAGTGTCTTTACTCTTGTAGAGACGATTTTGCCCAAAAGTTTATTCAAAATCACAGCTCAAGTGTGGAAAAAGTCCACTTCCGGTAGGTTTGCATCACTCAAAAGCATTGCTGCTTAACCTCCCTAATGAGCAGTCCAGACAACATGTTTTTGTACTTGGTTCATCTGCACTACAGTACTCTGCTAAAATGTTGTGGTAATATAGTTCATTGAACTTGGGAAAGGTGACCTCAATATTGTATTCTCGTTAAAGGAGCTGTGTCACGAAATTCAGCCAAATTAGGAAATTATAAAATGCACGTTAAATTAAGAGAAACACAAAAATAACCGCTTAAAACTTTAAAGGAAGGTTAAAATAACATAACAGAAACAACAGATGCCACAGATGGGCAAAACTGTAGAAGATTGAAACGGATTGAAATTAGGGTTTTTGAAAACTGTTCAGCCTAACAGCTTTTGAAAGTTGGTCCCTGCTGCTTGCAACTTCAAAAATAATGCTCAGGATACATGTTTGTTTGTCTCGGATCTCTGATTTTGTCATTTACTAGCCTGCGTAGCAAGCGTTTCCTTGCGAGGTTCGTCTAGAAAGCTGGGACAAGAGCAAAAAAAAAAAATGAATGACGGGGGAGGGGGAGGGGAACGAAGGTTAACCTTTTTTTTTGCTTCCGCTCTAACTTTCGCGCAATAACTCGATTGGAAACGCTTGCTACGCAGGCTAGTCATTTACATGTAATTTATTTGCTTACTTTAAGTTCCATAGCGAGTAATTGACAAAATTAAACAAATAAACTGGACTGCCGTGACACAGCCCCTTTAAAAAATAAAGTAAAAAATATTTCCAAAAGTACCGCCAAGGCTATAGAGTCAGCCCTGCATTTTAGCAGTGGGGTAATTACAGTCAAGTCTCTCGTAAGCGACCACTCTTGGTGCACAACAAAGTGGTCGCTTACGGGAGGTGGTCGATATGCGAGAGTTGACCGTATGTCGCTTTGTTTTTTCAGTCTTCCTTACACTATGGGTACCATGGAGCATATCAAATCCTTAGTACTTGATGGAAATCCCTTAAGAAGCTTGCGGAGAGATGTTGTCATGGTAATGTTCACTTAAGGCATAAAACCTTTCCTAAAGAAAAAAGAACACTCGGTGATATGTCTTTTAGGAGACGTCTTCTATAACTTCGTTCGTGTCGACCGATCCATCCGATACGTATGAATAAAAGGTGAAAACGAGGTAATGTTTTGCGTTTTCGGACAAACACGGATTCGTGTGCGCGATCGGACTAAAACAAACAACTATTAACTTTTTGAATTGAAGTGAAACCCCCAGTCTAACGTACCTCTTTTTAGCCAACTCTGTATCCAGTTATTGCTGAACATGAATCTGTCTTTTTCTCTAGTCGTGATTGTTCTAGCTACTTTATTCTTTCCATTTCTATCCCTTTTATTTTTATTAAAGAAGAATTAAGCCCTCCCCTGATCGCCGGCATAGTTCTAAAACTTGTAACATTCGATCACATGTATTTTTGCCACTACGACATTTTCGCTAAAAACCGGAGTAGAATGAGGACGGTTATCACGTTTTCCCGTCAAAATAGCACTGGTTAACGCTTGTTTACTACTTCGTATCAGAGAGATTTAGAGTGATGTTTATGGCAAACGGCAAACGTTAGAGTTCACTGAAGTTGAGAACTTTTCAAAATAGAAAAAGGGCGGCTAAAAACTGTCCAAAGCGATTGCTCTAGACAAAACTAACCTGAAGCTTCTAATTTTTGGGGTCATGTAGCGGCAGCTCGGAAGAGTAGTCACCAATGGTACGTTCCCCTAACACCAAACAATACTAAAACAATTGGAAGAATGACATGTATTGTTTCCTGCGACCAATTGGGAGAGACCTTTCGAGGAGCTCCCACGCAACTGAATTTTTGGGGAAGAAGTAATGGACAGTAAAGCACGAGTTAAGGGAAAACTTGGTCACGTGGTACAAATATACGTTTGCCGTTTACCCTAAACGTGTTCTCTAATTTGCTCTTGAAGTCCTCCTCGTCTTTAATAATAGGCTTACTTAGCAACAGAAGTGGAACGTCAGTTGACGACTGCGCGCGCAAATCAAGCAACTGGCTTGACCAATGGCAGAGCGGCAAATTGGGCACCGGAAGTCACGTTTAGTCCTTTCCGCGCGCTTTCCCGTCGTCAACTGACGTTCCCGTTCTGTTGCTAAATCTGCCTAGAAATCTAAGGGCCTCTATTTATTTTTTTCTTTCTTTTTTTTCTTTATCCTCTATAGAGGGGGACTCAGGCCATTTTAAAACACCTCAGGAGCCGAATACCAGGTTAGTTTCTAGACCTGCTTCACTCACGAACGACAAGAAGCAAGCACAACGATGTCAACATAGAATTTAAGCTTATCGAAATTTCATCATAGGACAGTAGAGTAAACAATGTTTTGTTTTGGAGTGCTCCTTAGACATAGGCTTTCCTTGTAGAATTGAATTATGAAAGCGAGCCTAAAACTGAAAATAATTTTGCTTATAAACTCCAGAATCAACCGAGTCAGAAGTCATTACTGCCTTGTGGCGCCTTAGGTTGAACTTGTGCCAAAATAAAATTACACTATTTAACTGGAATTAATTCTAAAAAGGCTTGTTGACTCGAAAAGCCAAGTGTAGCTATTCAAGAAGACAACATTTTCTTGAACGAAGTACTATAGTTTCTATTGAGTGGAAATTTTTTAAACCCAAAAAGGGGCACTTGGTGGGAAGAGAATTGGTGACGTCACACAACCTAAGTCTGTGGAATTATGGGTTTGGTTAGCATATTCAGAAAGAAAAAGATGATTAACGACCTCCCCCCCCTCTCCCCTTCCAAAAATCAACATGTAAGTGGACATTGGCGTGGTAATATAAGCAACGTTATGCTCGAATGACTCCATATAAATCCTTCTAAAATAGGCCGGGATCGTATGAATGGAATTATCTGAGTAAAACGGTGCTTATATCTCCACACCAATTGGCACTAACAGGCTGAATTTCAGCAAGGGGGTAGCCTGAGAAAACAGATGGCATTTAGCGACGCCACCGGTGGTATCCCCGCAAAATAAAGTCTGAAAAATGTAGTGAGGCGACGTAAGTATAAAAATTTCTTCGCTCATTTCTCACACGTTATTTCGCGGACAAACCAACGGTGGCGTCGCGAAATGTCGTCCGTTTTCTCACGGAAGCAAGCGGGATTTTTCTGAATATTATGTTACCCAATCCAATGGGTAACAACGGTAACAAGGGGAACACAACGGAACTCAGAGCAACAAAAGGTAACAAGGATAACAAAGGGTAACAAGGCCAACAAGGGTACTCTTGTTACCCTTTGTTACCCTTGTTACCCTTTGTTACCCTTGTTACCCTTTGTCACCCTTGTTACCCCTTGTTACCCTTGTTACTCTTGTTACCCTTTCTTACCCTTGTTATCCCTTGTTACCCTTGTTACCCTTTGTTACCCTTGTTACCCCTTGTTACCCTTGTTACCCTTTGTTACCCTTGTTACCCCCCTTGTTACACTTGTTACCCTTTGTTACCCTTGTTACCCTTTGTTACCCTTGTTACCCCTTGTTACCCTTGTTACCCTTTGTTACCCTTGTTACCCCTTGTTACCCTTATTACCCTTGTTACCCTTTGTTACCCTTGTTACCCTTTTTTACCCTTTGTTACCCTTGTTACCCCTTGTTACCCTTGTTACCCTTTGTTACCCTTGTTACCCTTTGTTACCCTCGTTACCCTCGTTAGCCTTGTTACCCTTGTTACCCTTTGTTACCCTTGTTACCCTTGTTACCCTTGTTACTCTTGTTACCCTTTGTTACCCTTGTTACCCCTTGTTACCCTTGTTACCACTTGTTACCCTTGTTACCCCTTGTTACCCTTGTTACCCCTTGTTACCCTTGTTACCCTTTGTTACCCTTGTTACCCCTTGTTACCCTTGTTACCCGTTGTTACCCTTGTTACCCCTTGTTACCCTTGTTACCCTTTGTTACCCTTGTTACCCTTGTTACCCTTTGTTACCCCTTGTTACCCCTTGTTACCCTTGTTACCCTTGTTTCCCTATGTTACCCTTGTTACCCTTTGTTACCCTTGTTACCCTTTGTTACCCCTTGTTACCCTTGTTACCCTTGTTACCCCTTGTTACCCTATGTTACCCTTGTTACCCTTTGTTACCCTATGTTACCCTATGTTACCGCTTGTTACCCTGTTACCCTTGTTACCCTTTGTTACCCCTTGTTACCCCTTGTTACCCTATGTTACCCTTGTTACCCTTTGTTACCCTATGTTACCCCTTGTTACCCTATGATACCCCTTGTTACCCTTTGTTACCCTTGTTACCCCGTTGTTGCCCTTGTTACCCCTTGTTACCCTTGTTACCCTATGTTACCCTTGTTACCCCTTGTTACCCTTGTTACCCCTTGTTACCCCTTGTTACCCTATGTTACCCTATGTTACCCTTGTTACCCTTTCTTACCCTATGTTACCGTTGTTACCCTTTGTTACCCCTTGTTACCCTTGTTACCCTTTGTTACCCCTTGTTACCCTTGTTACCCTTGTTACCCCTTGTTACCCTTGTTACCCCTTGTTACCCTTTGTTACCCTTGTTACCCCTTGTTACCCTTGTTACCCCTTCTTACCCTATGTTACCCTATGTTACCCTTGTTACCCTTTGATACCCTTTGTTACCCTTGTTACCCTTTGTTACCCCTTGTTACCCTTGTTACCCTTTGTTACCCCTTGTTACCCTTGTTACCCTTGTTACCCCTTGTTACCCTTGTTACCCCTTGTTACCCTTGTTACCCCTTGTTACCCCTTGTTACCCCTTGTTACCCCTTGTTACCCTTGTTACCCCTTGTTACCCTTGTTACCACTTGTTACCCTTGTTACCCTTGTTACCCCTTGTTACCCCTTGTTACCCTTTGTTACCCCTTGTTACCCTTGTTACCCCTTGTTTCCCCTTGTTACCCTTGTTACCCCTTGTTACCCTTGTTACCCTTGTTACCATTGTTACCCTTTGTTACCCCTTGTTACCCCTTGTTACCCTTGTTACCCCTTTTTACCCTTGTTACCCTTGTTACCCCTTGTTACTCTTGTTACCCTTTGGTACCCCTTGTTACCCCTTGTTACCCTTGTTACCCCTTGTTACCGTTGTTACCGTTTGTTACCCTTTTTACCCTTGTTTCCACTCGTTACCCTTGTTACCCTTGTTACCCTTGTTACCCTTGTTACCCTTTGTTACCCCTTGTTACCCCTTGTTACCATTTGTTACCCCTTGTTACCCCTTTTTTAACCTTTGTTACCCCTTGTTACCCTTTGTTACCCTTGTTACCCTTGTTACCCCTTGTTACCCTTGTTACCCTTGTTACCCCTTGTTACCCCTTGTTACCCCTTGTTACCCTTGGTACCCTTGTTACCCTTGTTACCCTTTGTTACCCTATGTTACCCTTGTTACCCCTTGTTACCCTTGTTACCCTTGCTACCCCTTGTTACCCTTTGTTGCCCCTTGTTACCCCTTGTTACCCTTGTTACCCATTGTTACCCCTTGTTACCCCTTGTTACCCTTTGTTACCCCTTGTTACCCTTGGTACCCCTTGTTACCCTTGTTACCCTTGTTACCCTTGTTACCCCTTGTTACCCTTTTTACCCCTTGTTACCCCTTGTTACCCTTGTTACCCCTTGTTACCCTTTGTTACCCCTTGTTACCCCTTGTTACCCCTTTTTACCCCTTGTTACCCTTGTTACCCCTTGTTACCCTTGTTACTCTTTGTTACCCCTTGTTACCCTTTGTTACCCCTTGTTACCCCTGTTACCCTTGCTACCCCTTGTTACCCTTGTTACCCTTTGTTACCCTATGTTACCCTTGTTACCCTTTGTTACCCTTGTTACCCTTTGTTACCCCTTTTTACCCTTGTTACCCTTGTTACCCCTTGTTACCCTTGTTACCCTTTGTTACCCCTTGTTACCCCTTGTTACCCTTGTTACCCTTGTTACCCTTTGTTACCCTATGTTACCCTTGTTACCCATTGTTACCCTATGTTACCCTATGTTACCCTTGTTACCCTTCGTTACCCTTGTTACCCTTTGTTACCCCTTGTTACCCTATGTTACCCTTGTTACCCTTTGTTACCCTTGTTACCCTTTGTTACCCCTTGTTACCCTTGTTACCCCTTGTTACCCTTGTTACCCTTTGTTACCCCTTGTTACCCTTGTTACCCTTTGTTACCCTTGTTACCCTTTGTTACCCTTGTTACCCTTTGTCACCCTTGTTACCCCTTGTGACCCTTGTTACCCTTGTTACTCTTGTTACCCTTTCTTACCCTTGTTATCCCTTGTTACCCTTGTTACCCTTTGTTACCCTTGTTACCCCTTGTTACCCTTGTTACCCTTTGTTACCCTTGTTACCCCTTGTTACCCTATGATACCCCTTGTTACCCTTTGTTACCCTTGTTACCCCTTGTTACCCTTGTTACCCTTGTTACCCTTTTTAACCCTCTGTTACCCTTGTTACCCCTTGTTACCCTATGTTACCCTTGTTACCCTTTGTTACCCTATGTTACCCCTTGTTACCCTATGTTACCCTTGTTACCCTTTGTTACCCTATGTTACCCTTGTTACCCTTTGTTACCCCTTGTTACCCTATGTTACCCTTGTTACCCTTTATTACCCTTGTTACCCTTTGTTACCCCTTGTTACCCTTGTTACCCTTTTATCCCTTGTTACCCTTGTTACCCCTTGTTACTCTTGTTACCCTTTGGTACCCCTTGTTACCCCTTGTTACCCTTGTTACCCCTTGTTACCGTTGTTACCGTTTGTTACCCTTTTTACCCTTGTTTCCACTCGTTACCCTTGTTACCCTTGTTACCCTTGTTACCCTTGTTACCCTTTGTTACCCCTTGTTACCCCTTGTTACCATTTGTTACCCCTTGTTACCCCTTTTTTAACCTTTGTTACCCCTTGTTACCCTTTGTTACCCTTGTTACCCTTGTTACCCCTTGTTACCCTTGTTACCCTTGTTACCCCTTGTTACCCCTTGTTACCCCTTGTTACCCTTGGTACCCTTGTTACCCTTGTTACCCTTTGTTACCCTATGTTACCCTTGTTACCCCTTGTTACCCTTGTTACCCTTGCTACCCCTTGTTACCCTTTGTTGCCCCTTGTTACCCCTTGTTACCCTTGTTACCCATTGTTACCCCTTGTTACCCCTTGTTACCCTTTGTTACCCCTTGTTACCCTTGGTACCCCTTGTTACCCTTGTTACCCTTGTTACCCTTGTTACCCCTTGTTACCCTTTTTACCCCTTGTTACCCCTTGTTACCCTTGTTACCCCTTGTTACCCTTTGTTACCCCTTGTTACCCCTTGTTACCCCTTTTTACCCCTTGTTACCCTTGTTACCCCTTGTTACCCTTGTTACTCTTTGTTACCCCTTGTTACCCTTTGTTACCCCTTGTTACCCCTGTTACCCTTGCTACCCCTTGTTACCCTTGTTACCCTTTGTTACCCTATGTTACCCTTGTTACCCTTTGTTACCCTTGTTACCCTTTGTTACCCCTTTTTACCCTTGTTACCCTTGTTACCCCTTGTTACCCTTGTTACCCTTTGTTACCCCTTGTTACCCCTTGTTACCCTTGTTACCCTTGTTACCCTTTGTTACCCTATGTTACCCTTGTTACCCATTGTTACCCTATGTTACCCTATGTTACCCTTGTTACCCTTCGTTACCCTTGTTACCCTTTGTTACCCCTTGTTACCCTATGTTACCCTTGTTACCCTTTGTTACCCTTGTTACCCTTTGTTACCCCTTGTTACCCTTGTTACCCCTTGTTACCCTTGTTACCCTTTGTTACCCCTTGTTACCCTTTGTTACCCTTGTTACCCTTTGTTACCCTTGTTACCCTTTGTCACCCTTGTTACCCCTTGTGACCCTTGTTACCCTTGTTACTCTTGTTACCCTTTCTTACCCTTGTTATCCCTTGTTACCCTTGTTACCCTTTGTTACCCTTGTTACCCCTTGTTACCCTTGTTACCCTTTGTTACCCTTGTTACCCCTTGTTACCCTTGTTACCCTTTGTTACCCTTGTTACCCCCCTTGTTACACTTGTTACCCTTTGTTACCCTTGTTACCCTTTGTTACCCCTTGTTACCCTTGTTACCCTTTGTTACCCTTGTTACCCCTTGTTACCCTTGTTACCCTTGTTACCCTTTGTTACCCTTGTTACCCTTTTTTACCCTTTGTTACCCTTGTTACCCCTTGTTAGCCTTGTTACCCTTTGTTACCCTTGTTACCCTTTGTTACCCTTGTTACCCTCGTTAGCCTTGTTACCCCTTGTTACCCTTGTTACCCTTTGTTACCCTTGTTACCCCTTGTTACCCTTGTTACCAATTGTTACCCTTGTTACCCCTTGTTACCCTTGTTACCCCTTGTTACCCTTGTTACCCTTTGTTACACTTGTTACCCTTGTTACCCCTTGTTACCCTTGTTACTCTTGTTACCCTTTCTTACCCTTGTTATCCCTTGTTACCCTTGTTACCCTTTGTTGCCCTTGTTACCCCTTGTTACCCTTGTTACCCTTTGTTACCCTTGTTACCCCCCTTGTTACACTTGTTACCCTTTGTTACCCTTGTTACCCTTTGTTACCCTTGTTACCCCTTGTTACCCTTGTTACCCTTTGTTACCCTTGTTACCCCTTGTTACCCTTATTACCCTTGTTACCCTTTGTTACCCTTGTTACCCTTTTTTACCCTTTGTTACCCTTGTTACCCCTTGTTACCCTTGTTACCCTTTGTTACCCTTGTTACCCTTTATTACCCTCGTTACCCTCGTTAGCCTTGTTACCCTTGTTACCCTTTGTTACCCTTGTTACCCTTGTTACCCTTGTTACTCTTGTTACCCTTTGTTACCCTTGTTACCCCTTGTTACCCTTGTTACCACTTGTTACCCTTGTTACCCCTTGTTACCCTTGTTACCCCTTGTTACCCTTGTTACCCGTTGTTACCCTTGTTACCCCTTGTTACCCTTGTTACCCTTTGTTACCCTTGTTACCCTTGTTACCCTTTGTTACCCCTTGTTACCCCTTGTTACCCTTGTTACCCTTGTTTCCCTATGTTACCCTTGTTACCCTTTGTTACCCTTGTTACCCTTTGTTACCCCTTGTTACCCTTGTTACCCTTGTTACCCCTTGTTACCCTATGTTACCCTTGTTACCCTTTGTTACCCTATGTTACCCTATGTTACCGCTTGTTACCCTGTTACCCTTGTTACCCTTTGTTACCCCTTGTTACCCCTTGTTACCCTATGTTACCCTTGTTACCCTTTGTTACCCTATGTTACCCCTTGTTACCCTATGATACCCCTTGTTACCCTTTGTTACCCTTGTTACCCCTTGTTACCCTTGTTACCCTTGTTACCCTTTTTAACCCTCTGTTACCCTTGTTACCCCTTGTTACCCTATGTTACCCTTGTTACCCTTTGTTACCCTATGTTACCCCTTGTTACCCTATGTTACCCTTGTTACCCTTTGTTACCCTATGTTACCCTTGTTACCCTTTATTACCCTTGTTACCCTTTGTTACCCCTTGTTACCCTTGTTACCCTTTTATCCCTTGTTACCCTTGTTACCCTTTGTTACCCCTTGTTACCCCTTGTTACCCTTGTTACCCTTGTTACCCTTTGTTACCCTATGTTACCCTTGTTACCCATTGTTACCCTATGTTACCCTATGTTACCCTTGTTACCCTTCGTTACCCTTGTTACCCTTTGTTACCCCTTGTTACCCTATGTTACCCTTGTTACCCTTTGTTACCCTTGTTACCCTTTGTTACCCCTTGTTACCCTTGTTACCCTTCTTACCCCTTGTTACCCTTGTTACCCCTTGTTACCCTTGTTACCCCTTGTTACCCTTGTTACCCTTTGTTACACTTGTTACCCTTGTTACCCCTTGTTACCCTTGTTACTCTTGTTACCCTTTCTTACCCTTGTTATCCCTTGTTACCCTTGTTACCCTTTGTTACCCTTGTTACCCCTTGTTACCCTTGTTACCCTTTGTTACCCTTGTTACCCCTCTTGTTACACTTGTTACCCTTTGTTACCCTTGTTACCCTTTGTTACCCTTGTTACCCCTTGTTACCCTTGTTACCCTTTGTTACTCTTGTTACCCCTTGTTACCCTTATTACCCTTGTTACCCTTTGTTACCCTTGTTACCCTTTTTTACCCTTGTTACCCTTCTTACCCCTTGTTACCCTTGTTACCCCTTGTTACCCTTGTTACCCCTTGTTACCCTTGTTACCCTTTGTTACACTTGTTACCCTTGTTACCCCTTGTTACCCTTGTTACTCTTGTTACCCTTTCTTACCCTTGTTATCCCTTGTTACCCTTGTTACCCTTTGTTACCCTTGTTACCCCTTGTTACCCTTGTTACCCTTTGTTACCCTTGTTACCCCTCTTGTTACACTTGTTACCCTTTGTTACCCTTGTTACTCTTTGTTACCCTTGTTACCCCTTGTTACCCTTGTTACCCTTTGTTACTCTTGTTACCCCTTGTTACCCTTATTACCCTTGTTACCCTTTGTTACCCTTGTTACCCTTTTTTACCCCTTGTTACCCTTGTTACCCTTGTTTCCCTATGTTACCCTTGTTACCCTTTGTTACCCTTGTTACCCTTTGTTACCCCTTGTTACCCTTGTTACCCTTGTTACCCCTTGTTACCCTATGTTATTCTTGTTACCCTTTGTTACCCTATGTTACCCTATCTTACCGCTTGTTACCCTGTTACCCTTTGTTACCCCTTGTTACCCCTTGTTACCCTATGTTACCCTTGTTACCCTTTGTTACCCTATGTTACCCCTTGTTACCCTATGATACCCCTTGTTACCCTTTGTTACCCTTGTTACCCCTTGTTACCCTTGTTACCCTGGTTACCCTTTGTTACCCTTGTTACCCTTGTTACCCTTTTTAACCCTCTGTTACCCTTGTTAACCCTTGTTACCCTATGTTACCCTTGTTACCCTTTGTTACCCTATGTTACCCCTTGTTACCCTATGTTACCCTTGTTACCCTTTGTTACCCTATGTTACCCTTGTTACCCTTTGTTACCCCTTGTTACCCTATGTTACCCTTGTTACCCCTTGTTACCCTTGTTACCCTTTTTACCCCTTGTTACCCTTGTTACCCTTTGTTACCCCTTGTTACCCCTTGTTACCCTTGTTACCCTTTGTTACCCTATGTTACCCTTGTTACCCATTGTTACCCTATGTTACCCTATGTTACCCTTGTTACCCTTCGTTACCCTTGTTACCCTTTGTTACCCCTTGTTACCCTATGTTACCCTTGTTACCCTTTGTTACCCTTGTTACCCTTTGTTACCCCTTGTTACCCTTGTTACCCTTCTTACCCCTTGTTACCCTTGTTACCCTTTGTTACCCCTTGTTACCCTTGTTACCCTTTGTTACCCTTGTTACCCCTTGTTACCCTTGTTACCCTTTGTTACCCCTTGTTACCCTTGTTACCCCTTGTTACCCTTGTTACCCTTGTTACCCTTCTTACCCCTTGTTACCCTTGTTACCCTTTGTTACCCCTTGTTACCCTTGTTACCCCTTGTTACCCTTGTTACCCTTTGTTACCCCTTGTTACCCTTGTTATCCTTTGTCACCCTTGTTACCCCTTGTTACCCTTGTTACCCTTGTTACTCTTGTTACCCTTTCTTACCCTTGTTATCCCTTGTTACCCTTGTTACCCTTTGTTACCCTTGTTACCCCTTGTTACCCTTGTTACCCTTTGTTACCCTTGTTACCCCCCTTGTTACACTTGTTACCCTTTGTTACCCTTGTTACCCTTTGTTACCCCTTGTTACCCTTGTTACCCTTTGTTACCCTTGTTACCCCTTGTTACTCTTGTTACCCTTGTTACCCTTTGTTACCCTTGTTACCCTTTTTTACCCTTTGTTACCCTTGTTACCCCTTGTTAGCCTTGTTACCCTTTGTTACCCTTGTTACCCTTTGTTACCCTTGTTACCCTCGTTAGCCTTGTTACCCCTTGTTACCCTTGTTACCCTTTGTTACCCTTGTTACCCCTTGTTACCCTTGTTACCAATTGGTACCCTTGTTACCCCTTGTTACCCTTGTTACCCCTTGTTACCCTTGTTACCCTTTGTTACCCTTGTTACCCTTGTTACCCCTTGTTACCCTATGTTACCCTATGTTACCCTTGTTACCCTTTGTTACCCTTTGTTACCCTATGTTACCCTTGTTACCCTTTGTTACCCTTGTTACCCTTTGTTACCCCTTGTTACCCCTTATTACCATTTGTTACCCCTTGTTACCCCTTTTTTAACCTTTGTTACCCCTTGTTACCCTTTGTTACCCTTGTTACCCTTGTTACCCCTTGTTACCCTTGTTACCCTTGTTACCCCTTGTTACCCCTTGTTACCCCTTGTTACCCTTGGTACCCTTGTTACCCTTGTTACCCTTTGTTACCCTATGTTACCCTTGTTACCCCTTGTTACCCTTGTTACCCTTGCTACCCCTTGTTACCCTTTGTTGCCCCTTGTTACCCTTTGTTACCCTTGTTACCCATTGTTACCTCTTGTTACCCCTTGTTACCCTTTGTTACCCCTTGTTACCCTTGGTACCCCTTCTTACCCATGTTACCCTTGTTACCCTTGTTACCCTTGTTACCCCTTGTTACCCTTTTTACCCCTTGTTGCCCCTTGTTACCCTTGTTACCCCTTGTTACCCTTTGTTACCCCTTGTTACCCCTTGTTACCCCTTTTTACCCCTTGTTACCCTTGTTACCCCTTGTTACCCTTGTTACTCTTTGTTACCCCTTATTACCCTTTGTTACCCCTTGTTACCCCTGTTACCCTTGCTACCCCTTGTTACCCTTGTTACCCTTTGTTACCCTATGTTACCCTTGTTACCCTTTGTTACCCTATGTTACCCTTGTTACCCATTGTTACCCTATGTTACCCTATGTTACCCTTGTTACCCTTCGTTACCCTTGTTACCCTTTGTTACCCCTTGTTACCCTATGTTACCCTTGTTACCCTTGTTACCCTTTGTTACCCCTTGTTACCCTTGTTACCCTTGTTACCCCTTGTTACCCTTGTTACCCTTTGTTACCCCTTGTTACCCTTGTTACCCTTTGTTACCCTTGTTACCCTTTGTTACCCTTGTTACCCTTTGTCACCCTTCTTACCCCTTGTTACCCTTGTTACCCTTGTTACTCTTGTTACCGTTTCTTACCCTTGTTTTCCCTTGTTACCCTTGTTACCCTTTGTTACCCTTGTTACCCCTTGTTACCCTTGTTACCCTTTGTTACCCTTGTTACCCCTTGTTACCCTTGTTACCCTTTGTTACCCTTGTTACCCCCCTTGTTACACTTGTTACCCTTTGTTACCCTTGTTACCCTTTTTTACCCCTTGTTACCCTTGTTACCCTTTGTTACCCTTGTTACCCCTTGTTACCCTTGTTACCCTTGTTACCCTTTGTTACCCTTGTTACCCTCTTTTACCCTTTGTTACCCTTGTTACCCCTTGTTAGCCTTGTTACCCTTTGTTACCCTTGTTACCCTTTGTTACCCTTGTTACCCTCGTTAGCCTTGTTACCCCTTGTTACCTTTGTTACCCTTTGTTACCCTTGTTACCCTTGTTACCCTTTGTTACCCTTGTTACCCCTTGTTACCCTTGTTACCCTTTGTTACCCTTGTTACCCCCCTTGTTACACTTGTTACCCTTTGTTACCCTTGTTACCCTTTTTTACCCCTTGTTACCCTTGTTACCCTTTGTTACCCTTGTTACCCCTTGTTACCCTTGTTACCCTTGTTACCCTTTGTTACCCTTGTTACCCTTTTTTACCCTTTGTTACCCTTGTTACCCCTTGTTAGCCTTGTTACCCTTTGTTACCCTTGTTACCCTTTGTTACCCTTGTTACCCTCGTTAGCCTTGTTACCCCTTGTTACCCTTGTTACCCTTTGTTACCCTTGTTACCCCTTGTTACCCTTGTTACCAATTGTTACCCTTGTTACCCCTTGTTACCCTTGTTACCCCTTGTTACCCTTGTTACCCTTTGTTACCCTTGTTACCCTTGTTACCCCTTGTTACCCTAGTTACCCCTTGTTACCCTTGTTACCCTTTGTTACCCTTGTTTCCCTTTGTTACCCTTTGTTACCCCTTGTTACCCTTCTTACCCCTTGTTACCCTTGTTACCCTTTGTTACCCTTGTTACCCTTTGTTACCCTTGTTACTCTTTGTTACCCCTTGTTACCCCTTGTTACCCCTTGTTACCTTTGTTACCCCGTTGTTGCCCTTGTTACCCCTTGTTACCCTTGTTACCCTATGTTACCCTTGTTACCCCTTGTTACCCTTGTTACCTCTTGTTACCCCTTGTTACCTTTGTTACCCCTTGTTACCCTATGTTACCCTATGTTACCCTTGTTACCCTTTCTTACCCTATGTTACCGTTGTTACCCTTTGTTACCCCTTGTTACCCTTGTTACCCTTTGTTACCCCTTGTTACCCTTGTTACCCTTGTTACCCCTTGTTACCCTTGTTACCCCTTGTTACCCTTTGTTACCCTTGTTACCCCTTGTTACCCTTGTTACCCCTTGTTACCCTATGTTACCCTATGTTACCCTTGTTACCCTTTGTTACCCTTTGTTACCCTTGTTACCCTTTGTTACCCCTTGTTACCCTTGTTACCCTTTGTTACCCCTTGTTACCCTTGTTACCTTTGTTACCCCTTGTTACCCTTGTTACCCCTTGTTACCCTTGTTACCGCTTGTTACCCTGTTACCCTTGTTACCCTTTGTTACCCCTTGTTACCCCTTGTTACCCTATGTTACCCTTGTTACCCTTTGTTACCCTATGTTACCCCTTGTTACCCTATGATACCCCTTGTTACCCTTTGTTACCCTTGTTACCCCGTTGTTGCCCTTGTTACCCCTTGTTACCCTTGTTACCCTATGTTACCCTTGTTACCCCTTGTTACCCTTGTTACCCCTTGTTACCCCTTGTTACCCCTTGTTACCCTATGTTACCCTATGTTACCCTTGTTACCCTTTCTTACCCTATGTTACCGTTGTTACCCTTTGTTACCCCTTGTTACCCTTGTTACCCTTTGTTACCCCTTGTTACCCTTGTTACCCTTGTTACCCCTTGTTACCCTTGTTACCCCTTGTTACCCTTTGTTACCCTTGTTACCCCTTGTTACCCTTGTTACCCCTTCTTACCCTATGTTACCCTATGTTACCCTTGTTACCCTTTGATACCCTTTGTTACCCTTGTTACCCTTTGTTACCCCTTGTTACCCTTGTTACCCTTTGTTACCCCTTGTTACCCTTGTTACCCTTGTTACCCCTTGTTACCCTTGTTACCCCTTGTTACCCTTGTTACCCCTTGTTACCCCTTGTTACCCCTTGTTACCCCTTGTTACCCTTGTTACCCCTTGTTACCCTTGTTACCACTTGTTACCCTTGTTACCCTTGTTACCCCTTGTTACCCCTTGTTACCCTTTGTTACCCCTTGTTACCCTTTTTACCCCTTGTTTCCCCTTGTTACCCTTGTTACCCCTTGTTACCCTTGTTACCCTTGTTACCATTGTTACCCTTTGTTACCCCTTGTTACCCCTTGTTACCCTTGTTACCCCTTTTTACCCTTGTTACCCTTGTTACCCCTTGTTACTCTTGTTACCCTTTGGTACCCCTTGTTACCCCTTGTTACCCTTGTTACCCCTTGTTACCGTTGTTACCGTTTGTTACCCTTTTTACCCTTGTTTCCACTCGTTACCCTTGTTACCCTTGTTACCCTTGTTACCCTTGTTACCCTTTGTTACCCCTTGTTACCCCTTGTTACCATTTGTTACCCCTTGTTACCCCTTTTTTAACCTTTGTTACCCCTTGTTACCCTTTGTTACCCTTGTTACCCTTGTTACCCCTTGTTACCCTTGTTACCCTTGTTACCCCTTGTTACCCCTTGTTACCCCTTGTTACCCTTGGTACCCTTGTTACCCTTGTTACCCTTTGTTACCCTATGTTACCCTTGTTACCCCTTGTTACCCTTGTTACCCTTGCTACCCCTTGTTACCCTTTGTTGCCCCTTGTTACCCCTTGTTACCCTTGTTACCCATTGTTACCCCTTGTTACCCCTTGTTACCCTTTGTTACCCCTTGGTACCCCTTGTTACCCTTGTTACCCTTGTTACCCTTGTTACCCCTTGTTACCCTTTTTACCCCTTGTTACCCCTTGTTACCCTTGTTACCCCTTGTTACCCTTTGTTACCCCTTGTTACCCCTTGTTACCCCTTTTTACCCCTTGTTACCCTTGTTACCCCTTGTTACCCTTGTTACTCTTTGTTACCCCTTGTTACCCTTTGTTACCCCTTGTTACCCCTGTTACCCTTGCTACCCCTTGTTACCCTTGTTACCCTTTGTTACCCTATGTTACCCTTGTTACCCTTTGTTACCCTTGTTACCCTTTGTTACCCCTTTTTACCCTTGTTACCCTTGTTACCCCTTGTTACCCTTGTTACCCTTTGTTACCCCTTGTTACCCCTTGTTACCCTTGTTACCCTTGTTACCCTTTGTTACCCTATGTTACCCTTGTTACCCATTGTTACCCTATGTTACCCTATGTTACCCTTGTTACCCTTCGTTACCCTTGTTACCCTTTGTTACCCCTTGTTACCCTATGTTACCCTTGTTACCCTTTGTTACCCTTGTTACCCTTTGTTACCCCTTGTTACCCTTTTTACCCCTTGTTACCCTTGTTACCCTTTGTTACCCCTTGTTACCCTTGTTACCCTTTGTTACCCTTGTTACCCTTTGTTACCCTTGTTACCCTTTGTCACCCTTGTTACCCCTTGTGACCCTTGTTACCCTTGTTACTCTTGTTACCCTTTCTTACCCTTGTTATCCCTTGTTACCCTTGTTACCCTTTGTTACCCTTGTTACCCCTTGTTACCCTTGTTACCCTTTGTTACCCTTGTTACCCCTTGTTACCCTTGTTACCCTTTGTTACCCTTGTTACCCCCCTTGTTACACTTGTTACCCTTTGTTACCCTTGTTACCCTTTGTTACCCCTTGTTACCCTTGTTACCCTTTGTTACCCTTGTTACCCCTTGTTACCCTTGTTACCCTTGTTACCCTTTGTTACCCTTGTTACCCTTTTTTACCCTTTGTTACCCTTGTTACCCCTTGTTAGCCTTGTTACCCTTTGTTACCCTTGTTACCCTTTGTTACCCTTGTTACCCTCGTTAGCCTTGTTACCCCTTGTTACCCTTGTTACCCTTTGTTACCCTTGTTACCCCTTGTTACCCTTGTTACCAATTGTTACCCTTGTTACCCCTTGTTACCCTTGTTACCCCTTGTTACCCTTGTTACCCTTTGTTACACTTGTTACCCTTGTTACCCCTTGTTACCCTTGTTACTCTTGTTACCCTTTCTTACCCTTGTTATCCCTTGTTACCCTTGTTACCCTTTGTTACCCTTGTTACCCCTTGTTACCCTTGTTACCCTTTGTTACCCTTGTTACCCCCCTTGTTACACTTGTTACCCTTTGTTACCCTTGTTACCCTTTGTTACCCTTGTTACCCCTTGTTACCCTTGTTACCCTTTGTTACCCTTTTTACCCCTTGTTACCCTTATTACCCTTGTTACCCTTTGTTACCCTTGTTACCCTTTTTTACCCTTTGTTACCCTTGTTACCCCTTGTTACCCTTGTTACCCTTTGTTACCCTTGTTACCCTTTATTACCCTCGTTACCCTCGTTAGCCTTGTTACCCTTGTTACCCTTTGTTACCCTTGTTACCCTTGTTACCCTTGTTACTCTTGTTACCCTTTGTTACCCTTGTTACCCCTTGTTACCCTTGTTACCACTTGTTACCCTTGTTACCCCTTGTTACCCTTGTTACCCCTTGTTACCCTTGTTACCCGTTGTTACCCTTGTTACCCCTTGTTACCCTTGTTACCCTTTGTTACCCTTGTTACCCTTGTTACCCTTTGTTACCCCTTGTTACCCCTTGTTACCCTTGTTACCCTTGTTTCCCTATGTTACCCTTGTTACCCTTTGTTACCCTTGTTACCCTTTGTTACCCCTTGTTACCCTTGTTACCCTTGTTACCCCTTGTTACCCTATGTTACCCTTGTTACCCTTTGTTACCCTATGTTACCCTATGTTACCGCTTGTTACCCTGTTACCCTTGTTACCCTTTGTTACCCCTTGTTACCCCTTGTTACCCTATGTTACCCTTGTTACCCTTTGTTACCCTATGTTACCCCTTGTTACCCTATGATACCCCTTGTTACCCTTTGTTACCCTTGTTACCCCTTGTTACCCTTGTTACCCTTGTTACCCTTTTTAACCCTCTGTTACCCTTGTTACCCCTTGTTACCCTATGTTACCCTTGTTACCCTTTGTTACCCTATGTTACCCCTTGTTACCCTATGTTACCCTTGTTACCCTTTGTTACCCTATGTTACCCTTGTTACCCTTTGTTACCCCTTGTTACCCTATGTTACCCTTGTTACCCTTTATTACCCTTGTTACCCTTTGTTACCCCTTGTTACCCTTGTTACCCTTTTATCCCTTGTTACCCTTGTTACCCTTTGTTACCCCTTGTTACCCCTTGTTACCCTTGTTACCCTTGTTACCCTTTGTTACCCTATGTTACCCTTGTTACCCATTGTTACCCTATGTTACCCTATGTTACCCTTGTTACCCTTCGTTACCCTTGTTACCCTTTGTTACCCCTTGTTACCCTATGTTACCCTTGTTACCCTTTGTTACCCTTGTTACCCTTTGTTACCCCTTGTTACCCTTGTTACCCTTCTTACCCCTTGTTACCCTTGTTACCCCTTGTTACCCTTGTTACCCCTTGTTACCCTTGTTACCCTTTGTTACACTTGTTACCCTTGTTACCCCTTGTTACCCTTGTTACTCTTGTTACCCTTTCTTACCCTTGTTATCCCTTGTTACCCTTGTTACCCTTTGTTACCCTTGTTACCCCTTGTTACCCTTGTTACCCTTTGTTACCCTTGTTACCCCTCTTGTTACACTTGTTACCCTTTGTTACCCTTGTTACCCTTTGTTACCCTTGTTACCCCTTGTTACCCTTGTTACCCTTTGTTACTCTTGTTACCCCTTGTTACCCTTATTACCCTTGTTACCCTTTGTTACCCTTGTTACCCTTTTTTACCCTTTGTTACCCTTGTTACCCCTTGTTACCCTTGTTACCCTTTGTTACCCTTGTTACCCTTTATTACCCTCGTTACCCTCGTTTGCCTTGTTACCCTTGTTACCCTTTGTTACCCTTGTTACCCTTGTTACCCTTGTTACTCTTGTTACCCTTTGTTACCCTTGTTACCCCTTGTTACCCTTGTTACCACTTGTTACCCTTGTTACCCCTTGTTACCCTTGTTACCCCTTGTTACCCTTGTTACCCTTTGTTACCCTTGTTACCCCTTGTTACCCTTGTTACCCGTTGTTACCCTTGTTACCCCTTGTTACCCTTGTTACCCTTTGTTACCCTTGTTACCCTTTGTTACCCCTTGTTACCCCTTGTTACCCTTGTTACCCTTGTTTCCCTATGGTACCCTTGTTACCCTTTGTTACCCTTGTTACCCTTTGTTACCCCTTGTTACCCTTGTTACCCTTGTTACCCCTTGTTACCCTATGTTACCCTTGTTACCCTTTGTTACCCTATGTTACCCTATCTTACCGCTTGTTACCCTGTTACCCTTTGTTACCCCTTGTTACCCCTTGTTACCCTTGTTACCCTTTGTTACCCTATGTTACCCCTTGTTACCCTATGATACCCCTTGTTACCCTTTGTTACCCTTGTTACCCCTTGTTACCCTTGTTACCCTGGTTACCCTTTGTTACCCTTGTTACCCTTGTTACCCTTTTTAACCCTCTGTTACCCTTGTTAACCCTTGTTACCCTATGTTACCCTTGTTACCCTTTGTTACCCTATGTTACCCCTTGTTACCCTATGTTACCCTTGTTACCCTTTGTTACCCTATGTTACCCTTGTTACCCTTTGTTACCCCTTGTTACCCTATGTTACCCTTGTTACCCCTTGTTACCCTTGTTACCCTTTTTACCCCTTGTTACCCTTGTTACCCTTTGTTACCCCTTGTTACCCCTTGTTACCCTTGTTACCCTTTGTTACCCTATGTTACCCTTGTTACCCATTGTTACCCTATGTTACCCTATGTTACCCTTGTTACCCTTCGTTACCCTTGTTACCCTTTGTTACCCCTTGTTACCCTATGTTACCCTTGTTACCGTTTGTTACCCTTGTTACCCTTTGTTACCCCTTGTTACCCTTGTTACCCTTCTTACCCCTTGTTACCCTTGTTACCCTTTGTTACCCCTTGTTACCCTTGTTACCCTTTGTTACCCTTGTTACCCCTTGTTACCCTTGTTACCCTTTGTTACCCCTTGTTACCCTTGTTACCCCTTGTTACCCTTGTTACCCTTGTTACCCTTCTTACCCCTTGTTACCCTTGTTACCCTTTGTTACCCCTTGTTACCCTTGTTACCCCTTGTTACCCTTGTTACCCTTTGTTACCCCTTGTTACCCTTGTTATCCTTTGTCACCCTTGTTACCCCTTGTTACCCTTGTTACCCTTGTTACTCTTGTTACCCTTTCTTACCCTTGTTATCCCTTGTTACCCTTGTTACCCTTTGTTACCCTTGTTACCCCTTGTTACCCTTGTTACCCTTTGTTACCCTTGTTACCCCCCTTGTTACACTTGTTACCCTTTGTTACCCTTGTTACCCTTTGTTACCCCTTGTTACCCTTGTTACCCTTTGTTACCCTTGTTACCCCTTGTTACTCTTGTTACCCTTGTTACCCTTTGTTACCCTTGTTACCCTTTTTTACCCTTTGTTACCCTTGTTACCCCTTGTTAGCCTTGTTACCCTTTGTTACCCTTGTTACCCTTTGTTACCCTTGTTACCCTCGTTAGCCTTGTTTCCCCTTGTTACCCTTGTTACCCTTTGTTACCCTTGTTACCCCTTGTTACCCTTGTTACCAATTGGTACCCTTGTTACCCCTTGTTACCCTTGTTACCCCTTGTTACCCTTGTTACCCTTTGTTACCCTTGTTACCCTTGTTACCCCTTGTTACCCTATGTTACCCTATGTTACCCTTGTTACTCTTTGTTACCCTTTGTTACCCTATGTTACCCTTGTTACCCTTTGTTACCCTTGTTACCCTTTGTTACCCCTTGTTACCCCTTATTACCATTTGTTACCCCTTGTTACCCCTTTTTTAACCTTTGTTACCCCTTGTTACCCTTTGTTACCCTTGTTACCCTTGTTACCCCTTGTTACCCTTGTTACCCTTGTTACCCCTTGTTACCCCTTGTTACCCCTTGTTACCCTTGGTACCCTTGTTACCCTTGTTACCCTTTGTTACCCTATGTTACCCTTGTTACCCCTTGTTACCCTTGTTACCCTTGCTACCCCTTGTTACCCTTTGTTGCCCCTTGTTACCCCTTGTTACCCTTGTTACCCATTGTTACCCCTTGTTACCCCTTGTTACCCTTTGTTACCCCTTGTTACCCTTGGTACCCCTTCTTACCCATGTTACCCTTGTTACCCTTGTTACCCTTGTTACCCCTTGTTACCCTTTTTACCCCTTGTTGCCCCTTGTTACCCTTGTTACCCCTTGTTACCCTTTGTTACCCCTTGTTACCCCTTGTTACCCCTTGTTACCCTTGTTACCCCTTGTTACCCTTGTTACTCTTTGTTACCCCTTGTTACCCTTTGTTACCCCTTGTTACCCCTGTTACCCTTGCTACCCCTTGTTACCCTTGTTACCCTTTGTTACCCTATGTTACCCTTGTTACCCTTTGTTACCCTATGTTACCCTTGTTACCCATTGTTACCCTATGTTACCCTATGTTACCCTTGTTACCCTTCGTTACCCTTGTTACCCTTTGTTACCCCTTGTTACCCTATGTTACCCTTGTTACCCTTGTTACCCTCTGTTACCCCTTGTTACCCTTGTTACCCTTGTTACCCCTTGTTACCCTTGTTACCCTTTGTTACCCCTTGTTACCCTTGTTACCCTTTGTTACCCTTGTTACCCTTTGTTACCCTTGTTACCCTTTGTCACCCTTCTTACCCCTTGTGACCCTTGTTACCCTTGTTACTCTTGTTACCGTTTCTTACCCTTGTTATCCCTTGTTACCCTTGTTACCCTTTGTTACCCTTGTTACCCCTTGTTACCCTTGTTACCCTTTGTTACCCTTGTTACCCCTTGTTACCCTTGTTACCCTTTGTTACCCTTGTTACCCCCCTTGTTACACTTGTTACCCTTTGTTACCCTTGTTACCCTTTTTTACCCCTTGTTACCCTTGTTACCCTTTGTTACCCTTGTTACCCCTTGTTACCCTTGTTACCCTTGTTACCCTTTGTTACCCTTGTTACCCTCTTTTACCCTTTGTTACCCTTGTTACCCCTTGTTAGCCTTGTTACCCTTTGTTACCCTTGTTACCCTTTGTTACCCTTGTTACCCTCGTTAGCCTTGTTACCCCTTGTTACCCTTGTTACCCTTTGTTACCCTTGTTACCCTTGTTACCCTTTGTTACCCTTGTTACCCCTTGTTACCCTTGTTACCCTTTGTTACCCTTGTTACCCCCCTTGTTACACTTGTTACCCTTTGTTACCCTTGTTACCCTTTTTTACCCCTTGTTACCCTTGTTACCCTTTGTTACCCTTGTTACCCCTTGTTACCCTTGTTACCCTTGTTACCCTTTGTTACCCTTGTTACCCTTTTTTACCCTTTGTTACCCTTGTTACCCCTTGTTACCCTTGTTACCCTTTGTTACCCTTGTTACCCTTTGTTACCCTTGTTACCCTCGTTAGCCTTGTTACCCCTTGTTACCCTTGTTACCCTTTGTTACCCTTGTTACCCCTTGTTACCCTTGTTACCAATTGTTACCCTTGTTACCCCTTGTTACCCTTGTTACCCCTTGTTACCCTTGTTACCCTTTGTTACCCTTGTTACCCTTGTTACCCCTTGTTACCCTAGTTACCCCTTGTTTCCCTTGTTACCCTTTGTTACCCTTGTTTCCCTTTGTTACCCTTTGTTACCCCTTGTTACCCTTCTTACCCCTTGTTACCCTTGTTACCCTTTGTTACCCTTGTTACCCTTTGTTACCCTTGTTACTCTTTGTTACCCCTTGTTACCCCTTGTTACCCCTTGTTACCTTTGTTACCCCGTTGTTGCCCTTGTTACCCCTTGTTACCCTTGTTACCCTATGTTACCCTTGTTACCCCTTGTTACCCTTGTTACCTCTTGTTACCCCTTGTTACCTTTGTTACCCCTTGTTACCCTATGTTACCCTATGTTACCCTTGTTACCCTTTCTTACCCTATGTTACCGTTGTTACCCTTTGTTACCCCTTGTTACCCTTGTTACCCTTTGTTACCCCTTGTTACCCTTGTTACCCTTGTTACCCCTTGTTACCCTTGTTACCCCTTGTTACCCTTTGTTACCCTTGTTACCCCTTGTTACCCTTGTTACCCCTTGTTACCCTATGTTACCCTATGTTACCCTTGTTACCCTTTGTTACCCTTTGTTACCCTTGTTACCCTTTGTTACCCCTTGTTACCCTTGTTACCCTTTGTTACCCCTTGTTACCCTTGTTACCTTTGTTACCCCTTGTTACCCTTGTTACCCCTTGTTACCCTTGTTACCCCTTGTTACCCCTTGTTACCCCTTGTTACCCCTTGTTACCCTTGTTACCCCTTGTTACCCTTGTTACCCCTTGTTACCCTTGTTACCCTTGTTACCCCTTGTTACCCCTTGTTACCCTTTGTTACCCCTTGTTACCCTTGTTACCCCTTGTTTCCCCTTGTTACCCTTGTTACCCATTGTTACCCTTGTTACCCTTGTTACCATTGTTACCCTTTGTTACCCCTTGTTACCCCTTGTTACCCTTGTTACCCCTTTTTACCCTTGTTACCCTTGTTACCCCTTGTTACTCTTGTTACCCTTTGGTACCCCTTGATACCCCTTGTTACCCTTGTTACCCCTTGTTACCCTTGTTACCGTTTGTTACCCTTTTTACCCTTGTTTCCACTCGTTACCCTTGTTACCCTTGTTACCCTTGTTACCCTTTGTTACCCCTGGTTACCCCTTGTTACCATTTGTTACCCCTTGTTACCCCTTTTTTAACCTTTGTTACCCCTTGTTACCCTTTGTTACCCTTGTTACCCTTGTTACCCTTGTTACCCCTTGTTACCCTTGTTACCCTTGTTACCCCTTGTTACCCCTTTTTACCCCTTGTTACCCTTGGTACCCTTGTTACCCTTGTTACCCTTTGTTACCCTATGTTACCCTTGTTACCCCTTGTTACCCTTGTTACCCTTGCTACCCCTTGTTACCCTTTGTTGCCCCTTGTTACCCCTTGTTACCCTTGTTACCCATTGTTACCCCTTGTTACCCTTTGTTACCCCTTGTTACCCTTGGTACCCCTTGTTACCCTTGTTACCGTTGTTACCCTTGTTACCCCTTGTTACCCTTTGTTACCCCTTGTTACCCCTTGTTACCCTTTTTACCCCTTGTTACCCTTTGTTACCCCTTGTTACCCCTTGTTACCCCTTTTTACCCCTTGTTACCCTTGTTACCCCTTGTTACCCTTGTTACTCTTTGTTACCCCTTGTTACCCTTTGTTACCCCTTGTTACCCCTGTTACCCTTGCTACCCCTTGTTACCCTTGTTACCCTTTGTTACCCTATGTTACCCTTGTTACCCTTTGTTACCCCTTGTTACCCTTGTTACCCCTTTTTACCCCTTTTTACCCTTGTTACCCCTTGTTACCCCTGTTACCCTATGTTACCCTTGTTACCCCTTGTTACCCTTGTTAGTCTTGTTACCCTTGTTACCCTTTGTTACCCTATGTTACCCTTGTTACCCCTTGTTACCCTATGTTACCCTTGTTACCCTTTGTTACCCTATGTTACCCTTGTTACCCTTTGTTACCCCTTGTTACCCTTGTTACCCTTTGTTACCCCTTGTTACCCTTGTTACCCTTGTTACCCCTTGTTACCCTTTATTACCCCTTGTTACCCCTTGTTACCCCTTGTTACCCTTGTTACCCTTTTTTACCCCTTGTTACCCTTTGTTACCCCTTGTTACCCTTGCTACCCCTTGTTACCCCTTGTTACCCCTTGTTTTCCCTTGTTACCCTTGTTACCCCTTGTTACCCCTGTTACCCTGTGTTACCCTTGTTACCCCTTGTTACCCTTGTTACTCTTCTTCCGCCTTGTTACCCCTTGCTACCCCTTGTTACCCTTGTTACCCTTGTTACCCTTTTTACCCCTTGTTACCCTTTGGTACCCCTTGTTACCCTTGTGACCCCTTGTTACCCTTGTTACCCTTGTTACCCTTGTTTCCACTCGTTACCCTTGTTACCCTTGTTACCCTTGTTACCCCTTGTTACCCCTTGTTACCCCTTGTTACCCTTTGTTACCCCTTGTTACCCCTTTTTTACCCTTTGTTACCCCTTGTTATTCCTTGTTACCCTTGTTACCCCTTGTTACCCTTGTTACCCTTGTTACCCTTGTTACCCCTTGTTACCCTTGTTACCCTTTGGTACCCCTCTTTACCCCTTGTTACCCTTGTTACCGTTTGTTACCTTTCTTACCCTTGTTTCCACTCGTTACCCTTGTTACCCTTGTTACCCTTGTTACCCCTTGTTACCCTTTGTTACCCCTTGTTACCCTTTGTTACTCCTTGTTACCCCTTTTTTAACCTTTGTTACCCCTTGTTACCCCTTGTTACCCTTGTTACCCTTGTTACCCTTGTTACCCCTTGTTACCCTTTTTACCCCTTGTTACCCCTTGTTACCCCTTGTTACCCTTGTTACCCTTTTTACCCTTTGTTACCCTATGTTACCCTTGTTACCCCTTTTTACCCTTGTTACCCTTGCTACCCCTTGTTACCCTTTGTTGCCCCTTGTTACCCCTTGTTACCCTTGTTACCCTCTTTACCCTTTGTTACCCCTTGTTACCCTTGTTACCCCTTGTTACCCCTTGTTAGCCTTGTTACCCCTTGTTACCCCTTGTTACCCTATGTTACCCTATGTTACCCTTGTTACCCTTTGTTACCCTTTGTTACCCTTGTTACCCTTTGTTACCCCTTGTTACCTTTGTTACCCTTTGTTACCCCTTGTTACCCTTGTTGCCGTTGTTACCCCTTGTTACCCTTGTTACCCCTTGGTACCCTTGTTACCCCTTGTTACCCCTTGTTACCCCTTGTTACCCCTTTTTACCCTTGTTACCCTTGTTACCCTTGTTACCCCTTGTTACCCTTGTTACCCTTGTTACCCCTTGTTACCCTTGTTACCCCTTGTTACCCCTTGTTACCCTTGTTACCCTTGTTACCTTTGTTACCCTTGCTACCCCTTGTTACTCTTTGTTACCCCGTGTTACCCCTTGTTACCCTTGTTACCCCTTGTTTCCCGTTGTTACTTCTTGTTACCTTTGTTACCCCTTGTTACCCTTGTTACCCTTGTTACCCCTTGTTTCCCCTTGTTACCCTTGTTACCCTTTTTACCATTGTTACCCCATGTTACGCCTTGTTACCCTTGTTACCCCTTGTTACCCTTGTTACCCTTGTTACCCCTTTTTTAACCTTTGTTACCCCTTGTTACCCCTTTTTACCCTTGTTACCCCTTGTTACCCATGTTACCCTTGTTACCCTTGTTACCCCTTGTTACTCTTGTTACCCTTGTTACCCCTTGTTACCCCTGGTTACCCCTTGTTACCCTTGTTACCCTTTTTACTCTTTGTTACCCTATGTTACCCTTGTGACCCCTTGTTACCCTTGTTACCCTTGTTACCCTTTTTTGCCCCTTGTTACCCCTTGTTACCCTTGTTACCCTTGTTACCCGTTGTTACCCCTTGTTACCCCTTGTTACCCTTTGTTACCCCCTGCTACCCTTTTTACCCCTTTTTACCCTTGTTACCCTTGTTACCCCTTGTTACCCTTATTACCCCTTGTTACCCTGTTTACCGTTGTTACCCCTTGTTACCCTTTGTTACCCCTTGTTACCTCTTGTTACCCCTTTTTACCCCTTGTTACCCTTGTTCCCCTTTGTTACCCTTGTTACCCCTTGTTACCCTTGTTACCCTTTGTTACCCCTTGTTACCCTTGTTAACCTCTGTTACCCTCAGTTACCCTTGTTAATCTTGTTACCCTTGTGAACCTTTGTTACCCTTGTTACCCTTGTTACCCTTTGTTACCCTTGTTACCCTTGTTACCCTTGCTACCCCTTGTTACCCTTGTTACCCTTGTTACCCTTTGTTACCCTATGTTACCCTTGTTACCCTTTGTTACCCCTTGTTACCCTTGTTACCCCTTGTTACCCCTTGTTACCCCTTTTTACCCTTGTTACCCCTTGTTACCCCTGTTACCCTATGTTACCCTTGTTACCCGTTGTTACCCTTGTTACCCTTGTTACCCTTGTTACCCTTGTTACCCTTTGTTACCCCTTGTTACCCCTTGTTACCCTTGTTACCCCTTGTTACCCTTGTTACCCCTTGTTACCCTTGTTACCCTTGTTCTCCTTGTTACCGTTGTTACCCCTTGTTACCCTTTTTACCCCTACTTACCCTTGTTACCCTTGTTACCCTTGGTACCCCTTGTTACTCCTTGTTCCCCTTTGTTACCCTTGTTACTCCTTGTTACCCTTGTTACCCGTTGTTACCCTTGTTACCCCTTGTTACCCTTGTTACTCTTGTTACCCTTTGTTACCCTTTTTACTCTTGTTACCCTTGTTACCCTTTGTTACCCTTTGTTACCCTTTTTACCCTTTTTTACCCTTGTTACCCTCTTTACCTTTTGTTACCCTTGTTACCCTGGTTACCGTTTGTTTCTCTTGTTACCCTTGTTACCCTTTGTTATTTTTGTTAACCCTTGTTACGCTGGTTACCGTTTGTTACGGTTCGTTACCTTTGTTACCCTATGTTACCGTTGTTACCCTTTGTTACCCTTGTTACCCTTGTTACCTTTGTTATCCTATGTTACCCTTGTTACTTTTTGTTACGTTTGTGACCCTTTGTTACCTTTGTTACCCTTGTTACCTTTTGTTACCCTTGTTACCCTTTTTTACCCTTTTAACCCTTTGTTACCCTTGTCACCCTTCTAAAGCTTTGTTACCGTTATTACCCTTTGTTACCCTTGTTATTCTTTGTTACCCTTTGTTACGCTTTTTTACCGTTGTTACCGTTGGTTACCGTTGCTGCTCTTGTTACCGTTTTTGCCCTTTTTACTTTTTTTTACCTTTGTTAGCGTTGTTACCCTTGGGGTTCAAGGATAACTAGGGTAACACAGGGTAACAAGGGTAACAGATGGAACAAGAGTATGAAAGGGTTTCAATGGTAACAAGGGTAACAATGTTAACAAACGGTAACAAGGGTAACAAAGTGTAAGAAGGGTAACAAATAGTAACAAGGGTAACAAAGGGTAACAAAGGTTTTATAGTGTAACAAGGGTTAGGAAGGGTAACAAGGGTAAGAAGGGTATGAAAGTGTAACAATGGTAGCAAAGGGTAAGAAGGGTAATAAGGGGTAGCAATAATATGAAGGGTAACAAGGGTATCAAATTGTAACAATGGGTAACCTCGTTAACAAGGGTATCAAAGGGTAACAACGGGAAGAAAGGGTAACAAGGGTAACAAAGGGTAACAAGAGTAACAAGGGTAGCAAAGGGTAATAAGGGTAACAAGGGGTAACAAGGGTAACAAGGGTAACAAAGGGTAACAAGGGTAACAAGGGTAACAAAGGTTCACAAGGGTAACAAGATTAACAAGGGTAACTGAGGGTAACAGAGGTTAACAAGGGTAACAAGGGGTAACAAGGGTAACAAGGGGTAACAAGGGTAACAAAAGGTAACAAGAGTAACAAGGGGTAACATGGGTAAGAAAGGGTAACAAAGGGTAACAAGGGTAACAAAGGTTGGCAATGGTAAGAAGGGTAACTTGGTTCAAGTTTTTGTGACGTCAACGCTTCTCTTCGTTTTTTTTGTAGAGGAAGAAAAGCCGGATGCGACGGATGCCCCAGTCACTTCATTACCTGTCAGTTCACCTTTACCAACTGCTTCCAGTGGATTGGACGTTCATACTATTACAAGCACAAAGACCATTAACTACAGGTTGGTAAATTTTTAGCCTGGTCTCCATTCCAGCCATCCTTTGTCATGGCGACAACCACCGTCGCAAATCGCCGTGATGGATAGAGGATATTATACGGCGGCGCCAAGATATTAATCTTATTTTCGAGCGGTTTCGCTCGTTTGTAAAATATTGTTTTTGACCGCAAGGAAATAAAATTTATTTCTTCAAGCCACCGGGTGATTTTCTTTTAAAAAAAATTACATAGACAAAAAGACTGGGCAAACTTTATCGCGAACTGCTGTAGTTCGGCGGCAGGTATTTCTTGAAGTTCTCTCCTTTTGTCCCCACTTGTAAGTAACTTCTTGAATAATTTTTGAGTCATTCAAAGTTGTCTTCTTCGTATTAACATTTTCGTGCTCCTCAGAGAAAGTTTTTATGGCAGCTTCAGATAACTGCACGAATCTATCACTCGCCATTTTTATCTTGGCATTTGGCAAACTGTGCACAAACAGCAGTTTGAGCGGGAAATGACGTCATTGATATGATCACTAATGAGGATATGGGAAATACGCTACTCAAGTCCCGGATGTAGTTTCGTATGAACTTTACGAGTGGTCTATTTTCCACTGAAATACTCTTGTCTATGTAATAAACGGGGACATTTCATTAGTTCTTTTCACTTTTAATAGCAGCCAAAGACAATATTTCCCAATAATCATGATGTTTTCAAAATCCTGATAAAAAAAGAGTGGTAAGCAAAAGTTCTGCAAAATACGTTTCGTTTGAATAGTAACACCAGACCATGGGATTTCGTTCCGGATTCCAAGTTAGAAAATTATATACATTTATTAACACACGAAACACGCAGGAGCTCTTGACTTGTTATGAGTTCAGCTTACATTGAGGACTGTTTTTCATATTGTTTCTGTATTTTACGCTCTGCTGACAGGGTGCAAAGAAATTCAGTTTTGTAGCCTGCCATTCGGGCAAGCTGTAGGTAGCATGTACTAGCCCACAAGTCATTTCAGCTAGCCCCAAAACCCTTTATGATTAGCAGGATTGATTACAATCCTTCTCTAATTTGATTTTCCCCCAAAAACAGCACTTGCACGTCGGGCAAGTTAAGAACAAAAATCACTAGCCCGATAGCAAAATCCACTAGCCCCGGGCTATCGGACACGACTTTCTTTGCACGCTGGCTGAACTTTCATCGTTCTTATCCGTGATGCTTCTGTATATTTTGCTGTAGTAACAAAAAGGCCAACTGCATACCAGATGATGTTTGGGATGCAGCCATCTCAGGAGATGTGTCCACTGTCAACCTCAGCAAAAACGCTCTGAGTGAAGTTCCATCCAGGTAGGGTATCTTTGTTTATAAAAAAAGGTTGCAGTGTTTCCATTGCTGGAAATAAAATAACAAATTAGCGCAGGCTTCTTGTACGTTTGGATCAGTGTTACTGTCAATTGTAATGTATGGACAGCACTCACACATGATAAGAAAAAAATACTTAAAGTGGCGTGACCGAGTGGTTAGCGCGCCTTACTTGAAATCCAGCTTTAGTCCCCTTTCAAACCACTCGCTCTATTCGTGCCTCGCTGCTACCGAGTTATTTTTATTATAGTTATATTTGAATTATTTGTTTCTTATTATTTGACGGGAGTGCTTATAAACTAACTCGAAAGCCATAGTGCCCTTCTACTGTAAACTAAACTTTGCGTTAATACATTTTTGCCTAAAAAAGTTACATATTTACGGGCCTTTTTCTGCCTCTTCTCACCAGGTTGCTTTCTCTGGGAAAATCTCTCACAGATCTCAACATGTCTTTAAACAAGATCAGTAGTTTGCTTTCAGAGTTTGGCTGTTTATCAAAACTCTCCTCTTTAAATCTGAGGTAATTTCATAATTTAAAATTGCCGATAATCACAGTCGAACCTTGCGGGAGGAAGTCGCACATGGAGGTTCGACTGTTATATTTTATTATCTTTAACTCTTGTTGCGATGCCCTGGTTAAAAATGATTAAATTTAGCTGAATTCTCAATTCTGTTTAGCTTATTGAAACATCACTCTTTGTCTACAACAGCTGTTCTCTTTGGGAATACCCTAAGGGGCCTGAAAAGCCGATTAGCGTTAATCCAGGGGTAAATTTTGTATTTTACTCTCCTATGTGTTGCGTAGAGTAACATTTTGTGTTATCATTACTGTATTTCGGAGTAAAAGGCACAACAGTATTTTGTAAACTCGAGTTGCATGTTCTTAGACAAGAAAACGTTGCTTAAAATTTGGGTTAAAGTTGACCATCCTTCGAGGAACCGGGCCCAGGCCCCACTGGTTCAAACGATGGATAGTGCTATCTCTCCGATAAATCGCTATCCATCGGATAAGTATTAGGGAAACCAATTGCTCTATCCAGTGTATAGTGATTTATCCCGTGGATTGCGCTATCCACCTTTTCGAGCAACTGGTACCAGTAAGTTATTACTGAGCAAAAGACTCTGAAAGGTTTGAACGCAGCAGTCATTTCATAAATAGATGGAGCATGATCCTCCGGGTGAACGTAGTCCTGAATAGGACTGTTGTTGACAGTGACTGTGTGGTAGTCATCTTTAGACTCAAAGTGAGTTGTAACACGTTAGTTGATGGCAGTAAACGAAACGCACTAATGACATCCAAAACCATCACGGCTTAACTGACAGACGACCAATAACATGATTTACTAATAAGGTCAATAACCAGCGTTTTTAAAATACCATCAATTGACGTAATACAACTCACTTTGTCTCTGAAGATCACTACAGCACAGGTTGTCGAAACGTCAGTCACTGTCAACAACAACAGTCCTATTCAAGATTATACTCACCCGGATTATCATATTCCACCTACTTGTGACAAAAAACTGTCCTTCATTCATTTTAGTCAAAATTACCCCTTTAATTTCTATTATTATTAGCATCAACCAGCTGAGTGATTTACCTGACAGCTTTTCTAGGCTGACAACTCTGAGAGAAATAAATATCTCCAACAACAGGTGAGTTTTCTTTAAAAATTCTAAAGGAGTTTCTCAACGTACGCTATAGTTCAGCTCGACATCGTCATCATCCCTTTGCCCTTTCATTTTCCAAGGAAAAGCCCTGAGGACGAGGCTGCGTTCAGTTCTACTCGTTGGTATTAGAGAGCTTTAGGTTGTGTTCTATTGGGACCACCCCCTTCAACCAAAACCGGTTTTGGTTGATTTGATTGAAGCTCCCAGTGAAACTCGACCTTAGATTCGATGACGAGGACGACTACGAGTACGAGATTTTCTCAATTACAAGTCGTGCACGCGCGTGAGCCAGCGTCATTTTGGCGGGAAAACGTGATAGCCGTCGTCTTTCTGCAACGTGATATAACAAGAATAGGTCGTGGTGGCGGGAACAAGTTATTAAATGTGAGAAGTTTTTATCATTTTGCCATCGGGAGAGGGCTTAACTTCCTTCAGTATGGAAATAACCGTACTAACTTTTTTGGTAAAAGAAAAGGTAAAATGAAGCTTTCCGGGGTGTCTTTTTTTTGGAGAACACGCGCAAAAACCTTAAGTTAAATCTCGTACTCGTCCTCGTCCTCAAATCTAAAGCTTTAATTCCTTCTAATCCACAGTTATACCTCCATTAAGCGGCCACCCTCGAGGTACCGGCAAGTGGCCGCTTAATGGAGGTTGGCCACTCAGTAGAGGTTTATAATAAAATAGCGTTATCTTTAGCAGAAAAACCACTTCATTTTGGAACAAGCGCGCGACGTGAGAAGTATTACTGGTCCACAATCGGTCGTCAACTTCTATCTTAGCCTGCGCGCAGACGAAATTAAACTCTGGTTAACTCCGTCTGCGAAACAGCGCCGAAATCCTTGTTCTGGACTTCCAGCTGTGTACCCAGATTTGAGTACGCGCCACGATTGGCCAGTTAAAAAAATCCTTTGTTTTGTTTGTCGTGATCGCCAATCAGGTTGAAGGGAAATTCGAAACGCACTTCCGGTAATTCGTTGAGTCCGTTGGGGGTTCAGAACAAGGATCTCTGCGCTGCTTCGCAGACGGTATTAATCAGAGTTTAGTTATCGTCTGCACGCAGGCTACTTCTATCTCGGACTGTATTTTCTTTGTTCAGCTCTGCAAATATTCTCCAAATAGCAGATGTCTTCCTTCGAGTTGTCTTCTTGTTGTTCTTGCCATGTTTTAGCTATTATTTCGCCTAGTTCTTACTCTTAAAAAGGAAGAAATGTCTGCCATTTTTGTTTTCACAACCAAAACAACTGAACCTCGTCCCCAGGTCTTCTTTGTTAACGGTGCATTAACCTGCAAGGAAGCTGCACTTTTGACGTCATCGGTTGATTAATTGCAAAATTCTTCCAATTTTGGTCATCAGTAGTGGTTAAGGTGAATTATGCGAGTGCTTTTAGCCAATCAGCATCGGGGAAATATTTTGGATGAATAATAATAGAGGTTTAATTTCCTATTCTATTATACAGTTATTTTGGGACTTTGATTACTGGCTGCTTAAAAGAGAGGTCGCTTAATGGAGATTCCACTGTACTTCTTTCTCTTGTTCGCGGTATTTTAGGTTTAAAAACTTACCGTCAGTTTTATACTCGTTGAAATCTTTGGAGATCATCTTAGCGAGTGGAAATCAGGTGAGAACATATTTTCCACTTCTTATGCAGGTTAACACACACAGTATATTTTAAATTTATTTTGTACAGTCTTAACCAAGGAGCCCATACCGCTTTAGATTTATTCACAATCTTTCGTACAGATTTAATCCAATCAGAAGCCAGCTGGAAACTGTCCTCGACTTCTGATTGGTTAATGTCTGCATGAAAGAATGTGAGTTAATTAAAGGAGGTCATACTTTTGGGCTCCTTGCTGTAACAGAGAAGTTCTCCTTTAGTTTCGTATACTTTATATTTGGTACCCCTTTCACATTCCAAGTTTAGAACGCTGCGTCGTCTTTAATTGCTGTAAAGACACTGCCTTTTAAATTATTTTATGAATAAATTATTAAACCAGGAAGTTTTGACTTTTTCGCAGCCATAAAATGCGTCTCGTAGCCACTTTAGGTCATTTTTGCAGACCGGAATGATAGTTTTTCCTACCCTATTATATATCTTAAGCCTGAAAAAGGTGCCCTTTTTGGGCGTGGCCCCCCCGTATAGGCCATAATAGGGAATACCCCCCGGGACAATACAATGCTTCAACCGTTACTTACCCCCTTCAAGCTGTAGAAATGTACGGTAATTTGCTTCTTTTACTACTGTAGATCCAAGCGATTGAAGTTGAAAGCTTGCTTCCGATGTCATCGCTTTCTACCCTTGATTTACAAAACAATGACATCGCTCAAGTTCCTCCTCAACTAGGAAATGTTACGCAACTAAGGTGAGACGGTGGAGGAAAGTCATTTCAGCTTGGTCGAACATTATGGTCTCTTTCTTCCATTTTTCTTTCTCTTGACATCGCAGTTTCTGGAATCAGAAACTCTAATTTAATTTTTAAATACATGACACTCTGTTCTGTTTTCCCAACCTCGGCAAAAAAAAGTTCACAGATTGTTTATTACGCTTTGAAAGAAAACGTGCATCGCGTTATTGTATGTGTTAGGTTGATTCCACGAACGTAATCTTATGTTCCATGTAAACATAGAGGAATATGGGGGAGGGTCGGGGGTGGGGGGGGGGGGGTGCTAAAACCGCCATACCGCAAGGTAAAAAAAGCAAATACCGCACTGTGTTGTCGAGAAAGAACCCAAACGCGATAATAATCTGTCCAGCTCGTTTAGAACCCCAATATCGCAATTTAATATTAAAATTACAGAAAGCTTGCTTTAAAATGTCAGGGTCGGCTACTGATATAAACGAAGCTTAAGGTGGCTCCGTAATTAACCCAAGAGCATTTAGCTGTGACAAATTTTCCGTCATAACTTTTTCGATTTTAACGCGATGGCTGCGAAACTTTGCAATTAACAACAGATATCATTCGGCAATAATACGAAATATTCCGATTTCATTGATGGTAAATATTTCTTGAGAAATTAGCGCTTAAAAGGACCCTACTGTTCAAAGAAAATCGCGTCTAGTAAAAAATTTTGCTGATATTTTTTACTGAAATTTCTGGTATCGGCTTTAATTGATATAATAAATATGCCAGAGGAATTTCAGAAAAATCGTTGGAGCAGAAGTCCGTAACTAAAAGTCGGTCAAAATTCAGCTGTGAAATTGTTTTGGAATTTCAAAAATAAATTACTATCAGAAAGAAGGAGACACCAGTTTCAATTTTCGGGACAAGCAACTTCAGTGTGTTTCCTAATTCTGAAAACAGAAGCCGATTGCCTATCGTGCTATTCTTTAAAAGGTACTTTTCAGTTTTAGAAGCACTATAAATTGCTCGAAACTTTGCTCTGACATCGAATGACTTGTTCCTCGACATTTTTAAAATATCCCTTGGCAATTTTGGTTCAAACTCCTGCTACATACATTTTGATGTATTGCAAAGCCTCCCCAACGGCTTTTCGTGCTTTACGTTGTTTCCAATTCAGGAAAAAGGTATTGGGATTGTAAGCTACCTAGTATCGAAGCTCAGATAGAACTGTCCAGTACCTTTGTTTATGACCGGAAAATGAGCACGAGCGGCAGCTCTGCGAGGAATTCGCACCTCAACCAGGGGGGACGAGTGACAATGATGCCCATGTCTGTGAACCGGTCTGTATAAACATGTATTGCAGAGCAAAACATAATAATCAAGAAAAAAATACCTATTCATTGAAGGAAGGAGTGACAAAAATTTCGGAGTTGTAAATTTATTAACGGGCAGTATTTTTGCGATAATTTTATTTCGCACTGTGATGTTATTTGGATCACAAGCATGGTCATCATTGTCGTTCGTCCCCCCTGTGTGAGGTGCGAATTCCACGCAGAACTGCCGCTCGTGCTCATTTTGTAGTCATAAACAAAGGTGCTGGACAGTTCTTTCTGAGCTCTGATACGAGGTAGCGTCCAATCTCAATACTTTTTTCCTGAGTCGGAAGCAACGAACGGCAGTAAAAGTCGTTGAAAATGCATGGCAATACATCAAAATGTATGCAGCAGGAGTTTGAGCCAAAACTGCCAAGGGATATTTTAAAACTGTCGACGAACAAGTCATTCTACTTCAGAGCAAGGCTTGGAGCAATTTATAGTTCTTCTAAAACTGAAAAGTACCTTTCAAAGAATAGCACGATAGGCAATCGGCTTTTGTCTTAAGAATTAGCAAGCGTTGAATTTACTTGTCCCGAAAATTCAAACTGGTGGCTCCTTCTACCTGATAGTAATTTATTTTTGAAATTCCAAAACAATTTCACAGCTGAATTTTGACCGACTTTTAGTTACGGACTTCTGCTCCAACGATTTTTCTGAAATTCCTCTGGCATATTTATTATATCAATTAAAGCCGATACCAGAAATTTCAGTAAAAAATATCAGCAAAATTTTTTACTAGACGCGATTTTCTTTGAACAGTAGGGTCCTTTTAAGCTCTAATTTCTCAAGAAATATTTACCATCAGTGAAATCGGAATATTTTGTGTTATTGCCGATTGATATCTGTTGTTCTTTGCCAAGTTTCGCGGCCATCGCGTTAAAAACCAAAAAGTTATGACGGAAAATTTGTCACAGTTAAATGCTCTTGTATTAATTACGGAGCCACCTTAACTTAGGCCGCGGTTTAAGAAATCTTTGGACTTTCTTAGTAGGTTAATTTAACAAAAATAATACTTTTCCAGTCTACGCTAATATGCTTTATTGAATTTTTTCTCGATAAATGGTGTTTAGATAAAGGCGTTGGGCAAAATAACTATGCCTTAGAACGCGGTTTTGTTTAACACAGGCTAAACTCTGTTTAAATAACGGGCCTTCAGTGTCCAAGGGAGAATTTGCTCACCCCGTCCTTACATTTGCTAATTACCTTCCACCCAAAGAAAAAAAGTTGCCAATCGACTGCTTTTGTCCTTGTCAGGTCGTTGCAGTTGGAAGGTAACCCATTCAGAAATCCAAGAGCAGCAATACTTGCGAAAGGAACTCAAGCACTTTTGGCTTATCTCAGAGATCGTATACCCACGTGACCATATTTCACGTGAATTTTAAAGACACCTCGTTACCTTGTTTTCGTTGAAGGCGGCTCTGGCACGGAATCGTTACTTACGCCATCGAGAGAGACAACTATCGTCAAAATAGCGAGGTCGAATGCTGTCTTGAATCTTCTAATCATGCCAAGCGAGCCAAATCGAACTAACAACACAAACGCCGCGGTCATAGCGTTTTAATTTCCTTTTCAAAGAAGGAAATGGGAAAGACACTCTTCTGCTATAGCACTTTAGCGAATAAACTTTATAGAGCTTTTAAATACTTGGTCTTTTTACGCCGGGTATGTTTCCTTTCCGGTCTCAGTCCGTCAAGGTTAACTTAAGATCGAAGTCTAAGAAACACACAATGTTAATGCACCTTGAGTAAGGACCAGGGAGGGGGGGGGGGGGGGGTAAGTTTGATGGTCGTACGTTTGGTGCTTACCGTAAAGTTTTACGTTACATGTGCACCCATCCCCAATATGCTGTACACCCATGCTATCCCAGGATTCCTATCAGGATTAGGGACCTAGCAGAGCTTTGATCAACTCAACTGAGGTATTATATGATTTCTGTATTTCCGAATTTTTAATTAGAGTATAAATGCCTTACGATGACGTCACTTCGCTTGCTTTTAAAGAGTCATTTTCTCAGTTTACTCATTGCGCTTGTATGCGTACTAGCTCATTTGTCTTACGCGGTTATAATAATGTTATGAACCAGCGGAAACTTTAAAATATTATGTTAAAGTTTCCACTGGTATAAATTTAACAGCTCTTGGCCCCAATCTTCGCAACGTCACCGCTGAATCTCTATTGAACACAGTTTGTGAAGGGTCCCTGTGGCAATAAACTGAGCAGGGGAAGTCTGGATACAAATAACCTCACGTGAAATGTTTACTCTCCTTACGACTTACTGGCCACTTTAGAAAAAAAGAAGGGGACTGGATCCCATTGTTTCTGGGATCGTAAGCGAGACCCGCTGGTCAGTTATTGGGACTTTTCCCCGGCTTGATGCATGTTACCGAATTTGTATTGCTAAATGTCTTTACTCGATCATGACGAGGCAGATTCAAAAATAATATCAGGGTTTTATTCTCTGGTGGACATTAAGCGTTCCTACCGCGTGTGTGTTTGGGTTAGAACGTAGACATGTTGGGTTTGGCAAGAAAGGATATATGCGCTATCTAAATTTCAGTCTTCTTTTCATGTCGCACCCTTCACTAAACACAGGTTTATCTAAC
Organism: Porites cylindrica; assembly: GCA_964035525.1. Lineage (NCBI taxonomy): Eukaryota > Metazoa > Cnidaria > Anthozoa > Scleractinia > Poritidae > Porites > Porites cylindrica. The sequence continues at coordinate 12,163,159 of OZ037788.1, read as the reverse complement.
TGACGACCTCGTGTCCCTCTTAAACAAAAACATAAACATAGTAAATGAGCCGCGCTAAACTACTATGACAAGATTTAACCAATGCCAAATTGGTGATTAAATCTCATGTTATGCTTTTGTTTCATCAAAAGAAGTTCAGTTAGTCCGTTTTTAAAAAAATTAAAGTCTTTAAAATTTTCCAATAATTTTTCTTCTTGACTGTTCCATTCTTTTACAGATTTAGTATAATACAAAGCTACTTTGTTAACTGTTATTCATAATTTTTAGGGACAGTCCCTTATGTTTTATTCAGAAGTTATGCATGAAAAGGTAGTGAACAAAAACAGTTTAAACTGATTGTTTTCTTATGTCATTACGAGTTGGTAGAAATTCACGGTCTTAAAGCCGAAGAAGAGTGAGAGAGAAATCGAACCGTTCACAGTCTACTGTCTCTTCAGTTGTTCGAAATTCTGTCAGTTCTTCACACTCCAAGCAAATGTACAGTCCCATTTGAGTCGATCAATTTATTGATGAACGACACATCGCATGCTAAGCGTGGCCTTTATCTGTGCGTGGTTGTGTCACTCGTTCTGACAATTGCACCTCTCGTCGCTCAACAAGGTACTATAATGAGGCTATATTTTTACCTTATATTATTTAAAAGACCCATTATAAAGTTACATACCGGTGAAATAGATAAGTGCCTGCATGATCAATAAGCTACACTTTGATGCATTCTTTACAATAGTTAACAAGCCGATGCATCACATTTAGTCCGCCTTATTGAAAGCTAGTCCTTTTTATACAAAGAGCTTATATTTGATTTGTTTATCACTTTACAGTGACTTTATAGTTTATGAAAAGTTCCTTTATTGAAGAAACCGCATCCGTCTAGTTCAATGTGTTAATAAATATGACGAAGTAATGTTCCTTTTTTTTTTTTTCGTATCCGGAGGAATTTAATGCATGAGATGATCTCATAAAAGCCGTATTAGTATACTTGCCTTAGAAACCGTTTTTTTCGTGTCGGGCTTAAATCAAATGGTAACTTTAATAGACGCAGTTTCACATAGAAACCATCTACTTAACAGTTTCTACTTTTTATAAGAATAACTCTTGAAGAACATTTCGAAGAATCATGTAAAGAATGTGCTTTGCAAGCAAAATGGCAACGATGGGCCGCGGGATGTCAGGTGTTGCAGTGAATAAAATGGTTTGAAGATAAAGCTGAGCAATAATTTCATTGCCAATATTGAAGCTTACGTTCCTCTCGAATTAGGCACGTAAACCGCTTATCAATACGTTCCTTTCATTTGAAGGGGCAAGTCGGAAATCTCTTCAAAATATAAACATTACTTTTGTCCAACTGGCAGATTTACGCCCAATGGGTCTATAGTTGGTCATCATCTCACTCAGCTTTCATTCGATATAGCAATTATTGTCTTTCCGGGTATAAAAACAGTGTCTAGAATTATTTTTTAGACTCACGGCATGCTTAAACATTTGGGTGACCTAACGTGACTAAACGTAAGGTGATGAAGAGCCGGAATAAGGTCACGCTATCAGTCGGTTCACCCCATGTAAGGGAATCCGGGAACTTTTTACTTGTAGAATCCAACAACAAGTGCTTCACATCTGTAATTTTTTTCGTGTGGGTCAAAATCTTATTCAATCTCGCCCGTACGTCATGGAAAAAGCTTTCTTCCTGCGTTTTTAAGGTCACTATTGATCACATATGTGATAACCCTGAGCCTGGAAGAAGAAATTATTGTTTTGGAAAAAGTCTGGAAAAAGTCTGGAATTTCGGATCAAAAATCTGTACGAACCCTACACTAACGAGTAAAATCAGGAACACTGGAATCCAGTACCTGGAATCCGGAATCCACGGTATGGAATCCAGAATCGGCTAAAACTGTATTGGATTCCCTTTACATGGGACGAAAGAGTAAAGCAGCGTTGTATAATTTAGCACTATGAAACAAGCGATGGAACAGAGAATATTCCAATCCCACATCCAGTGTTAATTCACTGTTCCACTAGTACAGGTAATCACATGATTTTTCTCGTGCAATTTGGAATAAATAAGCACAAGTAAATTTGCAATTTGTGTATAGCTTTAAAATCGCTTAAACCACGTGCAAAAATAATTTCTTCAAATGCTGCAAATATCATCACACGTGCAATCAAAACAACATTTTTCTCGATGTTTTTAAAGTTTACAAGCCGCAGAAACGGGCTAAACAGTTCATGGAATCGTTCAATCTGTTTCGGAGTCACTTTCGATGAAACGCAATCGCCGTTTGCAAGGTCGAATGGTAGGCGAAGTCTTGTTGTTGAGGTTGAATGTTACATTGCAGTTGGTGAAGGAATTCATTGCATTCTGCGCTTGTGAAC
>OZ037788.1:12150786-12155786 GCA_964035525.1 Porites cylindrica | reverse complement strand
GGCGACTACCAATGTGTTGCCGAGAACATGGCGGCGCGCCGACAAGGGCCAATGATAACCCTTGAAGTTCTCGGAGGTTAGTCATGTTTCTGTTTCCTAATTTCAGTCTGGGAATTCAGTGCGCAAAAGTCTGGTTTCTTTTAGAGTGTTTACACTTAAGTTGAAATTTTATTCGACGTTTTTAACCACTTTGGTGGGATTTTTATAGTTTGCAATAAAGCTTTGAGCTCGACCACTCCCAGATTTCAAAAAGCAGACCCTAATCTAATTTGAAGAGCTTTTAGTCTAAGGACAAAAGTCTGAAGCCAAAGCCGAACCATAAGATTCCTAACCTTGACTTGCTCATGCGATCTTGTGTTTTAGACTTCATTTGAAGTTGCTCTCCAACGCGGTGGAAAGTCTGATACGTTTTTGTTTTACCTAGTGGGAACTCCTTTACCATTAAGTCAGTTAAGTGAAAACATGGCAAAGAATGTCTGGAATAATTTGTTTAGTGTCAATTTGACAAATGAAGAACAAATTTTCTGCAGCTGAATAGTTGACAAAGCGTATCCAAATTTGCCCTTGGTGCCAGAGGCTTTTTATGCGCGGTTTCCGGTTTCGGTCAAGTCTTGACCCGCTCGTGTCTTCGGCCTGCGGCCGACGAAACGAAGCTCCACGTCGCAGGCGAGAAAAAACCTCTGTTACCCAGGGTAAGCCAAATTTCGAGAGAAAAAGAAAACTCACCGTATTTACCTCATCCATGTTGTCCAGCTATGTCGACCGAAGACTTGAACCAAAAGAGTTATACACAACTTGTACCTGGAAAACATTGGATTATATCTTCTTTCACTTTTACTGAGAGATGTTAACGACATGACCCTAGTAAATCTCTAGGCTCTTTAGTTTTCCAAGCACATGCCGACGCGATATCCGTAGACGTAATACAGTTGAACCTCCACAACGGCCACCTTGGGGACAGAAGAAAGTGACCGTTGTGGAGAGGTTGAAACAAGAGTCAATTTATTGACTGTCCGCCAAAAAAGTGGCCGTTGTAGAGAGGTGGCTGTTTGTGGAGGTTCGACTGTACATAGGTTTAGCAAGAGCTAAAAGCAAAGCTTCCGTTTATGTATTTAAATTTACTGCAGACAATGGTCTTTAAACTATTATAAAGACCAAAATCTGTACTTAACTTGACGGGAAATCCATATGACTGGCAAACATAAACTTGAGCCCGCGATCAATTAAAAAATAACAACTGGTCAGCGGAAAACTTCAAAAAACAGCTGACCTCGATGATTTGGCACCTGAGCCCGCGATACGGTCATGTGACACTGGTCAGCAGATACCCTGTTTTGACACCTGTCTACTGACCGTAATATGAATGTCTATTATCAGGTTAAACACAGGTTAAAGGCTACCACACTAGCTAGAAAATTTGGCATTTCTCATTGGTTGCCCTGTGGTGCGGACGGACGGGCGGACGGGCGGACGGGCGGACGGTCACGTGATTATCAACATTTCTCGGATGGATAGATTACCAAATTTTCTTAGATACTGAGCTCTTTTCGCGCGCTCGTGGAGCTCCGCTAAGATGAGGAGCAATCTGTCTCTTACTTTCTCATTTCCCCGTTTATTTAGCTTTGATAGCTGGCAATAAGAATACCTCGGCTTCTGATTGTAATAAGAGTAAAGTGAAGTGTTATGGAGACCCAGCGGTTCGCTACAATAACGGAAACAACAAATCGTCCAATTGGGGTAAGATACATATTTCTATCTTCATTAAGACTACCCAGAAGCATGCTTCTGCCTGATTATAACTCCTAGCTGTGTTTCACTAGAACAAACAAGACTAGATCTGTTAGTGCTTGATCATAATACTCTCCCCTCCCCCGAAAAAAGAGAAGAAATAATAATAATGATGATGATGATGATGATGATGATGATGATGATAGTGATGATGGTGATGGTGGGGTTCTAACATGACAACACTATTAGTTACTCATCAAACTTGACTCTGAAATTTACCTTTACTTCAATTCAGATCCATATTCACCCATGTTAATTGTTGGTGCAGAAGATGAGATTGTAATATTTGGATTGAAAAATAGTTCAAGAGGAAGGCGATTCCAAGCGAAGAATATAGCATCTCTTGACTTCGACTCCGATAAACGTCACATATACTGGTCAAACAGAAGAGAGATAAACGAACTTTTCTTAGACACCGGCGTCAGTGAAGTCTTCCCTTTCCATCTCGATCGCCTCAACCCTGCACCATCCCCGAATTCCCTTGCCCTTGATTGGATTAATCATAACATATACTGGACTGATGGCAAGGATATATATCTCGGAGATTTGCACAATGGGAGACGTGTTTTACTAACTGAAGGAGGCCTTGATACACCAAAGGCTATTGTTGTGAGTCCTTCGGATGGGTAAGTAAAACCAAATTTGTACGACGAATTTACAATAATTATATATAATTTATTATAGTCAGTCGCGCATGTAAAACAGCTCAAATAGGCAACTGTAGAAAACCATTCTTATCATTCTTGAGTTTGTATGATGTAGAAATGATTCCCTTTTCCTTTCTAGACATTGTTTTCATGTTTAGATTGCTTACACTGTATATGGGGAGTATATCTTATCCATTTTCTCTAATTAAATATTCTTTCTTGAATTATTTCAATCTTGATTCGATGAACACATTTAAAAGAGAACTTTTGTTTAAGAAACAATATTCGTTTGGCTCCCCCCAAAAAAGTACTGGCAGCTTAGCTGGGGCAAGGTTTTGAAACTAATAGGTTGGAAGTTCGATGAAACAGGTAGAGCTCTCCAAGCTGTATTCAAAATCCAAAATTTTATCCTTCAGATCTTTAAGAATGTGTGGCTATTGTGAAAAAAGGTTGTTGTGTCAGTCGATTTTGTGTGCAGTGTCACACTGATCTAGATATTTTTCTTTTTCAAAGCTTCGTTTACTGGACGGTCTGGGGCCAAACTTCAAAAATTATGCGCGCAAGACTCGATGGAACGGAAGAAACAGTACTTATTAGCAAAGGTATTCCTTTTCCGACTGCCCTGGCACTCGACGAATCAAAAAAGAGGCTTTTCTGGGCTGGAACAGACAAAAGAAAATACGCAATAATAGAGTTTGTATCCCTAGATGGTTTAAACCGCAATGTCACATTCTACCGTAAGGGTTACCATCCGTATAGTTTGGATATCTATGAGGACTTTGTGTACTGGGCTGACTGGGGAAAGAAAGCTATTCTGCGCATCTCATCCAATGGAGATAGAGAAGAGATGGTCATTACCGGCTTAAAAAAGCCAGTGGGATTGAAGTTGTTTCATATGCGTACACTCGACGGAAAGCAAGGTAGGAATACGGAATCCTTGGACGTACAAAGAACCTTATATCCTCAGCATAAATTGGACAGTGGGCGGGCTTAGACTTTTGCTTTGTTGTATTCTTTGGACGGATTAAACCTTTAATGGAGAACCTCAGGTGAGCTCAACAACAATATGTAAATATTTTAAGGTAGAAAGTCGTTTTGCTTTGGAGCTGCGGCGGCATTTGAAATCGCCATCATTTCAGCCAGATTTTACCTAAGACCCAGATTTATCTAAGCAGAGTTTAAAAAAACCCATTTCATGCTTGACTTTAAAAATATTTGAAATTAAATTTTTTTTTGCACCGTTGTCGGTAAGCCACATTAACTTTTGCCTAAGGATAGCCTTACACTCCGGGGGGGGGGAAGTACTCCCTATGATGGCCTATACGGGGAGGCTCCGCCCGATAGGGGTACCCTTTTCAAGCTTCAGGTATGTGAAGGGGGTAGGGATTTCACCAGTTGAAGTATATGAAAGGGTAGGGAAATCTGTCATTTAGGTCTGTGAAAGGGCCCCAAAGGGCTAACAGGTGAATTTTATGGCTTGATAGAGTCGAGAAAACGTTCTATTTTTGTTGTTTGATTCCTATTTTAAAGAACGTGCATTTGCATCAGTTAATACGGATGCAAAGTCCTAAACAAAGTATGTGAAAGGGGTACCATTTGTCAATAGAGGGTATACGAAAGGGTTACATTTTTCGTGAAAAATCATGGTATATAAAAGGGTAAGGGGCTGGACCTCGGGCGGAGCCTCCCCGTATAAACGTTTGTTGAGTACCCCCCGCTCGCCGGGCTGAACACGTTCCACTGACGTGACGTGTATCACAAATGGCTTCGCACTTAGCCTCACTTTAAAACAGAGGCTACATGCACTCCATAGCCTTAAGTTACTTTCCTTCGTTATTTTCCCTAGAGAATTCTTGTGATCAGAACAACGGTGATTGTGGCTATCTGTGCGTGAATCTACCTTTTCGTAAAAGATCGAAATGTATGTGTCCAAAAGATATGAATCTCCAAGGGGATGGGAAGACATGCGAAAGATCACAAATTATACCTCAAGACGGTAAGTGTTTTTCTTGAGCCACTTATCTTTGTTAGTTTGAAATTAATGACTCCTTTCGGTTTCCAAATTTTATTCATTTCCTAAATCCGATTTTCAGTTATTCCTTTTGTATACCCATAATAAAGGTATTTTTTATTCTTATGTTTTTCTCTGATACAATTATTTACCAGCGGTAATTCCAGAGAATCTAAGCAAGGCAGCGTCTGCTGATAAACTGTTATTCAGGGGTAGAAAACTGTCGTATACATTGCCTTGTTTCGTTAATTGTGTGAGGAAAGAAATAGTTTTTAATCCGTCGCTCTTTATTTGACATCGTCTTTTTTGAATTGGCCTGGCGTTTGCACAGACGCAGAACTCGACGTGCAGTGCTAGATGAAAACCAAGCTATCTACCTAATATTCATAATAATATTCCTAATAATATTCCTATAATATTCATAATAATATTCCTAATATTCATTCGTATAATACAAGAAACTCGTGTAAATTTCGTCTGCCTTTCTGTCGTACTCGAACCAAGCAATTTTCAGTTTTTTATCAAGGACCTAAATTTTACAACACCTTAAACAC
>OZ037788.1:12050786-12145786 GCA_964035525.1 Porites cylindrica | reverse complement strand
AACGTTGGCCTGATTTTTTTTCTAAGCCTAATTGATCTACGGTGATCAATAGCCATTACGGCTCTTAAATGTGATAAAAGATGATTACCAGTTTTTGAGTGTACATATGAGGCTATCAACTCGATGTAAGATTTGGTTCACTCTTGGGCTGTTTGCAAATTATTTTTCTCTAAAATCAGGTAGCCTTTCCCTCAAAAGTCACATAAATGTGCTCTAAAGTTAACTGAATTGTGGAATTCGAATACAAGTTTATTGTTTAATTTAAATTATAAATTTACTAATGGGAGCCTCGCTTTTAGCCCTGGCTAAATCTATATATTATTTGCACTGCATGCCATCACGGGCTCTAAGTTATGAGAGCAGACTGCCACTGCCAGGACAATAGGCATGCTGGTTATTGAGGGTATCCTACGTCCAACCGCCACCAGACGAGGTGGGAGGGGCGAAACTTCGAAGTCACTTGCACTGAACGCCGTCTAACTGGCCAGAAAGGCGAGCAAGCTAAGCCATTGTTAACGAGGGTCGCGATGCATCATGCCACTAGCGCGCCGGCTCGACACCGCGGAAAAGGAGTTTCTTATTTCTCGCGTTACAAGCTAATTGTCTATGCAGTGAGAATAGACTGGTTGTGACTTCGTTTGTAATATATTTGTAAACGGTGTCCGCCCTACGCTGTGTTACAACGACGTCAGTAAAACCTGGTGTCCACTGGAGTGTATATAAACCACATACGACCCACAATCCCCTGACTCCTTCTGACAAAGGGTTTGCTAGGCTCAATTTCAGCAACTCTCTCGGTTTCGGGAGAGGAGCACGGGCTCATTACCCGAACAGCGGCCGGTAATCGAGGCTACATCGGTAGCCGTATTTTAAAATCAGAACCTAGAGGATGGTTGCGCAGGTCCTACATATTAGGGAGCTTAAGCAAAAGCGTTTTTGAGCGACGGACGTCCACCGGAAGTGGACTTTTTGCATCAATGGGCAGTGGTTTGGTTGAAACGCTTGGGTAAATCCTCTTTATAAGAGAAAAGACACTTAGTAATACAAATATGTTAGCGTCAAGGTATATAAAAAGGGAAAAGGCCTCACTTGTGGTTGACCTCCGTCGCTCAAAAACGTCTTTGCTTAATCTCCCTATTAGCTCACAAACCAGGGGTCTGGGGGCTGAGTTGTATAAATGTTACCGTTCGGCGTTCAGCCAAGTCAAACTTACTTTTACGCCAGACGTTAGGTTCTACGCAACTGGCTTCAGTGCATTTTGTTTCGTCAACTCGTTGGGTTGCGGGACTAAAGAGAAACACCGGACTGATAAAATTATATAGACTTGCGACAATTAATATGAAGACGTGAGTGAAGATGTAAACCCTCACGAATTTGAGTTTTACTTAAAGAACAAAAATTGATTGTGAAAAAAGAAATAACTACAGTACCGAATTCGTAGCTTTGCAGACTAAAATTGCCCTATTACCTTGCAATTTTGATTACACATTTCGCGGGTCATAAACCTCGGAAATTAGCGACAAAGTTTCTTTCGCCGTCGAGGTACCAGTTTAGATTCCTAGTACTTACGTAGGTGTAGTTCTTTGAATTTTTTTCATCATCATGTATAAACTCATCAAATATGAAACCCGTCGACGTGACTGATCCATGTAAGCTAATTCTTCCAGTACTAAAAGAAACATTATTTTGATAGCCGTAACAACTGTAGTAGTAAAACGGTAGTAAAACTAAACCCCGTTAATATCGAATAATTTATGATAATTGTACACAGTTGTCCTCCTTACAAAGTGAAAGAAAGCGAAAGAAAATGGCCGGCGAACGAAAGGGACTAACTTTGAAGATCCGTGTTAGGAGAGTCGAAGAAAAAAGATATCTGTCAAATGTTTTTAGGGTTTATACAATGGAGAATTGTTGCCGGTCTATACGTACTTGAAAAAGTGGTTGTGACCATCTCATTAGGGTGTCCTTCAAAGGAGAGTTCACTGTGCACTGTTGTAAAAACATGTCATGTGGCCCTACTTTCTTGTTTGCTCTTTCCTGAAGCCAATATATTTATTTGTTCATTTTTTTAGGTTCAAGTCCACAGACCAAATACTGTGGTTTACTACTCGTATCATAATACAGTGAACATGACTCAAATGAACACAACCAATAATAACGCGGTGGAGCTTCACGGACAAAGTGGCGGGGTAGCAGTTGTTGGAGACAAGGCGAAAATCAATTATCATCGGTCTCCTTAGAGCTGATAAAAAATGTTTATTACATCTGGGTAACTTATTTTAGACTACGAGTAGTCCCCCATTTTTCTCAGGAATAGTAGAGCGAGCAAAACGCGAGCGCGCGTGAAAATCACCCCACGCGAGAAAAGGCGACACGCGGCGGGGAGAGAGAAAAATGACTGGCGGCTTTCTCTCGTGGGATGATTTTCACGCGCGCTCGCGTTTCGATCGCTCTACTATCCCTGAGGAAAAATGGGGGACTACTCGTAGTCTAAACTTATTTATGAAAAATTACTTTATATACGACGGCTGGTCGCTTTAATTGTGTCGCTTTGCGGAATGTGTGCATATGTGCTGAGAACAGTTCAGAACAGTTTGCGAATGTTTTGATAACTTTTTCAGGGAAAAGTTAAATTTATTTGTTACTTCAGGAAATCAATTCCAAACCTATGAACGTCTGCGACAATTTCCAACCTAACTTCAAGTAGGCATTAAAGACCAGGGGAACAATACAACCAAATATGTCTGGATTCAGTCTTCTTGACCCTGCTGCAGGAGACGGAGGCCAATAACTCAGTGAATAACTGGATACACACGAAACGCACAGCATCATTAAATTTTCTTCCTCAATAGTGACAATAGCAGTGGAATCAACCTCTATATTTAATGACAGTACATAATATCACTGTTTTAATGGTTGGTATTGGTAACAAAGGCTTTATATTCAGATTACGGCTGACTGACCAACTCCCGTACTTTTGTAACCGAGTTTTGTAATACAGATGCATCCCGATGCATGGTCGAGAACTCCCAGATCAATACGGCTAACAGAAATCTGAGGATAAAATATTTGTTTAACAGTTCGTAAGAATTGAGGCATTCATAGCTTTCATTTTTCACTTTTATGCGTAACCACTAACTTTGCCGTCATTTTATTGCTAACAGTTGACTCTATCCCATTTTTGTTGTTCCATAAGTGGGGGCGTAGGTCTCCTTTGCAAATGGGATTATGGTGACATGGACGATCCCGTGAAATGGACCAGACTAGATCTACAAAGAGCCAATTAAGGGAGGTATTGGAAGTGAAGTGCTGCCCCATTTAGAAAGATTAATTTCTTGGACGGGCAGTAAATAATTCATGGTATCTCGGTTGTGGATATGCATGATCTTAAACCTAGAGCTGGAAAAGCGAGAGTAAATTGATAATGTATAAAATGTTAATAGACAAAATAATTCATGGCATCTCGGTTGTGGATATGCATGATCTTAAACCGAGAGTTGGAAAAGCCAGAGTAAATTGATAATGTATAAAATGTTAATAGACAAAATAAAGGTCATATCTATTGTATTTTTTAAGCTTGTCTTTATCTTGATATGTGACTTGTTATAACTCCATACCTACTTACTCTTAGAAGGCATTATTTTCAACTAAAAAAAGACAACTCATAATTTAAACATTAAATAACCAAACTATATTTTAATCAATGATCAACAAGCATTAATGTATCTCAGTAATATCTTTTATAACTTAAACACTGTATAATGTGTGGCTGTATATAGAATGCATACTCCAAAATCATGTTGGGTTCTCATTGACAAATAAAAAATTTAGACTAATTTTATCACAGTGTACTGTGAACTGTAAAAAAATAAAGTTTCAAAATATAAAGCACCTTTCTGTTGTATTCATTCTTTTCACTTCATGAGGTCTTTGTTAAAGTATTTTTAATGAATAGAAAAAAAATCAGTTTGCTCGCCTCATTGGGCATATTATGTCCGTACAATTATGGTTCAGCTTGTACAGGTTGTTCGCTTCGTTTCTCCATTCACCTCGTTAGGAAAAGTAGGAAGGTTATCTGCTAAAAACGATTCTGCTGAGTGGTTTCTCGAGGACACTTTAGAACAAATTGCATGGGAAGATTTAGGGGTGGACCGAGGGGGCCTCGGCTACCCCTTTCCTTTGAAATTTTGTATTATTTTTATAGAAAAATAAAAATTATCTAGAATAGAGCTGTTATGTTCCGGTCACCCCTTTCTGAATTTTCTGGATCCGCCCGAGTTGTGTCCTCGTCAGCGAGTTCGTGATCTACAACCGAATCCACAGTTGATAATCGAAGCATCACGACAGCGTTTTCTACGTAGCGGGGCCTGGGAACTGATAACGGACAACCGAATAGATGTTCGAAGGGATGTCGGAATTCCAGGCTATGAAACAAACTTCCGAGTCAACTTCCAAACAAATTGAGATGGCAGTCGCTCTCAATGAGAGCTGTCCCTGGCTGTTGCTTAAAGTTGGATTAGCAGATTATCTCTCGTTCACGATTTATCTGTATTAGAAAAAATGTATCGGCTACAGTTTGTAAGATCTTGTAAAAATACCTAAGACTAATTTACACCACCTCGCCTCCGAAACAAAGCCCATTCCCTCCGGGGTCCCTCTGTGAATAATTGCATCTCGCCCCAGCTCACTTCAGACCGACTAGTAACCTTGAAAGGAAACACGCCTCATCCCCGATCCGAATATCGAACTGAACTAAAAAAGAAGCGTTTCGTCGTCCAAGGTTTCTTCGATGTGAGCACATAAGATAAAATGTGAACCAGAAGGCATTTTAACATAGTACTGAATTGTAACTGTAATGTTGGATAAATATTGTGCCCATGCTTGAGGACTTGCATCGCGCCGTTTCTCGAATGGGATGCATTTTGTCACTTTGTCGATACTCTGTCCGATGAAAGATGAGTCTAGTAAGTTTAATCATTAACCAGAAAAACGCTGATGTGGATGCATGGCCGCTTCATTTAGTTTCCACCTCGTGGTCGTCGAGCTACTGGTGAGTGCACATTTGATTTCCACAGTAAATTAAATCTTTGCATGGCTACCTTTTATGAGAGCGGGGAGAGCTCTGTTAAAGTCAAAGCTGCATTCGATTCGCGACTCGACACCTCCCAACATTTGGCCGTCAGGTTACGCTATTTGTTTTGAGTAAAATTGTTGACAGAGTATTAATCTTAAATGTTTTTTAATTATTTATTTTGTTGTTTCCTTTATTTGGTTTGGAATGTGTACAGTGTAGACGCGAGGCGTTGAATTCGCTTTCTTTATAACAGCTGGTCACTGTCATTCTATCGATAACAAAGTTAGAGCAGTTATGTAATAAAAGGGGCAAAGAGGCGCTTTTAAACTACAAAATTATTTCCAGCTGAAGGAGGATTTAAAATTAGATGTATTATGCATGGCGATCGGTTTTCGTGAGGGTAGTTTAGGGAGAGACTGTTTTCACATGACGTCACGGCGGCCATATTGGTGTTCCAAAACAATAAAAGGGCGGCCGTGTTGGTTTTCCAAACCAGTCCTGTGGGAGTTGAACTCTTTTCTTATGTAAACGCTTCCTTTTGTTGCAATGAATTTGGATAGATACTGGTCAATCAATGGAATTTTGCCAAAAATTGCCATTAATGAAGCTTGTTGAGGTTTTTCTGGACAAGAAGAAAAGCCACTGTGAGCACTCCACTGGCTATTTTTCCTGATGGTTACAGACAGCTTTTAAAGTTGATTGCCATTGTAGAAGGCAAAATTTTTGGACAAATTCTTCACGAAAAATGCCTGCACCTCTGCAGTGGTACCAGTTTGATACTGGTGTTCCTTTCACTACCATTGGTTTACAATGAACCAAGTCAGTTGGTTAAAGTGGAAAATACTGTAATGATATACACCTGATTGAAAAAATGTAGTCGCTTGAAAAGTATAAACCATGAACGATGGGACCTAATGGATTTATGGGTAGGACTTTATTAGCATTGCAAATTTAAAGTTATTTCAGAACTGTTTACATAAATGAAGCTAATTTCACAAGGATGTATTCCAAAAAAGGTCAAATGCTTATGGTTTCCAGTTCACACCTTCACCTGTGCTGGACACATAAGAGGTTCAGTTCTACAGTAAAAAAGTGTAGCCATATCCCTAACGCAGACTTGAAAATCATAAGGTAAGACCTAAGAGCGTTCTTGGAAGACAAAAAAGACAATAGCTGTGCCTTAAACAAAGTACTCTAGGAATTTTCATCTGCATGAGCATCTTGTGACAATGTAAACTCTTGTTGAAAGCAGAACTTTGAATTTTCTTTGCTAATGAAAGTATACCATAAATCCGTGAAGCCTCATCATTAATGGTTTAGACTTTTTCGCGACAATGTTATTTCAATCAGGTATATGTCAATCCCCATTTGGTGTGCTGCTTTTTGCCTTTATGTGACATCTTTTGTTCAATACATGATTTTAAAGTGTGCTGCTAAAAAATTTGCATGTGCCGCACATGAAGCAAAGAACGAAGGTCAGGCTCACATGAAGCAACCCTCAATTTTCAGTGGTGGAGCCCTGCACCAGTATTTAATGCAGTGGGTTCACCTGGGGGAATCCTGCACTGCACAGAAATGAAACACTTCCATTGAAAAACTTTGATCATGAAAATGCAAATAAATAAAAAAAACATGGACTGAGTGTCAATCAATAAATCCCCTGTTTGTATCCCTTTCCTGGTTATAATGTTCCTGCTCAGACACCCGCAACATTTGGTTATTCTTTGAACAACAATAGAACTTCACATGACTAACAATAGCTCAGTCTATTTAAAAATCTGTCTAACTTTAATTAGAATTCAGCATGTGGCTATTTGCCATTAAACGCTTTAACCCATTCGCTCCTGGAGATTTTGCCGAAAAACGCATTTTGAAGCTAGTCGAGTGGTTTTCTGGTCACTGTCGTGCTATAAAGAGCTAAAACTTACCACAAACCAGTTTGCAGGTCGTACACTTGGCGGCCTTCTGATCCAGATGCAAAATATCAGCTTGCGAAGTTCGGGCATGCGCAGAAAGCAAAATTTCGACATAGTTTTTGGGTTTAAAAGTGACACAGTAGTCTTGACTTTCACTTTTTGCTTTCTCTCCTTCCTTCTTTTTTCGCTTTTCTTGCCTCATTTTTTTTTTCTCTTGCTGGGCATTTAGTAGGCTTCATTTTGGTGGGAAGAGTTTTTAGCAAAACTTTTAGGATCTTAGGATTAGGTGAAAGGAAAGGTAGGTGGGTAATGGAACAAGATTTTCATGGAGATTTTCAGGTCATTGTCACGTGGTTTTTTGCCTCTTTCTCCGGTGTCCTTAACTGAATTGTGCTCATTCTGGTATGGTCTGAAAGATCTCTTCACTCTGCACAAGTTAGCGAAGAAAGTTGTCCTTGACCGTTAAAACTGATGACGTCACAAAGGGTAGAAAGGACCTGGATCCGCACCGGCAGTTACGGGCGGTTCAGGGGCGAATGGGTTAAAATTGAAATGTATGAGAAAATGGTAATTAAACTTCTTACCCTACATTGAGATATCTTGCATGAAAGGATGCGTGAAATTCAATTGCATTGATTTTTGTTGTTTATGTTGTTGCCAATAGCTCAAACAAGACTTAAAATAGTAGCATAAATTTCATGATTTATATTTAATGTTGCTACATAATCTTTACAAGCAATCAACATTTCATTCAGGGGTAGATTAACACAATCATCAACAACATTGGGCTTCGTTCAAACCTCATTTCAGTCTTTTGGATCACTGCAGGTCATGCATCTTAGAGCAAGTGGAGCTGTAAAAAGGAATAATTATCACATTTAAGCTGTAGCTAAAGGTAAGAGTAATAAATCTAAAAAAGATGCAATTCGTGTTTTCCCATAATGGCCTCCTCATTGGGATGATAAATAAATAATATTATGGCATGTTAACGAATAAGCAATTCCAGAAAAGATCCTTACCATACCATGGACAGCTTCCATATTTTAGCTAGCCCCCTAGCCTACAGAATTTCCAAAATGCATTATCCCCCCATGCCCTTGGAATTCCATAATCATTAAACCATGCCCCGGCCCCTCCCTCCTGTTCAGATTTTCCATTTTCTGGTCTAATACTTCGGAATTACTGGCAGGGTTTGCAAATATGCCCAATTTAGCTTATTTTAGTATGTCAAAATATTTATGACTCCACTTCTGTTCTTAAAGTACAGCTCATTTACAGAGGGTGACATTATGACTGCGGGAAATTCTGGAATAAAAATTTAAAAAGAGTAGTCTCCTTGTCGCTGTTCCAAATGCAATCTACATTAACTTCACTTTGCCCCAGACTGGTACAGACTGCTAAAATAAGAAATAATCATCTTCACACTTGTGATGAACGTGACATGTTTACACTCCGAAGGTATTACGATGGAGTGCCCGACCGAATGTTTTTTCATTTTCACCATCTTGAATTTGAGACTTCGAGGTGGGTTTAAACAAAACCTGAGCAGGCCAGGGTCTAGCCTGCAGTGCAGGCATATTTTGGGTGGGTGAAAGCTGCTTGTTTATGTTTGTACTTTTGTAACCGCCATCTTTGTTATGATGGAGGAAGATTAGGGAGAGTAAAAATAGTAACCCTAAGGGTAGGGGCTAGGGCGAAAGAGGGAAAGAGGGGAGGGGGAGGGGAGAAAAAATACCCCTGCTCCCTACCCCGCTCCTTTTGACTCGCCCCATTTTCTCCCCTCTTTTTGAGTTTCAACACGCGCTTTTGCAAGCAAAAAATTTGTGCGCCAGAAGAAAACACCTGCACTGCAGGCTAGTGAGGGTCCATGGGCTAGCTCATGGCAAACCCATAGGCCACCCTGTGTGCTACCTATGGCCTACCCTATGGGCTATACACATTAATTTTAACAACAGTCCTGGATACGAAGGTACCCTGTCAGCTCCCAGACCACTGCGGCACGCTACCACTGGGGTATTCTTATCGTAACATTAATACATCTTGTCCACTTAAAGTATTTTTCTCTGCCATACATGTTAATTAAGTTGTTTGAAACTTGTGGAGCTATATATAAGAGTGCAACAAAACCAGCATTAAACTCACTTCACAGGCCTTACAAATTTCTATGGCCAGCTTTTTTTTTACACCCAGCCCATTAGCTCTGTATGTCACCAAGCGCATCAGAGAAAAGCTCTGAAAGCGTATTGTGCAGGGTACTTTTCTTCCCACCTTCTTGTTTCCTGGGATGGATGGGTGGGTCTCACTGTTTGATATTTCATTGCTTCAAACAAATCCTGTTCTTCTTCAGTTTCACGCGTACATCACAATGTTGCGATTGCGGCGGGGATTTGCTATGTCGTCCAATTCTTTTTTTGAAGAAAGCATTAAAATTATACATCTAACTTTTTTTTTTTGCCAAAGTCGTTGTAGGAGGATCCAAAAATTCCCCTCAAAAAGAACAGATAGTTACTGCTTTGCAAGAGTCATGTGATCCAGTTGTAATCGTACGTGAAACTCATATTTTGAAATTAGCGATTTGGCCAGTGTTATTAGATGTTGATTTTACAGGAACTAAAGAGTTACTTTATTTATTTTTAAATTTAAGGAACTAAAGTGATAGTGAAGACAGTTTGTTATATTCAAGCCCTGGATTCACCCAGGAAAGCAACCAAGCACTTGGAAAGGTATGCAAACCTGAAACTTTTAGTTGACAATCACTTACTTCGAAGCTGGGTGTCTGGAAAAGTTGGGGTCAGGAGTCGCTCCCAATCCCATGAGCTTCAAAAATTAAAATGGCATTCTTGGTCAAAAGACCATGTCTTGCATTTAGTGGACGAAATAGTAATTATGAGGCTGTTGTCACAAGAGAAGAAAAAAGGATGTTTTGTACAAATGTACCAATGAGGCCTCTGGAGCTTGATTTACACAACTCATGTTTTGGGTTTTTTTTTCTACAAATGAACACAAAAACATCACTGATCAATGACATCATTGGATGCTTGTCTTGTATCTTCTGCAGTCATCAGCAGTGTTGTCAGTTTGTGCTTTATTTGTGAACTGATTTAGGCCATAAAAATAAGCGTTTTCAAGAAATGCCCCCTTGTCTAGCTGTCCCCTGTGGAAATTCCAGAGGTAAAAACCCTTCAATCATAAGTATCCCCCCATGCCTTCAGATTTCCAGTTCAAAGAACAACCACCCCCCTAGCCCTCAGAATTTCAAAAAGCCATCCATGGGTTCGGATATTTTCTGGAAATGAAAAATGCGATGAATGTGAATACGATGTACGGTGTATTTGTCATAACGGCCGTCAAGTCATGAAATTTGAGCCTGCTCTGGCACCATCCGTTAATATGGCCAAATAGGCAAAATATTTTTATATATTTTATTTATTTATTTATTTAGTCACTCACAAAACCTTATAGAACATGAACAAAAGTTGTTATTAATTAAATAATTAAATTATAAAATTAATGTGACAAGGAAGCCTAACGAAGCTTGAAGCTTATATTAAAAGGATTCCTTCAACTACCTACTGAACTAAATTCATGGCCGAGTCCAGAGTGAGCAGGATCGGAAAATTAAGCGACAGATCGGCTATCAGTGAGATAATTCTTTAAATTTATTTTAAAAACAAATATAGAAGGAGAGCTAATTAGTGAAATAGGCAACGAATTCCAGATTTTAGGTCCTCGGTAAAGAATACTGAATTGCTTTGTATTTGTTCTCCAAAAATGAGGTCTATACTGAGAGGCTAGTCGAGTTTCGTATTGATGGACTTGATTACTACTTAAGAACAAGTCATGAAAGCTACTTGGCAAAAGATTATGGTGATAAGAAATTAGACATAAAATAAAAAAATACATTAGTGACCGTATTAACGGGGTTCCACTGTAGTTCATATTAAGATTATTATATTTAAGTGGGAAATCTGGTTAAAAGCATTATTTTTCATTGATTTCCACCCTTTTTCTGAAATACAGCTGTACAGGTGGATCTAGCCAAGGTGGAAATTCAATCAAAAAATGAGTCAATGAAGTTGGAGTCCTTAATTCAATAATTTTTAGATGATTTTCGAGTGTTTTAATGCATATAAATTAAAGTCCACCACCGCAACTTGACAAGGTGCAGGCCTCTGATCCCAGTAGCGGACGAACTGGTTTATATGACCTTTTCTACCCTCCTAATTTATTTCTCTCCCAAATCAACGTCATTATTTCCCCCCCAAAAACAACCGTAATGCCCCTTAATCCCCCTCATTCCTCTATATGACAATCAGACAATTACCTCAACATTCCAAACTAGAAAGATGTACAGTGTAAATCTGAGCAACTTGAAAAGCAGTTTTCAAACATTTGCTTTAGCAATGTACAAACAGGCCAAAAAATGGCCGCCTGTGACTCTGCTCCCCCTAACCCCTCATTGGGAGATAAACCGTAGGCCACTGGAGCAGAGTCTCTCCAGAGCTCCCACCCACACCGGTCTACCCACATGGGGGCCGTTAGAAGTCTAAAATTGTGAAGTATACATAATTATATTCAAGCCAGAGGCTTGTTTTTCTCTCATTTGGAAGGTTAAACAGTCCGAAAGTCGGAACTTTTTTCGTTTGCATGAGTGGTGACCGTGTCCTTTGGTGGCGAAAGTAATAAATCGAATTTTCGAAATTCCTTGTACTATACATTCTTAAATGCGTCGATTTTATTAGCCTGCGAAAACATCCGTTTCTCCTCGGTCCCCGGCGGCGAAGAGCGAGGAGAAACGGATGTTTTCGCAGGCTACGATTTTACTCATATGGTTTAAATGATCACGATATTTTTTTGTTGGTAATGATTTTGAATTTTTATATCATTCTTTTTAACACCACAAGTTTTACATCCTTATTTGGTCTGAAGGCACTCATACGTATATCTTTGTTTCATTTACATTAAAATTCAAATTTTGTTGGTTAAAAGACTTAAGAATAAAGTTAAATTCAAAAATAGGTTGGTGTAGTTTTCATACTAAAAAACACTACCATCGTACAAAATTTTATTTTAAACTGTAACGATCTATAACGTAGTTTTTAAAGCTTCACTTGTACGGCAAACGTCAAATTCAAGTTGAGAATTTCTCAAAATAGAGAAATTAGCAGATAAAAACAGCTCAGAAAATTCTTATGGATAAAAAATTCCCTGGAACTCAAGGAGCTACTAATTTATTGCCCCCGTAGGGATTTCGCCCAGAAGGCGAAATCCCGAGGAGGTACTCTAGTAACTCGCGCGTATTTTTATTATGGAAAGTACCTACAGTTGAAATATACAGTCATACAGTCAATATAGAAAAAATCTCGATTTGCTTGAACAGGGGCCGCGAGGAATCAGTAGGTAATGATGACGTTTGTATTGTTTGCGCCCGCAAGTACGAAATGGTTAGGATTACGTAAAACACAAGAAATCAGGTAGGTACTTTAAGTAGATTTATTAAAGTGTATCAAGAATGCATTTAAAATAATGTATTGACATGTATAGCCTTGTACTGCCGTGTACTACCATGTATAGCCATGTAATACCATGTACAGCCATATAATACCATGTTTAGCCATGTATTGCCATGTATTACAATGTATACCCATGTATAGCCATACATACCCATGTATACCCATGTATACCCATGTATAGCCATGTATTGCCATGTATTACCATGTATCGCCATGTATTACCATGTATAGCCATGTATTACCATGTATTGCTATTTATTACTATGTATCGCCATGTATTACCATGTATAGCCACGTATTGCCATGTATAGCCATGTATTACCATGTACAGCCATGTAATACCATGTTTAGCCATGTATTGCCATGTATTACCATGTATTGCCATGTATTACCATGTATAGCCATGTATAGCCATGTATACCCATGCATAGCCATGTATAGCCATGTATACCCATGTATAGCAATGTATTGCCATATGTTACCATGTATAGCCATGTAATGCCATGTATAGCCATGTATTTCCATGAATTACCATGTATTGCCATGTATTACCATGTATTCCCATGTATAGCCATGTATACCCATGTATAACCATGTATAGCTATGTATACCCATGTATACCCATGTATAGCAATGTATTGCCATGTATTACCATGTATAGCCATGTAATGCCATGTATAGCCATCTATTGCCATGAATTACCATGTATTGCCATGTATTACCATGTATAGCCATGTATACCCATCTATAGCCATGTATTACCATGTATAGCTATGTATAGCCATGTATAGCCATGTATTACCATTTATAGCCATGTAATGCCATGTATTGCCATGTATACCCATGCATAGCCATGTATACCCATGTATAGCCATGTATTACCATGTATAGCCATGTAATGCCATGTATAGCGATGTATTGCCATGTATTCCCATGTATAGCCATGTAATGCCATGCATAGCCATGTAATGCCATGTATAGCCATGTATTGCCATGTATTACCATGTATTGCCATGTATACCCATGTATAGCCATGTACACCCATGTATAGCCATGTATAGCAATGTATACCCATGTATACCCATGTATACCCATGTATTACCATGTAATGCCATGTATAGCCATGTATTCCATGTATTGCCATGTATTACCATGTATAGCCATGTAATGCCATGTATAGCCATGTATTGCCATGTATTACCATGTATTGCCATTTATTACCATGTATCGCCATGTATTACCATGTATAGCCATGTATTACCATGTATTGCCATTTATTACCATGTATTGCCATTTATTACCATGTATCGCCATGTATAGCCACGTATTGCCATGTATAGCCATGTATACCCATGTATAGCCATGTATTACCATGTATTACCATGTATAGCTATGTATAGGCATGTATAGCCATGTATAGCCATGTATAGCCATGTATTACCATGTATAACCATGTAATGCCATGTATAGCCGTGTATTGCCATGTATAGCCATGTATTACCATGTATTACCATGTATTACCATGTATTACCATGTATAGCTATGTGTAGGCATGTATAGCCATGTATAGCCATGTATAGCCATGTATACCCATGTATACCCATGTATAGCCATGTATAGCCATGTATTGCCATGTATACCCATGTATAGCCATGTATACCCATGTATGGCCATGTATTACCATGTATGGCCATGTAATGCCATGTATAGCCATGTATTGCCATGTATTCCCATGTATAGCCATGTAATGCCATGTATAGCCATGTATAGCCATGTATAGCCATTTATAGCCATGTAATGCCATGTATAGCCATGTAATGCCATGTATAGCCATGTATTGCCATGTATTACCATGTATACCAATGTATAGCCATGTATTGCCATGTATAACAATATATAGCCATGTAATGCCATGTATAGCCATGTATAGCAATGTATTACCATGTATAGCCATGTATTGACATGTATTACCATGCATTGCCATGTATTACCATATATAGCCATGTATTACCATGTATTACCATGTATACCCATGTATACCCATGTATAGACATGTATTACCATGTATACCCATGTATAGCCATGTATTACCATGTA
Source organism: Porites cylindrica (assembly GCA_964035525.1). Classification (NCBI taxonomy): domain Eukaryota; kingdom Metazoa; phylum Cnidaria; class Anthozoa; order Scleractinia; family Poritidae; genus Porites; species Porites cylindrica. The sequence goes on along the minus strand of OZ037788.1, from coordinate 12,131,186 downwards.
TACCCATGTATAGCCATGTATAGCCATGTATTACCATGTATACCCATATATAGCCATGTATTACCATGTACTGCCATGTATTACTATGTATTACCATTTATTGCCATGTATAGCCATGTATTACCATGTACTGCCATGTATAGTCATGTATTGCCATGTATTGCCATGTATTACTATGTATTACCATGTATAGCCATTTATTGCCATGTATCGCCATATATTACCATGTGCTGCCATGTTTCACCATGTTTTACCATGTATTGCCATGTATTGCCATGTATTGCCATGTATGGCCATGTATAGCCATGTAATGCCATGTACTGCCATGTATAGGTATGTGTTACCATGTACCGCCGTGTATTACTATGTGTTGCCATATACTGCCATGTATTATCGTGTATTACCATGTATTACCATGTATTGCCATGTATGGCCATGTATGGCCATGTATAGCCATGTAATGCCATGTACTGCCATGTATAGCTATGTGTTACCATGTATTGCCATGTATTACTATGTGTTGCCATATACTGCCATGTATTATCGTGTATTACCATGTATCACCGTGTATTGCCATGTATTACCATGTATCGCCATGTATTGCCATGTATAGCCACGTATTGCCATGTATAGCCATGTATTACAATGTACTGCCATGTACAGCCATGTATTGCCATGTATTCCCATGTATGACTATGTATTACCATGTTTCGCCATCTGTGTGTCACCATGTATCGCCAGGTATTTCCATGTGCTGCCATGTATCGCCATGTATTACCGTGTATTTTCATGTATCAGCATGTATTACTATGTATTACCATGTATTGCCATGTATTACCATGTATTACCATGTATCGCCATGTATAGCCATGGATTACCATGTATTGCCATGTATAGCCATGTATCGCCATGCATTACCATATGCTGCCATGTATCGCCGTGCATTACCATGTATTGCCTTGTATTGCTATGTATAGCCATGTATTACCATGTACTGTCATGAATAGGCATGTATTTCCATGTACTGCCATGTATTACCGTGTTTTACCAGGTATCACCATGTATTACCATGTATAGCCATGTATCACCATGTATTACCATGTATAGCCATGTATTACCATGTATCACCATGTATTACCATGTATAGCCATGTATTACCATGTATTTCCATGTATTACCATGTATAGCCATGTATTACCATGTATCGCCATGTATTACCATGTATAGCCATGTATTACCATGTATTGCCATTTATTACCATGTATCGCCATGTATTATTATGCATAGCCACGTATTGCCATGTATAGCCATGTATTACCATGTATTGCCATGTATTGCCATGTATCGCCATGTATTACCATGTATAGCCACGTATTGCCATGTATAGCCATGTATTACCATATACTGCCATGTATAGCCATGTTTTTCCATGTATTGCCATGTTTTACTAGGTATTACCATGTATTGCCATGTATTACCATGTATCGCCATGTATTACCATGTATAGCCACGTATTGCCATGTATAGCCATGTATTACCATGTATTGCCATGTATTACCATGTATCGCAATGTATTACCATGTATAGCCACGTATTGCCATGTATAGCCATGTATTACCATGTATTGCCATGTATTTCCTTGTATTGCCATGTTTTACTATGTATTACCATGTATTGCCATGTATTGCCCTGTTTTACTATGTATTACCAGGTATTGGCATATATTACCATGTATAGCCATGTGATTCCATGTATTGTTATGTATTGCCATGTATAGCCATGTATAGCCATGTATTACCATGTTTAGCCATGTAATGCCATGTATTGCCATGTATTACCATGTATTGCCAGGTTTTGCCGTGTATTACTATGTATTACCATGTATCGCCATGTATTACCATTTATAGGCATGTATTGTTACGTATTGCCATGTATAGCCATGTATTACCATGTACTGCCATGTATATAGCCATGTATTACCATGTATTGCCTTGTCTTTCCATGTATTGCCATGTATAGCCATGTATCGCCATCTGTTAGCATGTATTGCCATGTATAGCCATGTATGCCCATGTACTGCCATATATAGCCATATATAGCCATGTATTGCCATGTATTGCCATGTATTACCATGTACTGCCATGTATAGCCATGTATTGCCATGTATCACCATGTATTTCCATGTATTACCATGTATAGCCATGTATTAGCATGTATTGCCATGTATTACCATGTATAGCCATGTATTACCATGTATTACTATGTATTACCATGTATCGCCATGTATTACCATTTATAGGCATGTATTGCCACGTATTGCCATGTATAGCCATGTATTACCATGTACTGCCATGTATATAGCCATGTATTACCATGTATTGCCTTGTCTTTTAATGTATTGCCATGTATAGCCATGTATCGCCATCTGTTAGCATGTATTGCCATATATAGCCATGTATGCCCATGTACTGCCATATATAGCCATATATAGCCATGTATTGCCATGTATTGCCATGTATTACCATGTACTGCCATGTATTACCATGTATAGCCATGTATTACCATGTATTGCGTTGTCTTTTAATGTATTGCCATGTATAGCCATGTATCGCCATCTGTTAGCATGTATTGCCATATATAGCCATGTATGCCCATGTACTGCCATATATAGCCATATATAGCCATGTATAGCCATGTATTGGCATGTATCACCATGTATTGCCATGTATTACCATGTATAGCCATGTATTACCATGTATCGCCATGTATTACCATGTATAGCCATGTATTACCATGTATTGCCATGTATTACCATGTATTGCCAGGTTTTGCCGTGTATTACTATGTATTACCATGTATCGCCATGTATTACCATTTATAGGCATGTATTGCCACGTATTGCCATGTATAGCCATGTATTACCATGTACTGCCATGTATATAGCCATGTATTACCATGTATTGCCTTGTCTTTCCATGTATTGCCATGTATAGCCATGTATCGCCATCTGTTAGCATGTATTGCCATGTATAGCCATGTATGCCCATTTACTGCCATATATAGCCATATATAGCCATGTATTGACATGTATTGCCATGTATTACCATGTACTGCCATGTATAGCCATGTATTGCCATGTATCACCATGTATTTCCATGTATTACCATGTATAGCCATGTATTACCATGTATCGCCATGTATTACCATGTATAGCCATGTATTACCATGTATTGCCATTTATTACCATGTATCGCCATGTATTATTATGCATAGCCACGTATTGCCATGTATAGCCATGTATTACCATGTATTGCCATGTATCGCCATGTATTACCATGTATAGCCACGTATTGCCATGTATAGCCATGTATTACCATATACTGCCATGTATAGCCATGTATTTCCATGTATTGCCATGTTTTACTAGGTATTACCATGTATTGCCATGTATTACCATGTATTGCCATGTATTACCATGTATCGCCATGTATTACCATGTATAGCCACGTATTTCCATGTATAGCCATGTATTACCATGTATTGCGATTTATTACCATGTATCGCCATGTATTACCATGTATAGCCACGTATTGTCACGTATAGCCATGTATTACCATGTATTGCCATGTATTACCATGTATCGCAATGTATTACCATGTATAGCCACGTATTGCCATGTATAGCCATGTATTACCATGTATTGCCATGTATTTCCTTGTATTGCCATGTTTTACTATGTATTACCATGTATTGCCATGTATTGCCCTGTTTTACTATGTATTACCATGTATTGGCATATATTACCATGTATAGCCATGTGATTCCATGTATTGTTATGTATTGCCATGTATAGCCATGTATAGCCATGTATTACCATGTTTAGCCATGTAATGCCATGTATTGCCATGTATTACCATGTATTGCCAGGTTTTGCCGTGTATTACTATGTATTACCATGTATCGCCATGTATTACCATTTATAGGCATGTATTGCCACGTATTGCCATGTATAGCCATGTATTACCACATACTGCCATGTATATAGCCATGTATTACCATGTATTGCCTTGTCTTTCCATGTATTGCCATGTATAGCCATGTATCGCCATCTGTTAGCATGTATTGCCATGTATAGCCATGTATGCCCATGTACTGCTATATATAGCCATATATAGCCATGTATTGCCATGTATTGCCATGTATTACCATGTACTGCCATGTATAGCCATGTATTGCCATGTATCACCATGTATTGCCATGTATACCCATGCATTACCATGTATTGCCATGAAAAATCGGATGGGTTTATAAATTGAGGGGCTTCTTTTCTGAATTTTACGGTATTGTGCTAACTTGAGACCGTAGGAAATCCTCTTTTCAGATTTTAGATTGATTTCTGCAATACTGTGAATTTACGCGCGAGTCAGTGGTTAAATTTTTGCCGGCTTAGTTGTCCTGAATTTTTAAATAAATTTTATGCCGTTAAAATTGTTATAAATCTTTTCAAATAAAGAGGTTCTGATGTTTTCTTGAAATATTCACTGTTCTTTACGCATGTAGGAATGCCGATTTGAATTTAACACTATTAGAGGGAACGACTAAGGGACTCATTTTTCAACTGAATAATCAATTTATTAATAGAATCTAGGGAGGTATGTTTGAAATGTCCAGACTGTGACGTTGGTCCTTGTGGTGGACTTAACCCTCCCCTCACAGCCATCCTCTCCACCCATTTATTTATGTTTTCAGCCAGTCACTTCCAGTCAGTACAGGAATTGATAGTTCTGCAACGTGCGGAAAAATTGATGTTTTCGAAATGCCAACATCGGCAAAAAAAAAAGATATATATATGTATAGTATATGGCCTCGCTCTTCATGAGTTCTCAGTAGTTCAAAGTGGATAGAGAGCGCCCGCCTTGTGTATGGGAGGTCATATGCACGCATCTTGTTGAGGACTCAGATTTTTTCTTTGTTCCACGCTAGTGACATGCTGATTATTTCATTTTTACATAATTTCAAATGTTAGAAAATTATTAAAAAATATCCGCTTTTTTCTCATTACCAATAAAAATCTGAAGTCTCTGCCCTTTCTGCGTCTGATCTCATGGACAACAGAAGTTTACTTCAAAGGGTTCAAAAGGTCATGGTTCATGGTTTTTAAATTGGTGGATTTCGATCCGTTTGGTGTGTTTCTGTGTTTCAATAAAGGTTCGTTGTTTTTAAAGTTTAATTTTCGCGTTTTCTTAAGTGTTATATTTTTTTAGATTCCCAAACTGAAATTCAAGGATTTTGAAAACGCCAATCCCTTGGTCCCCGAAAAAACTGTTAGCGCACACATGTTAAAACTTTAATTTTGCTATTATTGCCTGTTACTGAATACGCATGCTCTGTTTGTCGTTATAGCCTCCCGCAACACCTTCGGTTGATGTAGAGAGAGCTCTTCATGACTCAGCTAGTCGCCTTACAAGAATGCCGCGAGTTCTTAAGTGACAACCTTTTATATTCCATTCTGTGTAATCCTTCACACAAGCTGTACAACTATCTTAGTCTCTTCTAAAAACAAGTGCGAGATCAATTTAAGGGCTGGGTAAGCTCGCTTTCATCTCCCCCTACCCGTTCTCGTAATAGCTTTATTCATTTTAATGTCAATACTAGCGAATCCGGTAAGGGCCACGTAAATTTGCTCTCTCATTTTCTGGTTTCGAGACCTTACTTTTAGCAATTTTTTTCTTCGACCTTCATTGTGACCGGTAGTTATCTGCGAGCCTAAATACTCTTAAGTTAACGCAAACTTGAAGCAATTCCATATGAGAACCAAACAAAGGCTAAAGGCTAAGACTTCTCGATGTTAAAGTCTTAAATGAAAGCATCCATCGATACGATTATCCTACATTAAATACCTTGGTAGAACTGCTTTATTTAGGGGCAATAAACCAGTTACTACAATGTCGCCACTATTTTCTGCAATTGACTACGTCTCTGAGCTGGCAGCAATAAAAACAGTCGAAAAAAAAGTCGGGAAAGAAAGACACGACAAGTAAAATGCCACGAAAAAAACTCGCAAAAAAATAGAATGTCGCGAATAAAAAAAGTCGCAAAACCAGAAAACGAGACTGTAAATTTGCATAACCCTTACGGGGCTCCGCACAATACGACAATGCTTTAAATAGTCCTACAATGTAGATTTTTTATCATTATCATTCTTACATTTTAAAACCATGCTTTTTTCAGATATTAAGCCTTCATTTTTGTTTGAAATCAAACGTACCCCCGAGTTCTACCTGTTATGTTTTATCAACTGAGACACTATCTATCTATCTATCTATCCTTAATTTTAAAAGGCTATTCTAAAAAGTTAGGAAAGACGGCTCAATTGCCTGAAGAGTGAGATTTCATACTCTTTCAAATAAACCTTACAAAATCTATTTTAATGGAAGTTCGCAATACACTTTTAAACCAGGTCTTGTCTAAACTATGTAAGAGACAAGAAAAAGACTTTTCAATCCACTGACTTTATTCCAAAATAGGACATACATGGTCAACACATGGCTACACATGGAAATACATAGCAATACAGGGTAATAAATAGCAATACTTAGCAATACATGGCTATACACGCAGTACGTGTCAGTACATGTAATACATGGGAGTACATGGCTGTACATGACAGGACACAGCTATACATGGCAGTACATGGCAATACATGGCTATACATGGCAAAACAAAGTAATACATGGTAATACATAGTAATACATAACAATACATGGCAGTACATGGTATAAATGACTATACATGGCAGTACATAGTAATACATGGATATACATGGCTATACATGACATTACGTGGCTATACATGGCAACACATGGCAATACATGCTAATACATAGTAATACATGGCTATACATGGCAATACACCGTAACACATGGTAATACATATGGCAATACATGGTAATACAAAGTAATACATGACAATACATGGCAATACATGGCAAAACATAGCTATACAAAGCTATACAGGAGAATACATGGTAATACATAGTAATACATAAAATACATGGCAATACATGGTAATACATAGTATCACAAGGTAATATATGGGTATACATAGTAGTACATGGTAATACATGGCTATACATAGCAATACATGGTAATACATGGCTATACATGGGAGTACATGGTAACACATGGCTATACATAACAATACATGGTAATACATGGCAATACATGGTAATACATGGCGATCATAGCAATACATGCTAATACATGGCCATACATGGCAATACATGGTAATACATGGCGATCATAGCAGTACATGCTAATACATGGCCATACATGGCAATACATGGTAATACATGGGGATACATGGCAGCACATGCTAATACATGGCAATACATGGTAATACATGGCGATACATAGCAGCACATGCTAATACATGGCGATACATGGCAATACATCGTAATACATGGGGATACATGGCAGCACATGGTAATACATGCATGGCGATACATGGCAGTACATGGCTATACATATTAATACATGGTAATACATTGTAATATATGGTAATACATTGCACTAGATGGCAATACATGGCTATACATGGTAATACATGGCGATACATGGTAATAAATAGTAATACATGATAAAACATGGCTATACATGGCTATACATGGCAATACACGGTAATACATGGCTATACATGGCAATACATGGCTATACTTGGTAATACATAGTAATACATGGTAATACATGGCTATACATGGCTATACATGGTAATACATCGTAATACATGGCAATACATCGCTATACATAGCTATACATGGCAATACATGGTAATACATAGTAATACATGGTAATACATGGCTATACATGGCTATACATGGTAATACATGAGTATACATAATAATACATGGCTATACATGGCATTACATGGTAATACATGGCAATACAGGGCAATACAATGCTATACATGGGTATACATGGCTATACATGGTAATACGTGGCCATACATTGCTACACATGGCATTACATGGCTATACATGAGTATACATGGCTATACATGGTAATACATGGCTATACATGGCTATACATGGCATTACATGGCTATACATGATGGCTATACATGGCTATACATAGGTATACATGGCTATACATGGCATTACATGGGTACACATGGCAATACATGGCTAAACATGGGTATACATGGTAAGACATGGCTAAACATGGCTATACATGGGTATACATGGCTATACATGGGTATATATGGTAATACATGGCTATACATGGCTATACATGGTAATACGTGGCTATACATGGTTATACATGGCAATACTTGGCTATACATGGGTATACATGGTAATACATGGCTATACATGAGTATACATGGCATTACATGGCTATACATCGCAATACATGGCAATACATGGTAATACATGGTAATACATGGCTATACATGGGTATACATGGTTCTACATGGCTATATATGGCATTACATGGGTATACATGGCTATACATGGTAATACATGGCTATACATGGCGATTCATGGTAATACATGGCTATACATGAGTATACATGGCATTACATGGCTATACATCGCAATACATTTCACTACATGGTAATACATGGTAATACATGGCTATACATGGGTATACATGGGTATACATGGTTCTACATGGCTATACATGGCATTACATGGTAATACATGGGTATACATGGGTATACATGGTAATACATGGCTATACATGAGTACACATGGCATTACATGGCTATACATCGCAATACATGGCAATACATGGTAATACATGGCTATACATGGGTATATATGTTAATACATGGCTATACATGAGTATACATGGCATTACATGGCTATACATCGCAATACATGGTAATACATGGCTATACATGGGTATACATGGTTCTACATGGCTATATATGGCATTACATGGCTATACATGGGTATACATGGTAATACATGGCTATACATGGCGATACATGGTAATACATGGCTATACATGAGTATACATGGCATTACATGGCTATACATCGCAATACATGGCAATACATGGCAGTACATGGTAATACATGGCTATACATGGGTATACATGGGTATACATGGTTCTACATGGCTATACATGGCATTACATGGTAATACATGGCTATACATGGGTATACATGGCTATACATGGCTATACATGGTAATATATGGCTATACATGGCTATACATGGTAATACATGGCTATACATGAGTATACATGGCATTACATGGCTATACATGGCAATACATGGCAATACATGGTAATACATGGCTATACATGGGTATAGATGGGTATACATGGTTCTACATGGCTATACATGGCATTACATGGGTATACATGGCATTACATGGCTATACATGGCAATACATGGCAATACATGGTAATACATGGCTATACATGGGTATAGATGGGTATACATGGTTCTACATGGCTATACATGGCATTACATGGGTATACATGGCAATACATGTGTATACATGGCAATACATGGGTATACATGGCAATACATGGCTATACATGGCATTACATGGCTCTACATGGGTATACATGGCCATTTTTATACATTTCTTGATACACTTTAATAACCCTACTTAAAGTACCTACCAAAAATCACGAAGGGACCGCTTACAATAGGTAGATTTTGTGACATTAATTCTGCAGTCATACTTGGATACTCTTTTGCGTTACGTGTCATCAGTGACATTCTGTGGAGCAGCTGTTATGAAAGTTATGGACCAAAAGACCCTCGTTAAGCGCAGATGAAGTTATAAGGTGCATATAACAGTGTATATTGTAACACTAAGTGAGTTTGCCAGACACAAATCTTTGATTGGAAACCTTGCCAGACACTCTTTCTCTTTCTTTGACCGGAATAAGACTCGGCCCCAAACAAGCAAGACGAGTGAATGATTCAAAGGCTAGCTTATCACTAGCACAACGATGGACGATTACAGAAATTCGCCGATAATCAAATTCTGTGCTGACTTATTCCCTGCCCACAGATGTTCTTTCGCTATAAAGTTTAAAATAAGACTAGAATGCGCGAGCGTGAATTGATCAAACGTCGTTTTAATTTGTAAGGCTTACTTTCCGGCAAATAAAATGAACTAAATGTGAAAAGTAAAATAAAAACAGCGCAAAATTAAACTTCTAAATCTTTTCTGTCGTGAATGCTAACGCAGAAACTTCACGATTTCACGGTTTCAAGGGCTTATTCTAAATAGGAAAAGTTCACTGCCAAAGGTACACACGAAATCTAAACCGCCCCAACTATTAACTAAAAAACTAAGAAACAAGGTATTGAAATTGATCCCTTAATGATATACATTCCGATCACTACCACGAGAATTAAGTGTCCATCTTAATTGTCACGCAATGTTATAATCTCACACATTTCTTATGGTTTAGAATAAACTATTCTCGAAACTGAGAATGTTTTGATCAAAGCTGTGTAAATCGAACCGAAAGTGTGCATGAAACCTTGCGTTTATTTCCGGTCGATTTATCCCGCCATTTGTATGGAATATGTGTGAACATCTTCATTATGAATCGGTACATTTCAAAGAGCTACACGACGAGGAAGAATACTATTGACCGACAACATACAGAGCGGAAGCAGCTGTAGTGTCAACTATTACTAGTGTGTAGAAATAATGAACAGTAGGCGACAAGCAAAGAGGAAACGTCGTCACGTGGTACAAATTCGTGTAAACGTGATTCTTTACCTCTCTATAGTACTCCAAAGTACCGCCTTTTTGTCTTTAATAGTAATTTTTTGATCAAACTGTTTTCCCCAAAAGGGAAACTACAGTTGAATCCCGATAACTCGAACCCTCGCTAACTCGAACTTCGCGCTAACTCGAACCAAAATGGGTTTTCCGCTGGATTTCCGTCATACATTTACTGTTCGGTAGTTACAGGCTTGTAATTTTTAAATTTGCATCCATGCTGCAGGATACGTGCGACTAAATGTGTGCAACGGACGATAGTTTTGTATTAGTACAAACTGTTTAACTGTCTCCCGTATTCTGTAGTCGAGTTTTGTGAGGTAGTTATGTTCAAACCTTGGACACAATATGTGTGACTGAAATCAGGGATTCTTTTTTTTTTCTCGCGACATGCGCAACCTCCTTTAGGATTATGACTCAGTACTTTACAATGTGGGTGAAATAATATTCTGCTAAGGACTCCGTCTATTTGGTTTTTCCAAGATCGTAATGCTCTGTGCTTTTCATTACACCTGGCCTAATTTCTTCTAGAGGAAATCCAGAAAACCAAGCGCAGTGTGATTGTTCTCTTTTTATCTTCTTCTTGTAGCGAGTTTCAGATTTAGTTTAGTGTATCTGTGTGTTCAGTTTGTATTTTCTGTGGCAGCTCTTCATTTCTTCTTACTGCATGTTAACCTAATCTGACCGAGTTGTGTGGGTTCCCTGTGTTAAAGCTGAAAATGTTTAACGCTTAATTTTGACACCGAACCGATTTTGGCGGATTTTTAGTATGTTGCTAGATAGGCCACCCTTACTTGAATGGCGTTGAAAATAATTCTGTTGCAATTAGTTTGATGTTGAGCCTCGAAAATGCCTAGATTGACTGGACTATTGTTAATTAGTAAAATCCAACTAGTGGTCTATTATCAATGCTGCGTTCTGATTAGTTGAGCTACTAGTAGGCTATAACATATAGCCTAGTAGCGAAAAGCGCGCGCTTATTGGCGGCAAAAAGGGATTAAAGTCTAGCTTTAAGTAACTAAAATTCTTTTATTCTCGAATTTTTTGACTAACTGGTTGGATTTTACTGAAACAATTATTCTTCTCGCCCTCATGGCCTCTGAGTCAATAGCCCAGAGCCCATTCGGGCTCAAGGAATAATTGTTAATTAAAAACGATTAACGTTTTTACGGCCCAATACGCATGTGCAGATAAAATGATGGGTGCGGAAGCTACGTGGTTGTTACGCCATACTGACGACCCCCAAAGAGGGCGAAACAGCTGTCTATGGCTACAATCCTGCTCTGTTTTGGGTTCTTTCGGTGTCGTGTTGATGTCTTGCAGAGTTAATTTTTACGTAGTACGATCAGCATTGCAGTATTCTGCTTGCAGAATTTAACTGGGTCGGCTTCGTCTCGAATTTTTTTTTTTTTTGTATTTTAATGAATTTTTTGTTTTAAAATGTTTTACATTTTTTTTACATTCTGACTTATGAACACGGAACACGTAAAGAAAAGATACAAAAAACGGAAAGGAAAACTAAACATTATACATCGCAGACTAACACACAATTACATACTTACAAAAAAGAAAACAAACGAAACAAAAAACCCAGTACCTTCTTTTCCATTTACATGAAAAAAAAAAGTAAAATAAAATAAATAAATAATAAAGATTAATAATAAATAAAGTAAGCGGAGAAGAGATCGTATGCTAATCAGTTTTATATTTGCCCCATTTCATATTGTGGGTCTCCAACTTATTGTTTGACTCAGCGATCATTGTCTCTATTAAGAAGACAGTATTAATTTTGGAATGAAGAACTCTGATGGAGGGAGGATATTTGTTCTGTCTACAAGAGTATAGATATTGTTTTGCCAGTAATAAAATATGATTCACAAATATCTCATCCTCACATCCAATAATACCAAACAGTATATCTTTGTCTGAAAGATTTTCAATCTTGACCTTATGATCAACAAGCCATTTTATAACCTCAGACCAGAAATTCTCAGTATAATGACAAGACAGGAAGAGATGTTCGAGGGATTCGTCCGATTCACCACACAAGGAGCACGCTGGAGAAGGTATAATACCAATTTTGCATAAGAAGGTATTTGTCACAAGGCATCTGTTTAATAATTTATACTGAAATTCGCGAGTCTTTGTATCTAAGGCAACACGATATGGCAAGCTATAGATCTTTGTCCAGTTCAAAGTATCATTGACAAAATTAACATCAAACTTTAGTTTAGCAGTTGGTGGAGTGACGATTCTGTTTCGAAGTTCTTTATAGACAATTTTCGAATACGCTTTTTCAAGTAAAACAATTTGACCACTTAAGCGTAACTTAATCTCATCACGCAAATTGAATGGTGTGTCACCTGTATAGATGCAGGATTTCAACGATTCACGCCATTGAGTTGGTAGAGCGTCTATTAAAGAGACAAGCCTAAAAGCATCCAGCGGCGAAAGGTTCAAGACTCTCAACTCGCTTTTGATTATAAGTTCATGTTTATTCGAGATTAAATCACCCACTCGAAAGATCCCTTTCTCAGCGAGATTTCGAAAATACACAGACTTGTCACCAACACAAATAAATTTGTTGTTCCATAAGATAACTTTTGACAAGTCTTTTCCATTTAAATCCTGTATATTTAAATTATTTACCGCAGAGCACTTTGCAAAAGATTTTAAGCATTCTTCATAAAAGGCTGGTAATTTGATAGTCAATTTCTTCAAATCAAAGTCGCAACATAAGACTAATTTACCACCAACAGGTTTCAGATAATGCAAAAGGATTATTTTCCATCCACTCGGTTGATCATTTGCCAATTTCTTGCAGCAAAGTATTCTTTGTGTTTCAATTATGGAGTTTAAATGTGGGGCTTTAAGTCCTCCATCTTCGATATCACTGATAAGTGCAGAGCGTTTAACTTTATCCTTTCCTTTCCATATAAAATCAAAGATAATTTTGTTCGCTTCTTTCACAAATTCTTTATCCAATGATATCAAGCTCGTGCGATATAAGAAGATAGGGATAATAAAGGTTTTGACAATTTGAATTCTCCCTATGATAGTCAAATCCCTCCACCTCCAGATTCGTAGCTTAAGTTGGATGGAGCTGATTAATTCATTGATGTTTAGCTTTTGTTTTGCTTGAATGTCATATGTTGGGGTCGACACAGAAATTTCGACGCGTTGATTGGACTATTAATCTGTCTTTAATCGCCAAGTTTCTCGTGCTTGGTTCGATCGGTGATCACTGGTCATGAACGGTGAAAACTGAACATAAAATAAGCAAAAATGACAAATAAACCTAAAGAAAACCTAAATAAACCTAAAGCGACACTAAAGAGCAAAACTACTTACATTCTGTGCGATGCAATCGATGAGAAATTCAAAACATTTGCTCTATAACACTACACTTGAAAACACGTGGTGATCTGCTTTTGCTGTGGTCATGTGACCATCCGAAACTAACATGATATAAGTAGTCACGTAGTGTCCAAAAGGGAAGTGAACGCAAAAATAAATCAAAATAAAATTTGGACTAAACATTCCGCCGGCCTTGGGACAACCCAGTAGGTAGGCCCAACGTCACTAGCCTAGACTAATTATTCTCAAGATCGTTCTCCAGTAGGCATAGCTTCTGAATAGGTCGGATGAACACAGAGTCCTTTGTCTTGACTTTCGCTGTGCGCACCAGGCCGTCGGGGCCAGGGAAGACCTCTAGGACTCGTCCAAGTTTCCAGCATCCTCTCGGCACGTTGTCATCAACTAACAGGACAAGGGCCTTCGGCTTCAGGTTAGGTAAGACCTTTCTCCACTTTCCTCGGGCTTGCAGGGTAGGTAAATACTCACGCAACCACCTCTTCCAAAATAGGTCTGCCAGAAATTGTACCTGCCTCCATTTCCTTCTGTGATACTGATCTGCTTTCTCAAATATGCCAGGGGGTAGGCAGATAGTCTTCCTCTGCATTAAGAAATGCGCTGGCGTGAGTGGCTGAAGGTCATTTGGGTCGTCTGAATTGGCGGTGAGCGCTCGCCCATTTAACACTCGTTCAACTTCAGTCAACAGCGTCTGAAGAACTGCTTCCGTAACTACTTGGGTCCCTAGGATAGACTTCAGAACAGTCTTAGCACTTCGCACCATCCGCTCCCAAATCCCAGACATGCTAGAAGCAGTTGGCGGCTGGAAGACCCATTTGCACCCTCGTTGTAGAAGCTCTTGCACAATTTGTTGCTGGTTCCACTGCTCGATCGACTCTCTCAGCTCTCGTTCACCGCCGACAAAATTTGATCCTCTGTCACACCTTAGTTCAGTCACTTCACCACGACGGTTTATAAATCGTCGCAGACACATTATGAAGTCGTTTGAGTCCATCGAGTGAACCAATTCAAGATGTACACTACGTGTCGTCAGGCAGGTAAATAAGCAGCACCACCGTTTGGCTGTTCCTCTTCCATGCTTGACGTATAAAGGACCGAATAGATCCATTCCTGTGTAGGAGAATGGGGGTTCGTACGCCATCATCCGGCTTCTTGGCAGGGGAGCCATTTGCTGAGTCATCGGCTTGGCATTCAACTTCTTACAAACAAGACACCGACCCAGGACAGAACGAGTTAACACCCTTATTTGTGGGATCCAGAACGTCTCTCGAACCCTTGCTATGAGGTGTTCACGCCCCAGGTGACCAATTGATGCATGGGTGTGGCGGACCATCAGGACTGTCGCTGGATGATCTCTGGGCAGTATTATTTGATTCCTGGCAGTGTCAGCAGCTGGTGGTGATGCTATACGTCCCTTGACTCTCAAAACACCATGGTCGTCTTGCATTGGGTTCAAACTAGCGATCTTACTGGATCCCCTGACTTCGCCCCTGGTCTTTAGATCCTTGATCTCTTGATCGTAGGCTGCGTGCTGGACGATCTTTGCGATGGATAAGGTAGCAGCATCGTAATCTTCTAAAGTCAGATGACCTGTGTGGACAGTCTTCCGGTCACGGATGAAATGAGTGAAGCGTGTGAGCCAAGCCACTTGACGTCTGAGACGGTTCCAATCAGAGGAGGTGCTTATTATTTGTTGCATGGTGGTCTCAACAGGTGTGGCGGGGGGGCAATTAGACTGTACGCTTGCCTGGCGGGTCTTGACATTGGTGTTTATGTCAGTACAGTTAGCATGGGTTTCTTTCTTAAGCTCTAGGCCTTCATCGGGGACTTCTCGAAGGCTTGCGTTGGGCCAAAAGGATTCAGGTTGCCATAAGAACTCTGGTCCTCGTAGCCAGCGGTGATCAAGGTTTAGCTCAGAGGGGTTCAAGCCACGTGACGCATCGTCGGCTGGGTTCAAGACACCTGGCACGTGGTTCCAGTCGTCTGGCTGCGAGTTTCCTCTGATTTCTTCGACTCGATTAGCGACATAGGTCTGGAAACGACGCCTTTCATTCTTCAAGTAGTGGAGAACTATTTCGCTGTCTGTCCAGAACTTGGTGCTCTGAATAGGAAGGTCCAACTCTTCTCTCAGCATCTTATTCAAGCGTGTAGACAGAACAGCAGCTTGGAGTTCAAGCCTTGGAATGCTTGTGAACTTGACAGGTGCATTTCTTGCTTTCCCCACAACAAACGAGCAGTGAATAGACCCATCTGGATTCTCGACTCTTAGATACGCAGATGCACCGTAGCCAATTTCAGAGGCATCAGAGAAGATATGCAGCTGTAGTTTGCATTTGGAAGCATCTGTTCCAGCTGGCAAGTAGCAACGTGGGATGCGCAGTGCAGAGAGGGATGACAGCTGTGAGGTCCAAGACTTCCATCTGGCTAAGAAGTTTTCTTCGAGTGGCTGGTCCCAGTCTACCTTAGCCTTCCACATATCCTGGATAATTACTCTGGCAGTAAGGGCCACAGGCGCAGCAAACCCAAGAGGGTCATACAGGGAACAAACGGCGGACAGTACTCCACGCTTTGTTTCGGGTCGATTCAAGTTCTTGATGTCAAATCCAAGCTCATCTGTTTCAGCAAACCAGCGAATCCCTAGCGCCCTTTCCACTGGCAGTTCGTCTAAGTCAAGATTCAGATCTGGTGTGGCTCTTTTCTCGGTGGGAATGGTTGCCAAAACATTCTTACTGTTCGTCATGAATTTCGTAAGGTTGAAGCCACCGTGATTCAGGATTTTCACTAGGTCCGATGCTACAGTAGATGCTGCATTCTCCTCACTGAAGGATGGCAGAGCATCATCAACATAAAAGTTCCTGTCAACAGTTGCAACAACTTGCGGGTTGAACCTTTCAGCATTGTCACTGGCTGTTCTTCTCAGGGCCCAATTTGCAACGCAAGGGGACGAGGTTGCTCCAAATATGTGTACTTCCATAACATAGACATCCGGGGGTTTGTCGTAATCATCTGTCCACCAGAGGAATCGTAGAGCTTCTTGATCTTGTTTACGCACACGCACTTGATGAAACATTGCCTCGACATCAGCGGCTACCCCTACATGCCCCTGTCGAAATCGCAGCAGCACACCAACGAGACTGTTTGTCATGTCTGGCCCTTGAACGAGATTCTTGTTTAGAGATGTTCCTTCATACTCAGATGCGGCATCGAAGACGATACGGAGCTTGTCAGGTTTGTTGGGATTAGTCACTGGATGATGAGGTAAGTACCAAGTTATCGAGCTTTCTCTAGCTGCTTCTTCAGGGGACAATTTGCGTGCATAACCCTTCGAGATGTACTCAGTCATGACTCCACGGTACTTAGCAGCCATTTGCTCATTTCCTGCTTTGGTCAGGCGTCGTCTAAGCAATTCTGCTCGTCTTTCAGCTAAAATGCGATTGTTTGGCAGCTTTGGCTGATCTTCCTTCCATAGTAGGCCAACTTCATAATGCCCGTCTACAAGGGTAGTAGTTTCTTCAATGATTTTTAGGGCTCGTTTGTCTTCCACAGATAAGGGCTTCTCTCCTGCTTTCAATGTTCCATAGTCTTCGATCTTCCAAAACCTTTCAACAAAGTCGTCAGGTTTGTGTCCAACAGAGATGAAATTGAGCTCAGCTCTTCTTGTCCCAGCGATAGTCAATGGACCTGAAATGCTCCAACCGAGAGGGTACCGATAACCGTAGAGGCCGCTCTTGTTGTCTTTCGGGATTCTGACTTCCTTCTGCAAGTGTGCAACAGGGACGTTACTCCCCACAATGATCGAGACTCGTTCAAAGTCCACCACTGGGAATGTAAGGTCTTGAAGGTGCGGATACTTATGGACATCTACTGTCCCCGGCAAAACTCGTTCTGATTGATTCAGGTCAGGGAGAACGTAAGCTTCATTAACATCAATGTCTTCACCGTATGCTTCTACAGGACTGAGAGTAAAGGAAACGCGTCGACTCTCCACCAGCTCCTCGCTGTTCGTAATAGTCTTAATCCCGATTTGCTCCGAGATCCCTTTCAGGTCAAGATGATCAGCAAGCTCTTTGTCAATGAGGGTATCGGTACAGCCATTGTCAAGAAATGCATATGTAGAAAGGGAACCACCGTTCTCTGCAGTAATGGTTACAGGAACTACATTTAACAAAACTTGGGCTCTTGTGGTGCTGACACCGGCAGATGTAATCGAAGTCTGTGGCCTGTCGCTGGGCGGCTGTCTTGTGCCTTGCTCCATTTGGTTGCCGGGTTATTGGGTCAGCAGTCGGAGTACTGTATCGGTTAGTGGGGTTATGAGTGTTCTTGTTTCCAGGAGTTCTGCGTCCATTGTTGTTGTCCCTATGCAGTATTGGTAAGTGGTGTCCAGGACACAGAGAACAAGCTGGTGGCTCAGGACAGGAAGTACCACTGTGATTGGGATTATGGCAACCACAGTTAAAGCAGAACCCATACGATGCTGCATATTGTCGACGCACGGCTACACGGTCACACTGTTTGACGATTGGGCACTCCTGGAGTCGGTGGGGAGTAGACTTGCAAATTGCACAGTTCGCAGAGTTCTCTTTCTTGGGGGCGTTCTTAAGCGATGTGGCGTTGATCGTAGCATTTTTCGTGGGCAGGTCCGATCCTTTAGAAGCTTTGGGGGGGAACTTGTTTGTCCTGTTTTCTCCCCTTTGCGGCTGCATTCCAAACACTGGGTCATTCCTTATTGACGCTTGCCTTTTCACAAATTTTGCAATGTCCTTTAGTCGTGCAGTTCCACCACGGCTAACAATCTCGTAGTTTTCGGTCTGCCACTTGGTGATTAAATCATTTGGGAGTCTGTTTACGATTCTTCTCAAATTGGTAGCTACGCTTGCTTCGCGTTCCACATCTCCCTTCAGAACCTTGGTTGAAGTGTTCAGCTTCTCGGCAAAATTAAGCAGACCCATGTTGTCACCATAGGCAAGTTTGGGGCCTGAGACTAACTCTTCGATGCAGGCTTGCGTCACCTGAATAGGGCGACCAAAGCGTTCCTCTAAGATCTTCATTAGCTCACTATAGGAGGAGCCTCGGTTTCTTTTGATGACCTCCAAGGCTTCTCCTTTCAGGAACTTCGGTAAGTACTCTACCCGCTGCGCATCAGTTAGTAGCTCACTTTCAAGGTGAGTATGTGCCTGTTCTTTGAAGAACGGGAAGTCTGCTGGGTTGCCATTAAAGGGTGTAGGAGAGATTCCGTTCAGAAGCTGTACCTTCCACATGGCTGCTACATGGTCTTTAGGGGCTTGCTCTATTACTTTGTCTTCTGGCTGAGACTTAGGTCTATACTGGAAGGTTCGTGGGGCTTGGTATGGTGGCTGCTGGCATTCAGTGACTGGCAGTGCTCCCTTGTTTGCAGTATCGGCAATATTGGATTTGACCTCAGTGGCTGGCTTTTCCTTGCACGAACCAGGTGCTGTGTCTTGGGGGGTGGAGCAACTGACAGGTATAAGAGGCAGTGAAGGTTTGGGTGTCGGTGCTGGGATTTTTGGTGTTCGGGGTTCTGAATCATCAAGTTGAATTTGAGGTGACTGTCCCAGTGGTTTCTCCTCAATGGGATAGGTTGTCTGAACAATATTGTCCACACCATTAACAACACCAGTTTCCTCGTCGAACTCATTTTCAATCTTCCAGTCCAGCTCAGCTAGAACGGCTTCGTCCTCGAGTAGTCTCAATTCCTTCTTTGCGCTCCGCTCATGCTCTGCTTTGACCAATTCGGCTTCTTGTTGAGCCTTACTCTTCGCCAACTCAGCTTCCTCTTGTGCCCTACTCTTCGCTAACTCCAATTTCTTTTTTGCTAAAAGCATGGCTCTAAACCTTTCTTTCCGGGACGACGAAGAGGATCTTGAAGTAGTGGAGCTCTGAGACTGGTGCGACTTGTGACTTTTAATGGAGCGTTCATCATCACGTTTTTGTGTTTCTTGATCAGTCCGTATTTGGGTTTCGCATTCTTCTATTGTAAACATCATCTGTTCTTTGAGGGACTTGAACCTTTGCTGTACTTCTTGTAGTCGTTTGCTGTCACGTATGCCTGGCAGGTACTTCGAGTGTACAGTCTCAAAGGATTTCCAAATGATAGCTAAACGATCTACTATTTTGCGGGCGGACAAGTGCTCCCAATTAGTGTAGAGGAGAGTTTGGAGCTGCTGTGTTTCAAAGGCAACTTCTTTAGATTCCTTGTTCCACAAAGATGCAAGTCTGCGTTGTTCGCTTATTTCGCGTTGATACACAAGTTCACCAAAATCAATTTGAGTATTTGGTACGGGGTCCTGGCATAGGGAGTATCCAACTGCTCCTTTCGCTGAGTCCTCAGGGTCCATTCCGCGATCCACTATCGCGCGGTCCAGTCCAGAGATTCCTGCGATTCCGTTCGGTCGGTTCGGAGCGTTCGTTTTCTCGAGAATCCAGGTGAAAACACAGTTTTCTCTTCGTACTTTGTAGAATTTTTCACAATGTTGGGGTCGACACAGAAATTTCGACGCGTTGATTGGACTATTAATCTGTCTTTAATCGCCAAGTTTCTCGTGCTTGGTTCGATCGGTGATCACTGGTCATGAACGGTGAAAACTGAACATAAAATAAGCAAAAATGACAAATAAACCTAAAGAAAACCTAAATAAACCTAAAGCGACACTAAAGAGCAAAACTACTTACATTCTGTGCGATGCAATCGATGAGAAATTCAAAACATTTGCTCTATAACACTACACTTGAAAACACGTGGTGATCTGCTTTTGCTGTGGTCATGTGACCATCCGAAACTAACATGATATAAGTAGTCACGTAGTGTCCAAAAGGGAAGTGAACGCAAAAATAAATCAAAATAAAATTTGGACTAAACATCATAGGTAAAATGTACTCCTAAGATTTTAGCTGATCGTTTAATTTTTATGTTGTTCAGAGTGGCTTCTTGTACGGTACAGGCCAGGTTACCCAGTAACAAAAGCTCTGTCTTTTCGTGGTTAACCTTTAGGCCAGAGCAAGTTCCATAATCTTCTATAAGTTTAAGAAAGTTTGTTAGAGAGAGGTCATCCTTTAAAAACCCAGTCAGGTCATCTGCGAAAAGACTTAATTTGATCTCTTCTTTATCGACTTTAATACCACGAATGTCATTACTGTTACGTATGTTAACACATAAAACTTCTAATGCTATAATAAATAAGTAAGCAGAGAGAGGATCTCCCTGTCTTACTCCTCTTTCAACTGCAAAGGATGAAGTTGCAAAGCCATTATTTAAGACACAACTCGAAACATTCTTGTAAAAAGTGTGGATCCATTGAATAAAAGATGGTCCAAAACCAAAAACGGATAACGTTCGAAATAAGAAGTCCCTACTAACTGTGTCAAAAGCTTTTTTAAAATCTATACAAACCATTCTTCCGTCAATACTGTATCTCTTTGAGAATTCCATAACGTCCTCTATGGTTCTGACCGCGTGGAAAATGGTTCTACCCTTTACATATGCAGATTGATTGAAATGTATGATGTTTGGTAAAACATTCTCCAATCTCTTGGCAATGGCTTTTGAACCGATTTTAACATCCACATTAATAAGCGAAATCGGTCTCCAGTTTGATAAGTCCCTTTTGTCTTTGTCCTTCTTTTCTATTAGGGTAATAATGGCTTCTTTCTGAGAGTTTGAGAGCTCACCATGATCATAAGAGTAGTTTAAGCTGTCTACTAATAGCTGTCCTAAGAGGCCCCAAAAAGCCCTGTAAAATTCGACTGTTAGTCCGTCATTGCCTGGTGACTTGTTACTTTCAAACAGCTGAAGACTTTTGTAACACTCTTCAACCGTTAATTTTCCCTCGCAAATTTGAACATCAGTATCAGAGAGTTTTGGCATTTCAGGATTGTTTAAAAAAGAGTTTAACGTGTGTTCAGATGGGCTAAGAGGGTCACGCTCACAAAGATTAGAATAAAAATTTTGAATTTCTTGCAATATTTTTTTAGGATCCGTGATTAGAACTCCATTATCGTCAAAAACCTTACGGACAGAACTCTTAGCTTTCTTATGTGTTTCAAGGTTTAAAAAGAACTTATTGCTTTTTTCTCCTTTTTCATACCAAGTGGCTTTCGATCGGATTATAGCACCTTTTGCTATCTGCTCATAGATAGAATCATATTCCATTTTTAACAATTCAAACTCTTCCTGGTTCTCAGGAGTTGGTGAACTACCGCATCTCTCTTCCGAAATCTTCAAAGAAGCCTCAATATCAGAGATCTTTCTTCTCCTTTCACGTGCTTTTTCTTTGCTATACTTTATTGTAATTTGTCTAATCCTGTACTTAATTAAATCCCACAACAGCCTTTTATCTATAACGTCTTTGAACTCCTCTAACCACAAAGGCATACTTTCATTTATCAGTGCAACAAAGTCGTCGTCATTTACAAGACTAGCATTAAACTTCCAGAAAGAGGGGCCGTGTTTTGGTTTGTCTATGCTATTAAGATGGAGAAAAATTGCCGAATGGTCTGAATTTATCGAAGGAATGATATCGGACTTCTCAATGTCGTCTTGGCATACATCGCTAATCAGCCAATAATCAAGTCTTCTTTGAATGAAAGGATTTCTTTGACGCCACGTAAAGCGTTTAGAGTCCGGATTTCGTATGCGCCAAATGTCAACCAAATCAAAATCCAGGCATAAGTCTTGTATGTGTTTTACAGAATCTTTTCTGAAAGGTCTACCACCGGAACAGTCAAGATCAGAGTCGAGTGTTACATTAAAGTCTCCCCCGAGAATAATTCTAAGCTCTTCATTAACGACGCGGTCTTCAATATTTTTGTTTAACTTATCAAAAAAACGGCATTGGTCTTGAACCTTGTTTGGAGCATAAATATTTACAAACAAAAATGGCGAACCTTGGACCTCAGCTTCAATTATAATGGAGCGGCCCTCGTCATCACAACTAATAGTTCTTGGATTAAAATCTAAGTCACTTCTCACTAGAATCATCACTCCACAACTATGATTAGAGCCGTGAGCAAAAAAGAGCTTACCTCTCCATTGTGTTCTCCAAATGTCTTCAACGTCAACAGTGCTATAGGTCTCTTGAAGGAAGATAATATCATACCTCCGTTCATTTAGCCAGGTAAAAAGGGCTTTCCTTTTCGTGGCGGCTCGAACCCCTCGCACATTAAGAGAAAGTAATTTAAAATCAAAAAGTTCTTTCATGAATGGGATCAGGAAGAAAAAATAAATTATGCGCATACAAATAATTTTCACCGCAGTGGTACAAAAAATTGAAAAGAGGTGGCAACTGAGGTGCAAAAACACACAGCACGTAGGTAGACAATACACACAAAACGCACAAATACTCACAAAACAAAAAACAACAAAGGAAATAACAAAAGGACAAATAAAACAAAGAAAAACAAACAAACAAAGAATACATTACACAACGAAGTTTTAAGAAAGAGCGAAAAAAGGCGGCGAGGTAATTATTACCTATAAGACGCTGCCACAGAGCTTGGGACAATCGTTTCAACTACACCAATTGTTCTAACATGCCACTCCCGTTACAAAAAAAGATTGATGAAAAGCATAAAACAAAAGTCAAATAAAATAAACTAAGTCCAAAAAAACCTAGATTTGTCTATAAGGGAACAAATCGTCCATCGATAAACAATTTATCGGGTTCTGGTTTGCTAAAGAAAGCAGTCTTTCCCTCCTCTCTTGCTTTTTTGAGACGTGGCCACTGCTTTTTTCTTCTTTCGCTTATTTCTCTAGGAAAATCCGCGTAGACCTTAATGTCGATATCATCAGCCAGCTCACGTACTCTTCGAAAGACCAGCTCACGCTCTGGAAATCTCAAAAAACGAACAATCACCGGTCTAGTTTCGCCCGTCTTCTTCTTTCCTATTCTGTGAGCTCGCTGGAATTCAATATCTGCTGCGTTTTCCATCTCCAATTCGTCGCTAAGGAATTTTCGTGCAACTTCATGCGTGTTCTCAGCTCCATCAGCAGATTCTGGAAAACCGAAGAATCTTAGGTTTTCTCGCCTGTTGTACACCTCTTGATACAATATTTTGTCCTCAAGTTCCTTGATTTTGACTTCGTTTTCTTTATCATTCTTCTTTAGGTCTTCAATTTCGGCGTTTGCAAATTCCATTGACTTGCTGAGGTCGTTAACTTCGCCTTCCAATTTTCTTGTCTTCTCGCCAGTCTTATTCAGCTCAGTTTCGAGCTTATTAACCGACTTCTCCAAAGCGGAGAAGCGTTCAAATATACCTTCTAGATTCTGTAACCTGCTTTCTACTCCTGCGAGCATTTCGAAGATCCGTTCCAATTGTGTCGCGATTTTTTCTGTCATGTTCAGGGCCTCCAGAACTTGATCGTCCTCGCTAAATACTACGCCAATGTTCGGTTCCGAACGAGGACTGTTGCAAGCCTTTTTTCCTTCTGGAGAGCAAATATCGCTATCAGAGCTGATACTAACACTTGCCTTCGTTTTCCGTTTACAACTTTGAGCCATAGACTAGGTTTAAGGACTACAAATTTTTAAGAAAGGACAAAAAGTTCACGGGAGTGAAACATCCGTCTTCACTCGCACATGGTCGCCCCAGTCGTGTTGATGTCTTGCAGAGTTAATTTTTACGTAGTACGATCAGCATTGCAGTATTCTGCTTGCAGAATTTAACTGGGTCGGCTTCGTCTCGAATTGCACCATGGGGGCCGTTTTGGGGGACGCTCAGCTGTTGTTTCGCACTTTCTACTTGGAACCCGAAACGCTACTTACATGTAAATCAAAATGGGCAAATTTATCTGTTGTGTACCTGGATGCACCAACAACTGGAGAAATTCACCAAATATGAAATTTCACACTTTACCAACTGAACCTAAAGTAAAACGGACGTACGTACGACTAATACGAAATGCAACCTTGAAGAAAGACGCGCCGACCACAAGGGTTCATCGTGGAGCGCATTTTCCAAATAGAGTGAGGATGAGTAGGAATGAACTTCCTTCAATATTTCCCTGGACTACCATCCCAAAGAACCGCCGTGTTTTAAAGAAAACGCAACTGCCTTCGAAGGGTAAAAAAATGCGCTCACAACAACGAGAAAAAGATCTGGTACTTGACAGCAACGAATGTGAGAAATTGGAGGAAGATAAAAAGAATGCTGTTCATGTAAACTTTGATAAAAAGATTCGTAAAGACCAAGCTTGTCAAGTGGAAACGAAGTTTGTGGTAAAGACCAAGGTTGTCAAACGGAAGGTGTCAACGAATTAAAACATCTTAGAATTGAACTCGCTACTCTAAAAACGGAGATTAAATCGCTGCGCCAATGCCATTAGTGAAGCAAGCACAAAACCAAAATGTGACATTGATAATTACAAACACAGTGATGAAAACATTTCGTTTTACACTGGCTTTCCCAAATTTGATACTTCGCTATTATGTTTTGATTTGTTGAAAGTAAAAGCTGCAAATTTGTGTTACAGTAACAATGGGAAGACAAATTTTGATCCTCAATATAAAAAGCCCGGAACCAAGCGAAAGCTGACTATCTGGCAAGAGTTTACTATGGTACTGTTAAGACTTGGGCTTTTTGAGAAAGATTTAGCTGAACGGTTTCGTGTGTCAGTGGCCACTGGGTCGTCCGTTTGCAGGACTTGGATGCTACTCAGATTTTACACTGATTTGAAGTAAAATAAAGATCATCAGTAGCTTAACTCTATTAATTTTGACTTTAATGAACATTCATATAGTCCACCTTCCAGTCTTACAGTCTTAAGCATCGCAAATACGCATTTGCACACCTCGAATAGCCAAATGATTAACAAATGATGCCAAAATCAACCGTTTCTGGGTTCTGAATCCGGGTCAGAAAGTTATAGCCCGCATACTTGTTTTAGACGCCATCCAGCCTTCAGTTCAGTATAAAGACAACTATGCATGTTGTTAATCTCTGTGTTATCGGTTATTGTACTGAAGCATTACACAAGCCTGTAAATAGTCCACGAGAGCATGCTCTTAGCTTGTGAATCGTTGAACGATGAGTTAAGAATAGAGAATACTCGTTGAGCGGCTGCAGACGAGGGCTGCACCAGCAGAACCTTCATAACTGCAGAAGACCAATGGGGTAGGTTATCAGATTGTTGCCTCCACCACTTCACTTTATCTTCTTCCCAGGGTATGATGACGTCCTGGGCGGCAGCAAGATAGTTAGGCAGTCTCTAAGATATGCACAGGGTGACCTCTGCCGCCTGCCGGACCATATTTGACCGTGGGTTTTAGCACTGACCTCAATATTTTCCAAAAACAATACAGAAATAAAATGCAAACTGAATTATTCTAGAGCTATGATGGGTTTTTTTGTTTTCAATGCATAAAAGCTCGGATTATGCTAGCAGTGCTAAACTGAAATAAAAGCTTAAAATAATGCTCGTTTTGCTGCATTATGCTTAAAATTATGCTAGCACAATCTACCAAAGCCTAGTCGAGCCTACTTTTGTTGCTTTCCTTTAGCACTCGCAAACACATTTCCACGGCCTTTCGTTCCAATTCTTTCAAAGTTCTTTAAAGAACAGTGAACTTAAAACCACCCACAATGCCTTTCGGGATTGTCGTGTGCGCTTTTTCCCACAACCTTTCTCGAAATAGCTGTATTCAAATTTCAAACACTTACTTGCCGGAATTTCTGAATATTTTACTTTACGTCGAGGCTAACCCTGTATAAATGTCAAGTCATTCCGCTTAACTGTTGTTGCCCAGCAAAAGTTCGGAGCTGAAGATGGCTTCCAGTAAGAGATCAGTGACTGTGTTTTTTGCGGCAATGTTTCTGGTTGGAGGTGCTTTAAGCCAATCCAGTGAGTATACCATCTATTGAGTATTTTTGTCTACATAAAGCGAATTATTTTTTTTACATGCATTAGCGAGTCAGATTGACGCGGCAACTGTCATTATTTTCTTGTGAATCATACGTTGCAGAATAACGAAGAAGTATTCAAAATACGTAGTTTTGTTGAATATGGTTTTAGTAAGGCTGTTTTGAAGTGTTTTTATCTCTGGTGATGTTGCGAGATGCAAACGATGAGGAAGCATTGCCGATAGGTCATGCGACCTTGCAACAGTTCAACAAATTAGAAAGTTTTAAATAATAAAAACATATTTTAAAAGGTTTCTTTAACAGAATGTAAACTTTTTCTAATTCGAATTAAGACCGACCCAAACCCAAATTATTTGGACCGGCTGAATTGATTCAGATGCCGATCTAAATTCAGAAGGAGAAAAATGCCTATTGCGGTCAAACTTCTTAGAAACACGTTATAATAATTTATGCATTAGGTTAGGTGCATGAAAAGTTCGACGTCTGAATCAAAGCCTTTCCAAAGTCGCTCCAAAGGCGAAATTCCCGGCCAGGCCAGGCGAAAAGAACGGCTGAGCCGTTCCAGATTGAAACAGGCGTTCCTAATTGATTCAGACGCCGAACTTTTCATGTACTTAATTTAATGTATTAGGTTCGGCTCACGAAAACTTCGGCGTCTGAACGGGGCCTAAGTTAGAGAAAAGTATTCAAGTATTTTAAAGTTGAAAGCTTATCATGCCCATTGTTAAAAGTGGATAGATAGAGTAGGAAGAAAAAAATAGTCCGAAAATCTAATTTGTCTAAGGAATGTGCATTCCATACTGCTCAGAAATACTTGAATTCGGTCATGTATAGTGCTTTAGTATCAGAAACACTATTAATGCAGATTACCAATTCGGTGTCTGCTTTATTTAGTTTAAGATAATTTTTCTCAAGAATTAACCTGAAAAAAAATAATAGTCTCATCGATTGATTGAGCAATTGAAGACAAGCGCATTTATAAAATTTACGCGATGGAATCCTAATAAACCGATCAATATCAGTGTAAATGGTCGTTTCGAATATTGGGAGCTTTGACAGCCAGTAACGGCTATAAACCAAATTTAGATGGCTTGTTATAACTCCGCAGAAATTTTTCAAGATAAAGTTTGTTTCCCTCCATCAATTCTGAGCAAAACCACTGAATAACTTGGTTAGGGCATCAAGAAGAATTTAATGAGTCACGCTTCTGTTGGTTTCATTCTAAAGAGTTTCATCGTATCGTTAAAATAGTACAAAGGAAGTTCGACCTTTTCAATCTTTGACAATTCTGGATATTGTAATCCTGATAAGTTTTTGTGTTGTGCGTCGTTTCCGCCTCTCCCTTTAAAAACAATTTTTATTGCGACATTCGACCTGAAGAAGGCTGGTATGGCCAGCCGAAATATTGTTATAAAAAACAATACACGTTGTTTTAAATCATCTTTGCAGTAGTCTTTGGACTTCTCGTTCTTGGTTCTTTATATTTTGGCTGATTAGATCTCTTTTCTAGAGATCCAACGTTTACAACTAGCAGGATCTTCGTGCACGGTTTTTGCAGTTAATTTAATCCTTTATTGTTGATCCTGAGTAGTCTGTGAAGAAAGTTTATAACCGGCTTTAACCGGCATCTTTCACTAGTATTCTTTTATTCCGGCCCTTTCATATTACTGCGGTATTTCAGACTCAACTGAATACGAACTGTACTGACTGTCCTTGTAACTAGTTTACAGGAGAAATATTTTCTACTTATTTTATTATCAAAGACGTAGCGTCGCGGGGTAGCATACCGTTAATAAAGTGTATCTAGTATATATCTGGAACAATATTGATTCAAAGTATAAACGCTATGAAAATTGCATCTATCAAAATGCTCCTTCCTTTGTTCGTTTGCGCTTACGAACATCTTCGCGATCGCAGCGGGGTCGATTATGTAAGCCATTGTCTTGTGACCGTGAACTAGCATGCTGCCGTTTAACCTATCTTACGTCATCGTGTTCCTAAGGTATGTTTTGAGGCGTCTCAGAGGGGAAAAACTTCGCTCAGATGTGAGAGACTCATATTTTTTTCATAATTACAGTTGGTCACGCATACAGCAAAATTAAAGGCAGGAAATCCAACTGATTCATCAGAAACTCAATCAATTAAAGTTTTGTGAAGTAGTGTTTTTAAGTCCTAATGAGTTGACCGTGTTAAAATAAAAGAAAGTTATTTATTATTCTACAAAAGTCGGGGGGGGGGGGTGTAATCAGCTGAGAAGGAAAAACGAAAATGCACCAACATAGAGTTAAATTTAATTAATTGTAGAGATTGTACGATAATTTTTGTGATTAATTTTCTACTACTGTAAATTATCAAAGCAATTATTTTGTCATTGGCGAGTAGTGCAACAGTGAATAAACAACTGTAAAGTCTTTCCTAGTGAGGATGTGTTGTTTCTATCAGTAATCTTGCCTCGTCCCCAGGCCTCCTCATCGGTTTGAGTGTGTTGCCGATACGTCATGCGACCTTTCAACAGTTCAACAAATTAGAAAGTTTTAAATAATAAAAACATATTTTAAAAGGTTTCTTTAACAGAATGTAAACTTTTTCTAATTCGAATTAAGACCGACCCAAACCCAAATTATTTGGACCGGCTGAATTGATTCAGATGCCGATCTAAATTTAGAAGGAGAAAAATGCCTATTGCGGTCAAACTTCTTAGAAACACGTTATAATAATTTATGCATTAGGTTAGGTGCATGATAAGTTCGACGTCTGAATCAAAGCCTTTCCAAAGTCGCTCCAAAGGCGAAATTCCCGGCCAGGCCAGGCGAAAAGAACGGCTGAGCCGTTCCAGATTGAAACAGGCGTTCCTAATTGATTCAGACGCCGAACTTTTCATGTACTTAAGGTGGCTCGATACAGTTTTTCAGGGTCAATACCTCCCAAGTTTGAGCATAAACTACGTCGCGATAAACAAAGTTTTGGAAAAATTGCCACCACAGTTGTATTAGATAAGGATGAAAATTTGTTATGATCAGGGTTGCAACGGCATCAGAGTTGTCATAGCAACGAAATGACGCTATTACCTATTTTACTTGTAGCAGTATATCTAGGCACTAGGAACTGTTCTTCGAAAATCATTCACGGGAACTTTTTCCTCCAATAACAGCCTCGATGTTCGTGAAGTTTAAGCGAAATCTGTAAGAGCGTTATCGAGATATTTTGGGATAAAGTTTTTATTGTTAGGAACAAAGTAAAAAAATGGACAATATTGTTGTTTGGCCGTTATCTGTAGCAAATGAAGCGCTTTTGACATGCAATTTCACGTCATAGTAGTTTCAATCTTTTTAAAAGCGTGTGTGAAAGATCATGGGAGATAGCTCCAGCCGATTGCTAGAAAGAAGGGTTTAATTAGTGTGTATGGAAGCGCTCTTGTTAGCGGTTTTGTAAACATTTTCGTCTTCTTTGACAAATTAGCGAATAATTTTTAAACCGCTCGATAGATTTTTTTGAAAATTTAAGATTCTTGAGATTAACCTTCCTTTTATATGACCTTTTAGTTTCAAGATTATTGATATATTGTAAGGCAGTAAAATAAGGGCTACAATTCGTTACTTTTTTATCAAAAGTTTCGTCATTACAAGTAGAAGCCTCTAATTATTCAAGGCATTGTCTCCAAGTTTCATTTTCACGTGAACAGCAGTAACTAACAATGCATTTGGAATATGCAAAAATGCTAGCTATTGTTGTGCACGAAAATATGAAACTTGGACACAATACCTTGAATAATTAGAGGCTCACACTTGTAAACACAAAATTTCTGCCACAACATCAGCGAATTGTAGCCCTTATTTTACTGCCTTACAATATATCAATAATCTTGAAACTAAAAGGTCATATAAAAGGAAGATTAATCTCAAGGATCTTAAATTTTTTAAAAAATCTATCGAGCGGTTTAAAAAGTATTCGCTAATTTGTTAAAGTAGACCAAAATGTTCAAGAAACCGCTAACAAGAGCGCCTCGATACATACTAATCAAATCCTTCTTTCTAGCAATCGGCTGGAGCTATCTCCTTGATCTTTCACACACGCTTTTGAAAAGATTCAAACTACTATGAGGTGAAATTGCATGTCAAAAGCGCTTCGTTTTCTACAGATAACAGCCGAACACCAAGATTGTCCATTTTTTACCGTATTTCTAACCACAAAATCTTTTTCGCAAAATATCTCGATAACGCTCTTACAGATTTCGCTTAAACTTCACGAACATCGAGGCTGCTATTGGAGGAAAAAGCTCCCATGAATGATTTTCGAAGAACAGTTCCCAGTGTCGAGATATATTGCTGCAAGTAAAATAGGTAATAGCGTTATTTCGTTGCTATGACAACTCCGATGCCGTTGCAACCTTGATCATAACAAATTTTGATCTTTATCTAATACAACTGTGGTGGCAATTTTTCCAAAACTTTGTTTATGGCGACGAGTTTTATACTCAAACTTGGGAGGTATTGGCCCTGGAAAACTGTATCGAGCCACCTTAATTTAATGTATTAGGTTCGGCTCACGAAAACTTCGGCGTCTGAACGGGGCCTAAGTTAGAGAAAAGTATTCAAGTATTTTAAAGTTGAAAGCTTATCATGCCCATCGTTAAAAGTGGATAGATAGAGTAGGAAGAAAAAAAACAGTCCGAAAATCTAATTTGTCTAAGGAATGTGCATTCCATACTGCTCAGAAATACTTGAATTCGGTCATGTATAGTGCTTTAGTATCAGAAACACTATTAATGCAGATTACCAATTCGGTGTCTGCTTTATTTAGTTTAAGATAATTTTTCTCAAGAATTAACCTGAAAAAAAATAATAGTCTCATCGATTGATTGAGCAATTGAAGACAAGCGCATTTATAAAATTTACGCGATGGAATCCTAATAAACCGATCAATATCAGTGTAAATGGTCGTTTCGAATATTGGGAGCTTTGACAGCCAGTAACGGCTATAAACCAAATTTAGATGGCTTGTTATAACTCCGCAGAAATTTTTCAAGATAAAGTTTGTTTCCCTCCATCAATTCTGAGCAAAACCACTGAATAACTTGGTTAGGGCATCAAGAAGAATTTAATGAGTCACGCTTCTGTTGGTTTCATTCTAAAGAGTTTCATCGTATCGTTAAAATAGTACAAAGGAAGTTCGACCTTTTCAATCTTTGACAATTCTGGATATTGTAATCCTGATAAGTTTTTGTGTTGTGCGTCGTTTCCGCCTCTCCCTTTAAAAACAATTTTTATTGCGACATTCGACCTGAAGAAGGCTGGTATGGCCAGCCGAAATATTGTTATAAAAAACAATACACGTTGTTTTAAATCATCTTTGCAGTGGTCTTTGGACTTCTCGTTCTTGGTTCTTTATATTTTGGCTGATTAGATCTCTTTTCTAGAGATCCAACGTTTACAACTAGCAGGATCTTCGTGCACGGTTTTTGCAGTTAATTTAATCCTTTATTGTTGATCCTGAGCAGTCTGTGAAGAAAGTTTATAACCGGCTTTAACCGGCATCTTTCACTAGTATTCTTTTATTCCGGCCCTTTCATATTACTGCGGTATTTCAGACTCAACTGAATACGAACTGTACTGACTGTCCTTGTAACTAGTTTACAGGAGAAATATTTTCTACTTATTTTATTATCAAAGACGTAGCGTCGCGGGGTAGCATACCGTTAGTAAAGTGTATCTAGTATATATTTGGAACAATATTGATTCAAAGTATAAACGCTATGAAAATTGCATCTATCAAGATTTTAATAACATAGGCATGTACCTTTGGTATCAAGCTCCTATCTATGAGCTGTCCGTAATCGCTACGTTTGAGTTCGTAATATGTGAAATAATTTTGACTAGCCAGCGGCGCCGGAGCGAAATAAAAAGGGGGGGAGGGGGGTGTGGGGCTGAAAATAAAATTGGACATTCTATTCCCTCCCCCCCCCCCCCCCGCCCTCCGCTTCAATAAGCAATAAAAGGCGGCCTCTCTAGGTTGAGTCGACGTTTACTTGAACTTTCCAAAATGCTCCTTCCTTTGTTCGTTTGCGCTTACGAACATCTTCGCGATCGCAGCGGGGTCGATTATGTAAGCCATTGTCTTGTGACCGTGAACTAGCATGCTGCCGTTTAACCTATCTTACGTCATCGTGTTCCTAAGGTATGTTTTGAGGCGTCTCAGAGGGGAAAAACTTCGCTCAGATGTGAGAGACTCATATTTTTTTCATAATTACAGTTGGTCACGCATACAGCAAAATTAAAGGCAGGAAATCCAACTGATTCATCAGAAACTCAATCAATTAAAGTTTTGTGAAGTAGTGTTTTTAAGTCCTAATGAGTTGACCGTGTTAAAATAAAAGAAAGTTATTTATTATTCTACAAAAGTGGGGGGGGGGGGGGGGGGGGTGTAATCAGCTGAGAAGGAAAAACGAAAATGCACCAACATAGAGTTAAATTTAATTAATTGTAGAGATTGTACAATAATTTTTGTGATTAATTTTCTACTACTGTAAATTATCAAAGCAATTATTTTGTCATTGGCGAGTAGTGCAACAGTGAATAAACAACTGTAAAGTCTTTCCTAGTGAGGATGTGTTGTTTCTATCAGTAATCTTGCCTCGTCCCCAGGCCTCCTCATTGGTTTGAGTGTGTTTCAGGGTTCATGTCATAAGTCCAAAAAAAGGCTTTTGGTATACAAGTTGAATCAAGGCTAGGGTTTTCTAAGTGAAAAGGAGGGTAGTAACCCTTAAAATTCTAACATAACTCCGAGGCTTTCTGGTCATTTTTCAAAATTTGGTTTGGTTTTTTTATGCGCAAGGCTCTTTTGGTAATTGCGAGACAATGGAGTCTTGACAAATTTGACAGAAAATACCATAACATACCATAATACTCTTTGTTTGTCACCCCCAAAATTTTGCATAAGCATTGTTTTCAGTTTTTCCTTGGGGGGGGGGGGGCTCAACAGCCAACAGCCCCCCCTCCCCCCACTTCCGCCGCCTATGCTAACCAGTTTCAAATTAAAGGGCCGTCACAGCTCTTTTCCCATAATCGGTACTGTCACAGGGTACACAGGATCGTATTAGCAAAAAAATCTTCTCCAGATTACTCGCATGTGTCATGTGGTTTAATTTTTTCCTCGTTTTAATTTTTATTTGTTTTAGTTTTATTATCATACATTATCATACCCAAACCTAAAAGGAAAAAAATTGAATCTATTCATTAAACCAAGGATAAAATTGAACCAGAACGTACGTACTGTACATCATGATATCGGGGAGCAATATGACTTGGCGGAGTCCAATTCGGTTGTAAACATACGAGTGATGAACGAAACTCGACCATTGTGCGTAAGGGTAGTCCGATTTTACAGATCCTTTTAGAGGACACGAAGTTCTGTTAACAATCAATCACGTGCATCACCCTTTTTTGTACATTTCTTTGCTGTCACTGCACGACTGCGACGTGAATTGCCTAATTTCACGTTTTATCGACAACGTGAACATACGACGACGAATTTCTCTTTCTCTCTTTAAACTTGAACATTTTTCTTAACAATTCAACTCCCTGAAAGTTTGCCTACATTGGACAAAGTGTGTGAGTTGAGATAATCGCGCTGAAGTTTCAAAGAACGCGAAGTCACTTTTTAAGTGACGTTTTCGCCGCCGTCGCCGTTGTGGTATCTTACATCTTAAACTCCCTAATCAGAGCATGCGCTAGTGTTGTTGGTCCTGACCGGCAAAGGGGTCAACTTTTTTTCTCATTAAAACGCTCAGTCGCGTTGACTGCAATATACGTTTCTGAGAAACTGTCCACCTACCCTTCCCCTAAGCCAACATTTTGCCCTAAGTGAGAAGTAAGTGTTAACGTTGACTTAGGGGAGGGGTAGGTAGGCAGTTTCCCAGAAACGTATAATGATCCCGTGTTGACTCGGCTGGAAGGGTGACCCTTCTACGAGGTAGTGGTTTTCACATTTACCGCGTCTAAATTGATGAGGTTAATCGTAACAATTCAACTCCATGAAAGTTTGCCTACACTGAACAAAGTGAGTGAGTTGGGATAATCGCCCTGAAGTTTCAAAGAACGCGAAGTCTCTTTTTAAGTGACGTTTTCGCCGCCGTCGTCTTTGTGGTAGCTTATATCTTAAACTCCCTAATCAGAGCATGCGCGAGTGCTATTGGTCCTGACCGGCAAAGGGGTCAACATTTCAAGTGTTGAACTAAGCTCTCATTTTTGCCCCAGATCTTCTAAAACAATTGAATGCTGAAAAGAGGATTTTGCTTCTGATCCATGACATAGTTTTAGCATATTGTCCGGTTTTCTTGATGGCAATCATCTCCGCTAGTCGACTGTGATACCTTAGGCATTCTCTTCCCATACCGCCAGTTGTTGTAAACACTAAAGGGCCTAAATGTTGCATGCTCAATGTTGAGAACTCTTCTTGAATACAGACGTTTTTTTCCCGTTCTCATGCATACGGTTGTTGCGGTTCGAGATCCTTATACGATTCGGTATTTGGGTGGCAGACCCTGACATCAAAGACTGCCGATCGTTGGTTCTCCCAGAACCCACATGCATGGATATCCAATCTCGCATCTTGTACTTCGGTAGACCCTCTAAGCTACTCAACCGTTTCCCCCGAAATGACTGGCTTGGTTTCCACATCGTTGCTAGCGAGGCGAGGCTCGAAGCGCCGAGCGAAGTGAGTTTATAATCTCGTCACGCGCTTTGCGTATTTCTAGTTTATATAGCGCATTTGGCCGTGGAAAGTTTGAAGGAAAACGTCGTTTGAAGCTAGGGGAGCAGTTTTCTTTAAAAAAATAGATTTTAGGAAAGTAATGAAGTTTTGGTGGTAAAAGGCGTAACTTGAAATCAGTTTATCGCATCTGAAGAAAAAATTTAAAACTTTGCACGCCGGAGCAAAGCGGGGTGCGTGAATTATATTACCTCGATTTTCGCTCTTATTTTGAAATGACCTTTTGAAACTAATGGTTCACATCGCTTCTATTTTCTCTGTAAAATACTTCGAAATTTATCGTCAAAAACATTCCTTGATGGTTACAACGCGACGACCGAACAACAGGACCAAGTTTGTTTTGTTGCGGTTCTGATGCTAGGCAACTGTTTGGACACCATCGCGCAGTGATACAGAAAGATCGGTACGTTACCGACCCAGGCGCGATTACGTGCGGTAAATTTCGACAGATTTACAAGTCTCGCTACGCGAGGAATAAAAATGTTGTATCGGCCCTTAACAAAACTTATAACACCAAGCGGAAATTAGACTGTACACAGACGTTATTTCATTAACCGGCTAAGCGGAAATGAGAAGCGAAGGACGTTTTAAAAATGTATTTGATCAGTCCTCTGCTTTACATACTTTTAAGTTGTTTTTCGCTTGGACATGTGACATGACTATTTTCCTAAAATATCAAATATTCGAGGAAGTGCCTATAGATTAATTACTTCACGTTTGTTGTTCCTTTTTTCCTAAAACATGTAATGACAATAAAGGTCACTTTGACAAATGTGTGGATCTAAATTCTATTGAATGTTGTGCTTTTTTCTTTCACGGATTCTGTTTTTGAAACTGTAATTTTTTTAATGCGCGAAAGGTAGTTGGCAACGGGTCAATACCGACAAAAATGTCTATACGTTTTTGCCCGAGATTGTGTGACAAATTTAAATTAACAATTAACTAACGCTCGTGTAACAAGTCTCGCATAGTTTGTAGTAACTATGACCCTCGTAAAAATGTCTGTAAAAATGGTATCGCCCATCGTCTATCGTCCATCGTCTATCGTCCTTCGTCTATCGTCCAGAATCTCTCGTCTGGGTTTTAGCACATGCCCACAGGGCTGTGTCAAAAGAAATAATAAAGTGATTTTAATGACATTAGGCCAACTAGCAACGACGTATTGACGATAATGCAAATATAATATTTTGCTATCACCTCCCAAACTATTAACAAACATTACAACGGCAAGGATTGGGTAGAGGCACCCATCCTTTTCGCATTCGCTCTATTTTAACGTGAGAGCTTATGACGCATGGGTCCCAACCCTCTTTCGAGGTTGATCAGTCCACACACGGTAAGTGCGCTTCATGACGCAAGCTGAGTGAATGTGGATCGTCCGTAATGTTGGTAGATCCGAAGCCCTTTCTCCAGCACGACCTGTGAGATCAGACTAAGGAAGGACGTACTCATTCCAATATCTCTACACAAAGTTTCAGCCCTCTGGACTGCGAGTTCAGTGTCACACATTGTCACCCCTTTCACCCATTGGCAAATTGCCGGAGAATCATAGTATTGACGCTTCCCCTTGTGTCGTTCTGTCAGATCAGCGTTATCCGCCACAATAGTAGCGTCGATCACAAAGGCGGTTTTGCGTAACCCATGGATCACTAGGTCAGGTCTACATACACCTGCCGGAGTTGGAATGGCTGGCTCGACCAGGACACTCCAACCCTTCTTGCGAGCATTGGACGCTACAACCTTAACAACTTTATTGTGTCGCGCCACACGGGAAGCATGCGTTCTCGGACACACCTGTAAGATGTGCCCGAGCGATCCAACCCTCCGCATGCATCACTGGTGCTAATTGCGGCCACGCACCCCCTCGTTGCTCTTAACGGCACCTTCATCAAGTTTCCCCTTAACTTGATCGCACCGATGTAATCGGCACCTGTCAAGGCACAATTTGGTTTCTCAAGCCACTGATGTTGTTGTGGCACTTGTGAAGCCAGGGTTTGTCGACGAAAGACAATCGTGTTGTAAGTGGCAAGTATACAGAATTTCAAGAACCGGAAATTGTAATACAAACTAAGTACCTCATATAGTTAGTCCTGTCCAAAAAAAAAAATAGAATCTACAA
The DNA here is from genome assembly GCA_964035525.1 of Porites cylindrica. Classification (NCBI taxonomy): domain Eukaryota; kingdom Metazoa; phylum Cnidaria; class Anthozoa; order Scleractinia; family Poritidae; genus Porites; species Porites cylindrica. The sequence goes on along the minus strand of OZ037788.1, from coordinate 12,093,297 downwards.
CACTTCAACTAAATCAAAAGGCATAAAGCGCTTGCAAACAGTATTAACAATAAACAATGGCATCTGATCCGTTGAAAGACTTTGAAAGGTCGTCGCACGCTATTGGTCAATACGGGTTATTGACAGATTTGCTGCTGTTGAAATGCTTTGATCGTTCGAGCTGGTAATCAAAATTATTCCTGCGCTTTAAGTGCTACACATATTGCTTAATTTTATGAGCCGTTTCACCTTATAGCTCTTCCTAAAATGGCCAGACTTGCGTACAGCACGCGCTTAGCACTTTATCTAACTACGATGATATTTCTTAAAAAAGCTGCCTCAAGAGTGCAGGGCATAGCCTCTCCAAATGCAGCAACGCCTGACACTAATTCTTCGATAGCGGTTTTATCTAAGACTGCAAGGGAACTTCCCGATAAATTTATCCAGTCGCTTAATCACCAGCAGCAGGGTGGCATTGACTACCATGACCAAGACGACGTGTCTGAAGATTCTGCCATGTACTGGCTGAGAATCGAGATAATCAAAGCAAAGATACTGGCAAAACTGCAAACAAAACTACCGGTAAAAAAAGAAAAACCAATGGAAAGTAAAATTAAAGAGCTACTAGCTAGTTTGAACCTCATTGGAGAAGATGACGTAGATGAGAAAAAGGAAGAGGAAGAACGAGACTACTTTGGAAGGACCACTAAGATCATAGTATTTAGCGAGAAAGGTAGGAGGTGTAGTCAACTACCCTGCGAACAGAGTCTTCTTCGATCCTCCGATAAGTCGGTCTAGGAAAGATCGAAGCGACTCTGCTAGCAGGGTAGTAGTCAACAGTTGTTTGGGTATTTTGACTCGATTGTTATGTCGGAACGTTTCTCCTTAGACACACCATATCGAGGTCATGCCCTGGCCCCAGTACGGTATTGTGATTGACATTTTCTCGCAGGTTTCTGTAAAGTGGCTTGGTCAAGAGAGCAACAGCTAAAAAATTTACTAACAATGCATGGTTGCCAAGACTGAGACAATGCCCATTCAAAAAAACCACTCCGCTGAAAAAAAAAAGCTCACAACTGCCGCGAATTTAAAAGCCGATACAGTGCGATATCTAACTCATTCGAACTGCCGGCCAGATCGCGGAATAAATAACCCTAAAATCGCCGAAAACGAAAACGATCGATCAATGCCCTGCTAAAAATCCACATGGCTCCGCCTTTTATGGATGTTAAAGATCCAATGTTCTGTCTTCAAATAAACGGAAAAGCAGTCTGGGAATCGTGACAAGTTTGAACTGAGTGGGGCGAAAAATTAAAGCTCGACTGACTGAAAAGGGACTGCTCGTAGTCTATTTAGGGACATTCCCTCATGTTTATTCAATGTTAAGGTCGAGTAGTGATCAAAAACAGTTTAAACTGAACGATTTTATATATCGTTACGAACTGGTAGAAATTCACGGTGCCTAAGCCGAAGAAGAGTGAGAGAGAAAGCGAAACGTTCACAGTCTCTGTCTCTTCAGTTACTGTATCCCAAGCTCTCAAATAAGCCGATCAGTTTATTGATCCTGCACATATATCGCATGACAAGCGTGGCCTTCCATTTGTGTGCGGCGGTGTCACTCGTGCTCATAATTGTACCTCTCGTCGCCCAACAAGGTACTAATAAGGCTATATTTACACTTTATTTTATTTAAGAGATCCATTATAAAGTTACATACCGGTGAAATAGATAAGTGCTTGCTTGATCAATAAGCCACACTTCGATGCTGAATTTATGAACATGCAAAATAGTTAAATACCGATACCGTGACATCAGATTTTAGTCCGCTATTTTAGGAGGGTCTCAATGGGGTTAACCGATAGGCGTAAAACGGCCAAAAATTTAGTCGATAGCCCGTAAAAATTTAAAAAAATTTTAACCTTTAGCCGTAAATAGGGTAAAAAAGAGTTAACCGCAAAAGAAATTGTTCCCGAGATTTGTTAATTTTAAGGAAGATGCTAAACTCACTTATTTCCCGGCTACTGCCGGACTCCGTACCCACGTCAGGCGAAGTGCCTTTAAGGTGTTGACCAAGATCTAGGCTCCATTTCCGCCGCTCTCTCGGGGAACTACTTTTTTCCATAGCGAAAGTGTGGCTTCTTCTTGGGGATTAATATTTGCGATTTTCAGGAGGTCGTACCCTCGAAACACCATAAAACAACACGCAGAGATGTCACTGTTTGTAAAATATAGCCGATAAACAACAATTCCCTGTTTTTCTCTGACGCTATGGTAGACATTGCCATGCTTAGTCCCTGTACGGCGCCTTCCCAGGCGGTGTTGGACACGGTCCACGTGACCAATTTTGTCCAATCACGTCAGTGCAGATGGCGGACCGATTCTTTCTCCTTTGCGCGGGTAGTCTCTTCGATTTTCTTCGCTTTTCGCCGTTTAACAAGTGGTTTACGATTATATTTTTGGGAAAAGTTCGAGTAGACAGATGTGGCAAGCCGCAGTTCTTAAAACAATATGATGGATGTTTGTTTTCTATTGATATTGTTCTTTGGAATTCTTCATGCGCATAATCCCTTTGTTTAGCTAAAAGCTATTGTTTATGCTTTTCAGTCTATATATTCTCAGTGTTCAACGACCCCTGACCTCCAGTTTTAGCATAAACTATTAGTTTTGTTGTTCAAGTATCTGAAATGGTCGGCGGGCCCCAGCGGGCCCCGCCTTTTTAAGTGGCAAAATGCCACTTGAAGTTTACCTACGTGCGTGAATCGTGACTCTATTCCGCGGCATCTTTAGTATTATAAATATACTCGCGCGGTAACGATCGAATCAGCTTAGAATACTTTCACTACACGGTCAGCTTAGAATACTTTCTTTCTTTCCTTTTTTATTCGTCTTAAAAAATATGATATTTTTTTGTGATATATATGTCATCGAAGCGGCCCTTAGGGCCTCCGTTTTGAATAATTCCTTGCCTTCTTCCTTCTGCCCTTGTTTGCAAAGAGTTAAACCTGTGCGAGATTCTTCACGATTCCTAATAAATCATACAAAAAACAACGAACAAATAAAACTGAATTCATACGGACTAAAATGAATAGAAAACCTCCGCTAACTTGTTGTTGTCCTCAACAACAACAAGTTAGCGAAGGAGGATTCCACTTTTGCCTTGCGCTCCAGCTTCTTCTGGAAAACCAGAATAGGTTGCACATTATTTTCGATGAGAAGATCAGTATCCTTCATGCACACGTCAATGTACCTGGAAAAAAATCTGAGGTGAGAAGAGCACTAAAGAGAAGCTTCCGTTCAAATCAAGCACTTTAACCACATGTAAGAACGAAGTGTTGATACGTACCGCGTTTTTTCGATCCCTAAAATTATCTCTTCGACACAGAAAATAACAGTTTCGTGAAGCCAGCAGTAAACGTCGATTGCGGCCACCTTACCGGAGAAAGATCTCAAATGAACATCGCATGTTATATCTTTTAAAAGCGGAAGAAGACCCGTAATGCCCATATCACACTATTTCTCCCGGTATTTTTATGGCGTAACGAGAGATGTGAACAGAGCGAAGGTCAGATGCAAATGAGCCATTTTTGATTTTTTCCCCATGATGCCCTTCGGACCGTGTCCAACACCGCCTGGCGCCTTCCCACGCAATCTCGGTCCAGGCATTTTGGTGGCGAACTCGCTCGGACCACGTGACCCGAAAAGCATTAGCCGCGCGGACTGAGGCCTACGGACAAGGCAACGGCAGACAGTCGTTCCGTACAGTCCTTCGCTATCATTATAAACACTGGACACCGGAATTTTGTTGTTGGCCGTTTTCACACAAGAGCTAGAAATGGATTATCCGTCTGAGACTAGCCTGTGTACAGTCGCACTCTCCCCACACACACCCCTTCTCCGATTTTTTCCGAGGGAAGAGGGCGGCTGTACGCAGACTATCTGAAACGGATAATCCATCTTCAAACTGTCCGTCAAAATTGATGGATAACGTCAGGCGGATTGTTCATTCAAAATTAAAACTATTCCATTTTCAAATTAAGACGTACTACCTATCTGACACGAATCATCAATATAAACGGATAACCCGTCTCTCACGAATAATCCGTCTCTAGTGTGAAAACGGCCATTTCTGTTATAATGAATGTCGCCCCCCGGTCTTGAGTTGGGCGTTCGCGTGTCTTCTTTTGATTTTTCACAAATTAAAGATTATTTTTAAATTGAATATTGACATTTCCATGGGTAAAATAATATTAGAACTGGAATACTTTATAAAAAGTATGATCTATCAAATGTTAAAATTTTTCAAACGAACAGCTTACTTTATCCCGAGATGATCCGAAGACCTTTATTTTGCTTTAAAGATACAAAAAATACAGGTTAATTAATATTTAACTCTTTGAAACAAATGAAATTAATTTTTAACTTTTTTGTTAACCGTAACTGAAAAAATTAGCCGATAGCCGTAAAAGAGCCAAAATTTTAGCCGATAACCGTAAAAGCCACCACCCCATTGAGACCCTCTTTTAGAAGCTGGTACTTTTCCAAGGAGCTTATTTGATTTGTTTGTTGTCACTCTGCACTTAGTGAAAAGTTTCTTTATTGAAGAAATCGCATCTTTCTAAATAAATGTGATAATAAATATGACGAACTAATTTTCCTTTTTGAGCTATTTTGAAAAAATAGCTCATATGTCAGTGGTGTGAGCGTATGTATCTTTGTGGCTTTGTATCTTTGTAACTTTGTATCTTTGTATGTTCGGATGTTTGTTGCAAGAGCCAATAAGGTTGAAGGTACTATGAATTGATGCTTAGGAATCAATGAGATCTTGGCATCTATTTAAACATGGCGTTGCTAAAGGTCGAACAAGGGCACTTTGAGACCGCCATCTTGATTCTTCACAATTTTTTCGTCTTTTATTACGGCTACAGGTGTTTGGAAGAATTACATAAATATCTTCATGATTCAAACGCTGTGTACAGTGATGCAGCTGTTTAAGGGTTCATATTTTAGTGTGGATGCTGCTTCAAGGCATTTCTGACCTAATTCGGCTATCGGTACAACGTACGTCAGTATGAGTTCTGTTTCACCTGCTACCACTGGGTAGAGTATAAAAGATCATATATTTTCAAAGCTCTTCCAATTAAGCAATAATTGATATTTAGACATAGACTTTAATTCGAAAGTACGCGCCCTATAAAATGTGGTTTTAGAAGTTTGAAAGGCCGCTTAGTTTTTTGAAAGCTGTACGGAGTATTGTTAATCCTGTAAACAAGGTTTAAAAATATTATTCTCTCGCTTACAAAGTTCAACAGACCTTTTTTGTTCTGGCAAAACAAAACAAAAGAATAATAAGTGAACAACATGACACATCCTTCCTGCATACTAAGTATTATAGTTACTGAAACGTATTTTATTTAGTAAAGATGCCTAACTTAAGTAGAAACAGTAGCGTTACGGAATAAAATTGGAAGAAGCTAGTTGACACAATAATTAGATACTGTTGTATTGAGTTTCGGCAGTTTGATAATTTTCTTGGAAGTTAATCAATGTTAGGCTATCAACCTTGACGTTGCATGAAACATAATTTAATTGCAGATGTTGTAATTGAGCTGAGGGGATTTCTTAAAATCGTTTGAGAAAAGTTTGTAGTAAAATAATTTGCCTTTTTTTTACGTACGAATAGGCCATTTTACAGTTATGAATGGAAGCGAGGCGAGGGTGACCTTGCTTTGATACAAACCCTCTCTGCTTTGTTATGGAAATTGTTCTTGAAAAATACTAGTTAGCTTAAGAATAACTTGATTGACATAATAAAGCAGGAAGGTTTGTATCAAAACAAGGTCACCCTCAGCCTCGCTTCCATCCACAACTGTAAAATGGCCTATTGTAAAAGGGCCAAAGACCAACATCTTCACATGTAAATTGTGTGGATGAGTTATTTTTATAATTCTGTTTACTAGATTACTGTGTGATAACTCGAATTTCCTCACGTACCAACCACGAAAGGGGGCAAAGTCCAACACTTTCACGTGCCAGCTGTGTGACAGTACATCTCATGCAGATTGGCTTTTCACAATAATAATAGTAACTTGGACGTATGAAGACCTGTTTCGTTTAGTAACCAATGCCTTTTTTAAGGCATTGTCTTTTAAGAAGCAATAGCTTTTAAAACATGAAGAAATAAGTTGTCGGGGTTAAAGACTGTTTCACAAACGTTAATAAATGTTAGGCTATCAACCTTGACGTTGCATGAAACATAATTTAATTGCAGATGTTGTAATGAAGCCGAGGTGATTTCTTAAAATCGTTTGAGAAAATTTTGTAGTAAACAATTTGCCTTTCTTTTACCTACGAATTGTAAAAGGGCCAAAGACCAACATCTTCACGTGCAAATTGTGTGGATGAGTTATTTTTATGATTCTGTGCACTAGATTACTGTGTGATAACTCGAATTCCCTCATGTACGAACCACGAAAGGGGGCCAAGTCCAACACTTTCACGTGCCAGCTGTGTGAGAGTACATGCAGATTGACTTTTCACAATAATAAATAGTAACTTGGACGTCTGAAGACCTGTTTCGTTTTGTAACCAATGCCTTCAAAAGGCTCTTGTCTTGCAATAGCTTTAAAACATGAAGAAATAAGTTGTCGGAATTAAAGACTGTTTCACTGAGTAGAATCGCACGTGAAAACCTCGTGAATTATGATGATCCAACCATCTAACACAATGATAAAAATCCTGGTATTTCGTAACTATTCAGTATTCGATGAGTCACATTTTGGCTTAAGAAACTCCGAGGAAACTTTAGAGTTTTCCTTCTAATCAACGTTTGGTGAGTAGAAATATATTTTACTTTAACAATTTGTTTAACTTGCACCAGATTTAACTGGGAAAGACAGAGGAAAGTGAATATATAGCTCGAGGATCGACTCAGCTGAGCGTTTCGCGTTTTCATTTATGTACCGCAATACCCAATTTCGCACAAAAACCCAATCTTCATGTAGGATGAAAAAGTAGATTCATCACTCTTGGTAAGGTTACACCGAAGCATTAAAGTTACACTGAAGCATTCAAAATAGCTCATGCACGTTTAACGTGCCTATGTTTTAGCATCGAGGAGAATTCATGCATGAACGAGGTGCTCTCGTCACTCACTGTAGTATACCAGTTTTAGAAACCGTGTTATTCGAGTTGGGCTTTAATCGAATGTAACTTAAACGCAGTTTTACATAAAACAAGCATTTGTGAAACCAGTTCTGGAACAGTTACTAATTATAAGAAGAACTTAAAGAATGTCTCCAAGAATCTTGCGAAGAATGTTCCTCGCGTTTTACAATTCGCCACTTGCACATCTGCCATAATGCCCCCCGCCCCCCCCCCCCCCCCTCCAAAAAAAAAGAAAATTGCAAAACCTTTGCTTTTCATTTCTCCTGAGAATTGCAGCCGTCCCAAGAGAAATTAAAAACAATGCTAGTGCAAAATAAGGTGCATTATCGTAGATTTGCAAGTGGCGAATAGAGAATTTTCCAGTCAGAGTTGATTCTTTGTTCCATCACTTGTTGCACAGTGCTACGCAGCACATCATTATATAATATACCCTTCACATGCTTTCTTCGCCACAATTAACCAACTATAAAATTACAAACCCGGCCACGATTTGTTTCGCCAGGCCTTGTAGCTTAGTTGGTAGAGCAACAGTGGATTTAATCCTGGTATTGTGGGTTCGAATCCCACCGGTAGAAAAAGCCGGATTAATCCAGTTTTTTTCAACTTTCAGGACAACCCCCAAGTGAAGAATGCCGCGACAAAACACCAACCCTCTTACAGCCTCTGCGAAATAGCTACTTTGTGGCAAAAGATGAACCCGTAACACTGACATGGGAAGCAAAATACGTATGCAATATTGACATCACTTGTGATGGAAAGAAATCTGATGAGGGAGACAGAAGGACAAGCACTTGTCAACCTTGTATAACACAGAAGCATACGAAGACAATAAGCATTTCTGATTTTCAGAAAGGCATCTGGACCATGAGGTGTCAGGCTAAATTCTCGGGGATACACTCCACCAAGACGGAGATCATAACTGTGACGAAAGTCTGTAAGTATTATTAAGATATACGTTGTAGGTGTAAAGCTTTCTAAAATCCTCATAGTTAACACTGTTGTTGCTTCAGCTTCCTCATCGCATTTGATTTCTAATTCAGCGTCTGCTTCAATGCCAATGTCACAATCTACGTCAGCCTCGGCGTCTATCTCAGTGTCTGCCTCAACAGCAATGTCACATTCCAGGTCAACATCAATTTCGCAGTCAATGTCAACGTCATTGTCGCCAACTACCTCAGCCTCGGCGTCAACCTCAGTGTCTGCTTCAACATCAGTGTCGCCGTCAACATCAGTCTCGGCATTAACATCAGTGTCTGCCTCAACATCGATGTCACATTCCATGTCAACATCAGCGTCGCAGTCAATGTCAACGTCATTGTCGCCAACTACGTCAGCCTCGGGATCAGAATCAGTGTTATCAGGTAAGGGGGGCTGGTGGGATTTGAGGGGGGCCATAATAAAAAATATGGCCTCCAAGCGGGGAAGGGGGCGGGGCAGGCAAAAAAAAATATTGGTTGTAAAGGATTGGTCACAAAAAGAATTCTTTCAAGTTTTGCAGTGACGGTATCTGTGGTAACGAAGATGGCAACGGCATCGAAACGTCACCCAAAAAGTCAATTCGCGCTGCTTCAAACTTCATCACTCTTATTGCAACTCTTTTAACTTGTCAAATGTTGGCATTTTTTTTCAAGAGTTGAATTCTAAAGGACTGTATCTAAGTTAACAAAAAGAAAAAGAAAATCGTTGCCTTGTGTTCCCGTCCTCCATAAAACGTGAAATTAGGACGTTTCACGTTGAATTCGTGCACGGCAACGAAATAACGGTGTCACTACGGCAACGGCAACGAGAAAGTCAAAAAATCAGAAGGTTAAGGTTAGCAAAACAACAATTTTGCACGTGCATTACGCTTTTTTGTACATTTCTTTGCTGTCACTGCACGACTACGACGTGAATTGCCTAATTTCACGTTTTATCGACAACGTGAACATGCGACGACGAATTTCTCTTTCTCTCTTTAAACTTGAACACTTTTCTTAACAATTCAACTCCGTGAAAGTTTGCCTACATCGGAAAAAGTGAGCGAGCTGGGATAATCGCGCTAAAGTTTCAAAGAACGCGAAGTCACTTTTTAAGTGACGTTTTTGCCGCCGTCGCCGTTGTGGTATCTTACATCTTAAACTCCCTAATCAGAGCATGCGCGAGTGCTGTTGGTCCTGACCGGCAGAGGGGTCAACTTTTTCCTCATTAAAACGCTCAGTCGCGTTGACTGCAATATACGTTTCTGGGAAACTGCCCACATACCCCTCCCCTAAGCCAACATTTTGCCCTAAGTGAAAAGTAAGTGTTAATGTTGACTTAGGGGAGGAGTAGGTAGGCAGTTTCCCAGAAACGTCAAGAGAGAATGAGATCATTCTCTCTTGGAAACGTATAATGATCCCGTGTTGACTCGGCTGGAAGGGTGACCCTTCTACCAGGAAGTGGTTTTCACATCTACCGCGTCTAAATTGATGACGTTAATCGTAACAATTCAACTCCATGAAAGTTTGCCTACATTCGACAAAGTAAGTGAGTTGGGATAATCGCCCTGAAGTTTCAAAGAACGCGAAGTCACTTTTTAAGTGACGTTTTCGCCGCCGTCGTCGTTGTGGTTATCTTATATCTTAAACTCCCTAATCAGAGCATGCGCGAGTGCTGTTGGTCCTGACCGGCAAAGGGGTCAACATTTCAAGTGTTGAACTAAGCTCTCATTTTTGCCCCAGATCCTCTAAAACAATTGAATGCTGAAAAGAGGATTTTGCTTCTGATCCATGACATAGTTTTGGCATATTCTTCGGTTTTCTTGATGGCAATCATCTCCGCTAGTCGACTGTGATACCTTAGGCATTCTCTTCCCATACCGCCAGTTGTTGTAAACACTAAGGGCCTAAATGTTGCATGCTCAATGTTGAGAACTCTTCTTGAATACAGACGTTTTTTTCTCGTCCTCATGCATACGGTTGTTGCGGTTCGAGATCCTTATACGATTCGGCATTTGGGTGGCAGACCCTGACATCAAAGACTGCCGATCGTTGGTTCTCCCAGAACCCACATGCATGGATATCCAATCTCGCATCTTGTGCTTCGTTAGACCCTCTAAGCTACCCAACCGTTTCCCCCGAAATGACTGGCTCGGTTTCCACATCGTTACATACCGTACTCAGAAGTTCGGCTTCCAGATTTCTTGGCTCGTTGTGGCATGTTAAGACAAATTGACGTCTAAAATCCGCCCTTCCGGTTTCCAAATTCTATTTGTACATCCTATTCTCAGTTATTGGACACATGATAAAGGTATTTCTTGTACTTTTTCCCGTGATATTATCGCTTTTAGGGAGCGTTCAATTAAACTTAACATAAAAAACTTCAAGGGAAAATCATTTTCGGGTAGATTGCCTCTTTTTAGCGAGTAGGGTTTGACACATTTTTGACTCATTAAAAGGAGAGAGCAAGGATGAACCATTGGGTTTAAATGGGCTAACGGTGAGCATTGTCGCTGTTGTGGTATACTTACTCGCACTGCTACGTCTAGGGGTATCCATTCGCCTCCTACACCCTGAAGAAAAGAATCCGCCACCGCTACCGCCCATGGTAATACAGAACGTTGAGGAGGACATGGGAGGGGAGCATACGACTGAACGCACGGAGTTTATGCAAGCAAATTCACGATCAACTAATTCGTCATCTGTGGCTGCATGGGCAGTCAGCTTAATATTTCATTTTTCACCTCTCCATAGAAAGGTGTTCAAAGCAGTATCACGGTTTTTTTTACAGAGTGTAACGAAACTCAACCTCTTACTCCTTTATCTCCTTTTTGGTTAAGCCTCCTCTGGATTATTAACTTCCTCTTTTTAGAGCCGTGGTGACTCAAATGAAGGGCAAGGAGCCATTGTGATGCCTTCATGATAACCCTCGCGAATATATTAAATAGGTCCTCGCGAAGTGCCCACTCGCCAAAGCGCGATTAATTCCTAGCGAAGCGAGGCTCGAAGCGCCGAGCGAAGTGAATTTATAATCTCGTCACGCGCTTTGCGTATTTCTAGTTTATATAGCGCGTTTGGGCCTGGAAAGTTTGAAGGAAAACGTCGTTTGAAGCTAGTGGAGTAGTTTTTTTTTAAAAAAAATAGATTTTAGGAAAGTAAGCAAGTTTTGCTGTTAAAAGGCGTAACTTGAAATCAGTTTATCGCATCTGAAGAAAAAAATTTAAAAATTTGCACGCCGGAGCAAAGCCGGGTACATGAATTTTATTACCTCGATTTTCGCTCTTATTTTGAAATAACATTTTAAAACTAATGGTTCACATCGCTTCTATTTTCTCTGTAAAATACTTCGAAATTTATCGCCAAAAACATTCCTTGATGGTTACAACGCGACGGCCGAACAACAGGACCAAGTTTGTTTTGTTACGGTTCTGATGCTAGGCAACTGTGCGGACACCATTGCGCCGTGATACAGAAAGATCGGTACGTTACCGACCCAGGCGCGATCACGTGCGGCAAATGTCGACAGATTTACAAATCTCGCTACGCGAGGAATAAAAATGTTGTATCGGCCCTTAGCAAAACTTATAACACCAAGCGGAAATTAGACTGTACACAGACGTTATTTCATTAACCGGCTAAGCGGAAATGAGAAGCGAAGGACGTTTTAAAAATGTATTTGATCAGTCCTCTGCTTTACATCACTTGAGAAAAATACTTTTAAGTTTTTCGCTCGGACATGTGACATGACTATTTTCCTAAAATATCAAATATTCGAGGAAATGCCTGTATATTAATTACTTCACGTTTGTTGTTCCTTTTTACCTAAAACATGTAATGACAATAAAGGTCACTTTAACAAATGTGTGGATCTAATTCTATTAAATGTTGTGCTTTTTCCTTTCACGGATTCTATCTTAGAAATTGTAATTTTTTTAATGCGCGAAAAGTAGTTGGCAACAGGTCAATACCGACAAAAATGTCTATTCGTTTTTGCCCGAGATTGCGTGACAAATTTAAATTAATAATTAACTAACGCTCGTGTAACAAGTCTCGCATAGTTTGTAGTAACTATGACCCTCGTAAAAATGTCTGTAAAAATGGTATCGCCCATCGTCTATCGTCCATCGTCTATCGTCCCGAGGGAAATAGTTAGTTTTGTTTTTCCGAGAGTCCTGATGTTTCCCGAGAAGAAGTCTAGGGAAACATCAGGACTCGAGGGAAAACAAAACTAACTGGTTTCCCGAGGGACCTGACATTAATTGTTTTGTTTTTGATAATTCAAAAGAATACAACACAGTAACAACCTTAGCCTCGTCCCAGCCCGTTCTCACGTCTATTGTAAGGGTATGAATTTCCTTGAACGTCTACCATGATTTTCTTCAAATGTACGCTCCTGGCAAATCTTTACTCCCATTGGCTTTTTTAAGCCTGTGTTGAACATGATCTCTTCTCCACCTCCACTGGATGAGATGCGCAGAATAGCTTTCTTTCCCCAGTCAGCCCAGTACACATAGCCCTCATAGATATCCAAAGTATACGGATGGTAACCTGACGGTAGAATGTGACATTGCGGTTTAAACCATCTAGGGATACACCCTCTATTATTCGGCATTTTTTTCGTCTGTCCCAGGCCACGGAAGCTCAAAAGAGCCCCAAAACGGTAAGAGGACTTAAATTTTTTCCTTAGGATAGCTTTACACATTCCACTTATGACATAATATAATTTATTATTCATTCAAAATATTTCCCCAATTCTGATTGGCTAAAAGCACGCGCATAATTCACCTTAACCAGTTACTGATGACCAAATTTGGAAAAATTTTGTGTTTAACGAGGAAATGAGGTCAAAAATGCAGCGTTCTTGCAGGTTAATGCACCGTAAACCGAGAAGACCTGTGGACGAGGTTGAGTTGTTTTGGTTGTGAAAACAGAAAATGGCGGACATTTTACTCGTTTCAAGAGTAAGAATTAGGCAAAATTATAGCTAAAAACATGGCAAGAACAGCAAGAACACCACTCGAAGAGCGACATCTGCTATTTGGAGAATATTTGCCGAGCTAAAAAACCCTAAACGTGCACTATCGAAGGTGAACTTAACATCGATGGAGGTAAGCATGTTTCTCGGAGGTTGTTATCCGTCGAGGCCGTAACACCCTCCTCGATTTCCATAATTCTTCATAAGATACTCAGCCTCATTCATTAATTGTTAAATAAGCATAGCAACTAATTATAGCCAATGTTTGCTCAAATATGGTGTACAGAATATATGAGAATAGTTTCTGGTGAAAAGAAGGATGATACTAGGTTTTCGTAATAAAGTAAAAATACACTTTGAGGGATTACATCTAATCCCCTCCCCCCTCCCCCCATTCACCTCCTGTAGCTTTAAGTTAATTTCCTCATTTTTGCTAGGGAATTCTTGTGATTAGAACAGCGGTGGTTGTGACTACCTGTGCGTGAATCTAAATTTCAGTAATATAACGGTCCGAGATGAATGTGTCACACAAAAAGATATGAACCTCAAAGGTGATGCTAAAACATGCGAAAAAACACAAATACCTCAACGTGAGTGTTTTGTTGGGCCACTTAAAAAATATGTCTTTGTCAGTGGCGTGCTACGACACATTGAGTTTTAAAATGCCTTTTATATAGGGTCCGTAATTATATTTGTACAGCCGATTAAAGATTATCAGTTATTCGTGTCGTCATACCGGAAAGGTATTTTTTAACTCTTTTCTCTTGCTGGTACGCTTACAGTTACCAGCGGTAATTCCGAGAATGTAAGCAAGACTGACAACCGTCTCCCCTGTCTGCTCAAAAATTGTTAGACTGTAAGACTAATTGTTTGAGTCGTTTTACCTTTGTCGTATACACTTGATAAAACGTAGCTTTCTCCGTGGGTGGCGCTTACTACTATAAGTTGTAAATAGGCGATATCTGAACTAAATGACATCAATAAAGAGAAGGAACTAATTATCATATTAATAATCTTTTGACTTCCAGCAGGAAAGAACCAGAATGAATCATTGAGTTTAACTTGGGCAGTGGTGATTATTGTCGTCGTGCTGTTGTTCGCGATGCCACCAGTGGTGTACATTATTGTTAAGAAACTCTTCTCACGCTTCACACAAGTACATCCGAACGTTAGGGAACACATAGGAGAGGCGCCTACCAATGAGCGCACGGGTTTCATACAAGACAATTCGCCCCTATCGTTTGATGCGTTACCAGTGTCGATTCGACAACCTTGCAATCCTCAGCCTTTAGGAGCTGGTGCAACCGTAGAAAATTCATCGGTCAGAGTGAGTTTTGGCTTGGTTGTTTTTTATATAAAAGAACGTTTCTCGTAAGTCCCGGTGATATTTCATGCAGGTAGCCATATTTTAAAATTTATTTAAAACTAGAGGATGGTTGCGCGGGCCTAAGCCACGAACCATCCAGGGGCGGATCTAGGGGGAGGGTGCAGGGGGTGCGCACCCCCCCCCCCCCCCCCTGAGATGACCTGCGGTTTTCTAATACAACTGGTATTCTGCCAAAAAAAAAAAAAACTATGTGGTTTATTGGTGTTGAAGTAGAGCAAGAGACGAGTGCACCCCCTCCTAAAAAAAATCCTGGATCCGCCCCTGCCATCTGATCTCACTGGATAACGTCCGATAATCTTCCCAGGAAAACTCTTAGGCGACTGGCCCCAGTGCATTTTTTTTTTCGCAAACTGATGTTTCTATTGTGTAAAATAAGCACCTCATATCTACTATCTCGTCACGGGGAAGTTAGTTATGGGAGGAAACCGCCACTACCAGGACAGTAGGCATGCCGAGAAATGAAAGTGTGCGAGGTCAACCGCCACCAAGAAAGGTGGGAGGAACTCCGTTGAACTGGTCAAAAGGCGAGCAAAAACCAAGCAATTCTAAGCGATCGCGAGTGCCGCGATGCATCACACCACTGACGCGCGGGCTCGGCACGACGGAATTTAAAGGCGTTTCTTACTCCCCGCGTTACGGGCTAATTATCGATGCAGTGAGAATAGTATTGCTTTCACTGAATGAATGAAAACATGGTTAATATAAAACAGCCTAATTCCGACCTATACTGACTACCTAGATTTCAAACATTTGTTTGGCCTCAAAGAGTCAAGATACTTCGCCCCTTTTTTACGCTACTTTGCAGAATCTAGACTCTGATAAATGCAGAGTGATTGATAATTATCAATCTACCTGATCAACCCAGTTGATTAAACCATGAAATCTTTGCATTTCACTCCGCCCACCGATTCAACAGCGCAGTTTCTTTAGAAACTACTGACTCCCTCACTCATCTATTGTTTCCATTAAAGTGAAGCCGATTTTTTTTTCTTTTCAGTTTCCGAGAGGAGATTGGGTGATTTACAATAATTATAATAAAGTGACAACGGTGAACCTGAATGCGAATATGGATACAACCAATAATTATAACGTGGAGCTTGAACAAAATGCAGGAATGACGGTTGTAGGAGACAATGCGAATATCAATAATTACGATCAGCCACCTCAGAACTAATCAAATGCAAATAATAATAATAATAATAATAATAATAATAATAATAAATGTTATTTAGCCAGGGTTATCTCTTCAGCATAAAATGCTGCTATCAATGAGGGCCCTGAAAAAAAAAAAAAATATATATATATATATATATAACAATTATTCACCGAAGTGGAGGTGGCTAGTTCTGGATATTTACCGAACTGCGAAGCAGTTCGGTAAATATCCACGACTAGCCACCGACACTGAGGTGAATAATTGTTTTAGTATATACTAAAACAGTGAGAGAATTGAGCATAAAAATGGCGATTTTTAACTCAAATACTGTTGCCAACGATTACAATTTTGGCGCGTAATGACCGGGCGGCTGCGGCCGTCGCTTTTTCTTGCCGACAGTTAAAACTTTTGAAGGCATTTGTTTAGCTCTTGCGGGGAAATTTCTTCAAAAGGAGTTGTGAATTCTTTTTGTATTTAAAATCATTCTATAAAAAAAGATTGTTAAATTTAGTTTTAAGCTTATTTATGAACAACTTAACTAAATAAAGTAAGCAAGACTTAAACTTAATTTGCATTTGTAAACAACAACTTTTTCACTGGTTTTATCGATAAATTGTTAATTCGTGTCAAAAAGACAAAGCTTTACCTGTTAAAACTTCCAATCCGAACTTCGTCACCTTCTTCGTGTATTTCGGAAACAGCTTGCTTGATTAGTTGTGAAATTTCTTTGTTTGTTTACGGCAGAAAACCGGGAAGGCATTTTACTCGCAACTTACGCGAGTTTGGCGTCGCTCGCTCGGAGGAACTGGAGGTGAATCAGTGAATAGTGCAGGATATTCACTGATTGAGTAGCCAATCAGAGAGCGCGAAAAACACTATCCACTGTTTTAGTATATACTAAATATATATATATATATATATATATATATATATATATTGACCAATTATTCTTTGAAATCGAGGTGAATAGTGGCAAAATATTTACCGAGCCACGAAGTGAGGTAAATATTGCTAAAGCCACTATTCACCGCGATTGAAAAGAATAATTGTTTTATATATATATATATATATTTTATTTTATTTTCTTATATATAATCATTGATCGTAAACGATCAACGATTACTCCTGAAGCCTGAACTCCTGTGATTATTAATAGTCAGTGCTCTTCAATTAAATGAATTGAGCGCTCTACGAAATACGTTCTACCTAGAATACAAGTATATATATATATATATATATATATATATATATATATATATATATATATATATATATATCTTAATCACAAATGAAGACAGACAACAGTTTCCTTTCCTTTCCACCTATATTTCGATCACATTCAGTGATCTTCTTCAGGGTGACTAACTAGCCGTTAACGTACAGAACTTTTAAATTGCTGAATTACGAAGGTAACGCGCGCGCATCACAACTGAAATGACTGTTATTTCAACATCGACACTGTACCAGAGGGGGCGATACTATGTACAGTCGACGTTGTGGGGTTATATTAGCCTGCGTAGCATGGCGGTTTTGGTTGGGCGCGCTAAGTAATAAAGGCGGGCGAGGGCAGAGAAACCGCGAGGAGATTGGGGCGGAAGCAACTTGAAAAACCGCCTGCACGGACGGGGGGCTTTTTTGAGTCGGTCCGCACGCCAGCGTACGGATCGTTCCGATTGGTTCGGAATGTTCGCCTGTCAATCAAATATTTTGGTTATCTCCCATGGGAGAGTTTCGAGGGACTGAACAAATCATCTCCGCAAAACAAAATCAAAATATCAAAGAAGCGTTGACCGGAGCGTCGTCGATCTTGAATATTTGACGGGAAAACAGGGCAATTGTATTGAAGCCTAAACAGGAAATGGCCATTTACAGTCTTCTTCAAAGGCGAGATGTCATGGAAATTTTGTCAACAAGATTTGGCAGGAGCATGATCTTTACTGTCTTTGCTATGGCCAAAGAAGAAATATCCTCATCGAAAACCTTTATGATCACAATTTCCCCTCTAAAAAGTACTATCGACGACCAGATATCTGAAATGTTTCTCGCTGAGCTGTAAAGCAATGGACCTTATGACAGAAATAGTAAATTTCAGCGCTTCGAGAAAGTTCACCTCAATTTTCTCTATTACTCGGTGTTAGAGAATAACGCACTCCAGCGCAACACACCGAACGGTGTCCGCGATTGTGGTCGATGAATCGCATACGGTAGAAGAAAGACGCACAGCGTAATTCTCCATACTTTTTTGCTTGGTGTAGCTTAAGCTACAACTCAAATCTGAAGATCGCGCTATACGTAAAAATACAACATCCTGCAAACAACACTTAAAAAGCCGGGCCCAGCGTCAAAACATTCACGGACAAAGCAGTGACAAAGAAACTATAAACCAAGTCTCCTTGGTTTGTAGTTGTCCAGATCCAGGCATTTTAGTCGGAAAAGACCAAAGAAACTAAAATATTTATTTAGCCGTAATAAAAAGCTTTAGGCTTTAAGAGTGGTCAAAGAAATTAGTACTTTACAACTGCATCTGAGAGAAACAAATTCTAATTAGCGAAAATAACATTAACGACAGGAAATAATTTCTCAATACGGATTAAACAAACCAACTCCATGACCTCTAAATAAATGTAAGACTTAGTGCAGCAAAAATAAGATCTACTCAGTCAAGTTTAGAACGCAGTGTAGTCACCTATGCGCGAGATAGCCACAAAGAAAAAACCCGTGTTTGTTCAAGCAAACTCCAATTCCGGCCAAGGTCACGTTTTACACTATATCACGAGCTTTTGTGTCGTGTTTAGGCTGTCAACACTTTATTTCTGATTGGCTGGGAAAACTGAAACCAAACAAGTTGTCAACAGGATGTCAAAATGAGTTGAAGGGGGCGGCAGTTGAAAAGGCCACGAATCCGGGCAGGCGGTTTTTATTTTTCTCGTGGCTTCGCCGCTCGTTCTCGCGCGCTTCGCGCGCGAATTTCGCGGCTACGCCGCTCCTGTGCCCGGCTCGACAAAACCGCCATGCTATGCAGGCTAGGGTTATATCCCCACATACCACACGATGAGGGGATAGAGGCGGTGAAAGAGGCGTTGTTAACATGGGATTCCAATGTGGAGAATGGGAGGAAACTAGGGGATCTCAAGAACGACTTGGTAGAGTTTACAGAAATAGTTCTTAAAAACAATAATTTTGAATTTGACGAGCGGCATTTTGTCCAGAAACTAGGCACTGCGATAGGGACTCGGATGGCACCGTCGTATGCTAACATTTTTATGGACAAACTAGAAAGACAGTTGATTTCAAACGCTTTAATAAAACCCCATACTTGGTGGCGGTATATTGATGATACTTTTATAATTTGGACAGAAGGGGAGGAAAGTCTTAAAGATTTTATTAATTATCTAAATGGTGCGCATAGAACGATCAAGTTTACATCAAAATGGTCCTATCAAGAAGTTGAATTCTTAGATGTTAAAGTCGTGAATGAATCGGGAAAACTGGAGACGGATGTTTACATCAAACCCACCGATAGCCATCAGTATCTCCACCGGGTGTCGTGTCATCCGAACTCTTGCAAGAAAGGGATTCCCTATGCACAAGCATTACGTTTGAGGAGGATTTGTTCCAAGGGGACGTTCTTTGAAAGCAGAGCGCGGGATTTGTGTAGTTTTTTTTAGAAGAAAGGGGATATGAGAAGAATGTCATACAACAACAAGTGGATAGAGCGAGACAAACACCTAGAGATGAAGCATTGAGGGATAAACCAAGAAAGGAAAATACCAGGATTCCCTTCACAGTGACGTACCACCCGGGTCTGCCTAACATCGGAGACATGTTGAGGAACCTACATCCGGTTCTTCACTCTTCGCAGAGATGCCGGGATGCTATTAAAGAGGTGCCAATGGTTGCTTTCAGAAGACCGAAATGCCTCTCCGACTTCTTGGTTCGAGCAAAGTTTAGGAGTGCCGCTAAGGAAGAGGTAGCAGGAACATTAAAGTGTGGTAGTAATCGGTGCCAAATTTGTACTGTTCTGTGTGTGGGGAGAACTTTCCGCAGCAAAACCAATGAGAAGGAATTCCGTATTAATTACAACTTAAATTGCAACTCTAAAAACGTGGTTTATCTTATTACTTGTAAGGTATGTGGCATTCAATATGTTGGATCCACTACCACTACTTTTCGGTCTAGGTTCAATAATCACAGAAGTAGGATCAATGCCCATCTCAAGTTGTCTTCTGAAAATAAGAGGAATGACGATTTTCTTTACCAGCATTTTCATAGTTCGGGACACTTAGGATTAAGCCATTTAACTATACAGTTAATAGACAGAGCCATGGGAGAGAGGGAGTTGCGGAAGAAGGAGGGACAGTGGATGTATAGATTGGGAACGCTGCGCCCTCAAGGACTTAATGAGGATGATGGTTTTTACGCCCAGAACCGCAAGACGCGCGCGGGCGCGCGCAGGGGATGATAGTGTCATCTATGACATTTTCCGTTAGACGTTTAAAATAACAGTCATTTCAGTTGTGATGCGCGCGCGTTACCTTCGTAATTCAGCAATTTAAAAGTTCTGTACGTTAACGGCTAGTTAGTCACCCTGAAGAAGATCACTGAATGTGATCGAAATATAGGTGGAAAGGAAAGGAAACTGTTTTCTGTCTTCATTTGTGATTAAGATATATTTGTGTTTATGAGGACGGGAGAAAGAGATGCAACTAAAAACTAAAATACAGTAAAAGTTAAAAATACAGCAATTAAATAGAGCAATTAAAATGCATTTAAAAGCTAAACTAATACAAAAACTTAACCAGTAACTAAAAAACTTTTGATCTATATAATTCCAAAATACGAGTTTTAAAAATTACAACTGACTTAGAATCCTTCACTTGACTTGCAATATTATTAAAAAGTTTAGATCCATTAAAATAAAAAGACTTCCTTGCCGTCTCAGTTCTGACTTTGGGGAGCAGCAAGTTGTACCCACTTCCCCTCGTGTTGTGGATTGTTCTAAAAACCTTAAAATAATCTTTAAAAAACATTGGAGGGGATCCCTTCAAGCATTTAAAAGTCAAATTAATAGTGTGCATATCACGCCTCATAGACAATGGAAGCCACTTTAAATTCTTCTCGGCGTCTAAATCTTTGGTCTTCAGTACAATCTTAGCTGCCCTTCCCTGTGCTCGATCTAACTTATCACGTTCTATTTTCCCAATGCTGCTCCAAGCAACATCGCAATAATCCATAAGAGGCAGAACAAGTGACTGATAAACTTTATTGGCTGCATAGACAGTTAGATTCCCAGGACACCGATTCTCTTGGAAATCTTAACCAGTAGTTTATCCACGTGTTGTTTGAAGTTGAGATTTGCATCTATTAGGACACCAAGGTATTTTTAATGTTGTGCTTGATTTATCGGCTTATCCCCAAGGAATAAGCTAAATGGCCCATCTGAAAGGGTAGCCGAAGCGATTCGTTGTTGAGTGCCGAAAAGAACGCATTCGGTCTTCACAGGATGAATGCACAGCTTATTAAGATGGGTCCAGGACAGCAACTGTTTTAGATCTTTATTCAAAACGGTACTTAATATGTTTCCGATATTGGAGTCAGCGTAGAAAAGGACAGCATCGTCCGCACAAAGTAAGATCTTTGACTGAAGTAAACAGTTGGGCAAGTCATTGATGTAAATCGAAAACAAAATCGGACCAAGTATGGACCCTTGTGGGACGCCAGATTTTATCTGCCGAGGTGCAGACTGTGCGCTGCCATAGACAACAGATTGACATCGACTTGTAAGATAGTTCTTGAACCACCTCAGTGCATGGCTTTTTATACCATACCCAGGTAGTTTCTTTAGGAGAAGTTGGTTATTTACACTGTCGAAGGCTTTTCGAAAGTCGACAAACACCGCTGCTGTAACACAACCTTCGTCAATGCCTTTCCTAATACAATCCGTGAAATATGTAACCGCGTCCTGGGTAGAATGATTTTTTCGAAAACCACACTGGAAGGGAGATAGCTGACTGGACGTATCTAAATGTTGGAGGAGCTGTATTTGCACGGCTCTTTCAAGGATCTTCGAAGCCACCGGTAAAACGGAAATGGGACGGTAGTTATCCATACACTTCTTATCCCCATCTTTATAAAGTGGAACCACCCTTGCATATTTCCATTCCTCCGGTAAAACTGCAGAAGAAATCGAGAGATCTATTATGGCTGTTAGCGGAGCTGAGATGCTTGGAGCCACATCCTTTAGTAGACGGGCTGGAATTCCGTCAAGTCCTGTACCTTTCGATGTTTTAAGCAGCCTAAGTTGACAATGAACAAACGCAGCTGACACTGGTTTAGTAAAAGAATATATTTCCGCTGGTCGGTTTGATGTTGCATTTATTGTACTTGTACGCGAACGGGGACCACAAATACTATCGCGTGGAAGACTGATGAAGGAAGACTAAAACCGATTTGCAGAAACCATGAGTCAGTTTTGTTAAGAATTGCTTGCCAATATTTCGAGAGCAATATTTAGAAAGAAACGTTTCTTTTCGTGTTTTATGAGATTGAATACCTATTGATATGGACAGGGTCACCTACTCCTGCTCTCTCAACTCATAGGTTGGTCAGTGGGACAATTTCCAATGGCACAATTACTACATTCATTTGGCTATGTGTCCATTGGAATATAGGCACCGTCCAACTTAAGTGAGGCACCATGACCTTCTTGTGCATGCTCGAAATTGTATAAGATGGCCAAATCAGTCGTGAGTCGCTCCATGTAAGGAAATCCAAGACAGTGTTGGATTCTGGATTCCACGCCGCGGATTCCGGATTCCAGGTGCTGGATTCCATTCTATGACAGTGAAACTTGGATTCTGGATTCCAATCCTTAGTTGGATTCCGGTTTTCTTGAGCTACATTGCGGGTCCCAAAGCCCAGGGTTAATTCCGGATTCAACAAGTAAAATTTTTCCCGATTCTAGAATCCGGATTCTTTTGGATAGGGCGACTTGAGAGTTGAAATCAGGATACAAACATGAAAGAGAAAAACTTAGCGTTTCAATTCATTTGCCCTAATGAATCTGTTTACAATTCCAACAATAACTATTCTGAAACTTCCATATATTCATTTGGTTAGACAGATTGTTTGAAAAAGAAGATAGAAAATTGGTGTAATAAAAAATATTGTTTTTTCAGTGACAGTGTATGAAGCTGTCAGTTATCTAGTCCACTCTGTTTAAAACAAGTATTGCCATTTAAGCGATTAATACAGATGATAGCTTTTTCTCTTTACTGTCTGTCCTGCACGGAGATAAATCCTCGGTCCGCTGAATGAGCGCTCTACTGACTGACTATTGCGAGAATGACTGCCCGTCCTGACCTTTGCGTACTTCAGATTCACTCAATAGACACTGTTCAGTGATCTCTGCAACCGTTTTAATGGACTTCTTCGCGTGTGCTGATTTGAAAATTGACTGGACAGGCTTTGGTCTCCACTCAACACAGGGGATAAATGTTTTTAATCATTTCCACTGAAACGATTCTCAGGTTCAGCCCATGATGGTATTCCCCTGTGTGTGTCCAAAAGATATGAATCTTCAGGGGAGTGGGAAGACATACAAAGTACCGCAAATAGTACCTCGAGGTAAGTGTTTTCTGGAAGCACTATAATCTTTTTCAGTAGCTTGTTACAAATTGACTTTTAAAACCCGCCCTTCCGGTTTCCAAATTCTATTTGTACATCCTATTCTTAGTTATTCGTGTTTTGGACACATGATAAAGGTATTACTTGTACTTTTTTCTGTGATATTACTGCTTTTATGGAGCGTTCAATTAAACTTAACCTAAAAAACTTCAAGGGAGAATCATTTTCGGGTAGATTGCCTCTTTTTAGCGAGTAGGGTTTGATACATTTTTGACTCATTAAAAGGAGAGAGCAAGGATGAACCATTGGGTTTAACTGGGCTAACGGTGAGCACTGTCGCTGTTGTGCTATACTTACTCGCACTGCTACGTCTAGGAGTATCCATTCGCCTCCTACACCCTGGCCAAAAGAATCCGCCTCCGCTACCGCCCATGGTAATACAGAACGTTGAGGAGGACATGGGAGGGGAGCATACCCACTGAACGCACGGAGTTTATGCAAGTAAATTCACGATCAACTCATTCGTCATCTGTGGCAAATCAAATCTTTACAATGTTGAGCCTTAAGAAGAATTCACAGCCAGAGATAATTCATCATTCAGAGCAAGTTTTCGCTATAGGTTTTTTGATAACGACCTGCGTTCCGTTTCTCGAACGTTCCGGTCCCCTCTCGGACCGGTATTCATATTTTAGAAACAGATCCTAGAGAATGGTTTGCTCGGGCCAAGCTCATTAACGGATGAACCATTATTTTTTTTTGACGGGGCGGGGAGGGGAGGGGTGGAAAATTTTCACTTGCAAACATTTTTTTATATGCGGCTCCTACTGCAAACATTTTTTTTGTCTCCGTCTTCTTTTTTTACTTGCATACAATTTTTTTCAGTGATTACAGCCTCCGCAAACAATTTATTTCAAAATTTTTCTGGCCTCCTTTGAACTGGCTATGAAGCAGGCAGTGGGAACTTTTGGCCCGGTTACCAAGCTTTAAACAAATTTTCTTTGACTTCATCTTGGATATTGTGGCAAGTAAACAGATGTTCTTGCTGTGTGGTAAAAATTATCCCAAACCTTGTCAAATACATCAGTTTTGGTGCAAATAGCACAAAAAACACGATAGTAAGAACTTGGGTCAACCTGTTAGACTGAAATTTGCCAGTTGGGTCTCCTCTAAATAAGGACATGTTTAGCCCGACCTCTTCCGGGGAAGAGGTTGTGGTAAACCTGAAATTTGAAGCATGTTCTTAGTTTCTATGAAGAAAATTCTGTACACTTGGGCAAATAAAATAAGTCAACATTCTGGACCCTCTTTGGAGACATAGGTGCCTTATGACTCCAACTGCAAATTATGTCATGGTATGCACATTTTACAGTAAGTTCTTAGCTGCAAAGTATATTCCTTCAGAAAATAAGAACCTCTTAAAAACCTGAATAACCTAAATTCAGTAGTGATAATTACCGTTTGCGTAAGAACCTGTTTAGGCTAACTTGGGAACTGATGCAGGTTCTTTCTCGCCAGTTTTTAATGTCTACGATGCTTACAAATCCAAAACAAAACAAAGTCAAGCAATGAGTGAATTATCCCAAAGCCCCGCGCAACACGGACGCAACATCGTTGGATCATTCATCTTGCGTTCGTTTCCTGTTGGTTGCGAGTGGTTGGGAGTTGTTGAGCAAAGTTTGGAACCGGTCAAACTTTTGAACCAACAACTCCCAACATTTCTTTTATTCCGTGCTTGCCGAAGGGTTGCGTAACAATGTTGGATCCGTTTGCACAGCTCTTCCAACATTAGGGAGCTTTAGCATTGACGACGGCAACGGCAGTAAAAACGTCGCTTTTGCAAAGAATTCCCGTTTTTCAAACACTGTCGCGTTTATTCCAATTTGCTGAAAATGGCAAATGTGGGCGAATTTCCCTCGAGTTGATTTCTTGAAGAGCGCACTCAACTTTATAGAGCGAAAAAGAAATTCGTCGTCGCTTGTTTACGTCCTCCATAAAACTTCCAATAGGCCATTTTACAGTTATGGATGGAAGCGAGGCTGACGGTGACCTTGTTTTGATACAAACCTTTCCGCTTTATTATGTAAATAAAGTTATTCTTACGCTAACTAGTATTTTTCAAGGACAATTTCCATAACAAAGCAAAGGGGGTTTGTGTCAAAACAAGGTCAGCCTCACATTCACTCGAAGGCAAGGGTACTAAGTCCACAACTATAAAATGGTCTATTAGGCATTTTCACGTCGTAGTCGTGCAAGGACAGTAAAGAAATGTACCAATATGCGTGGTGCACGTGCAAAGTTGTTGTTTTGCGTAATAAACCTATTGCTTTTTTGACGTCCTCCGTGTTGCCGTTGCGGTTGTCGTTGCTAAAGCCCCCTAATTGTTGGGGTCACGCACGTGCCCGAAGATAGTTATCGAATTCAAGTTAACAAAGTTTTATGGGTTGTATCCTTCCCACGATGCTCTCGAGGTACTAACACTGTTGGGACTTGTTGCATCCGTTTGCACACCACTGCCAACAAGGACGCAACCACAACTCCCACCATTGTTGTCCCAACAATGTTGGGAGTTGTTGCGTCTTTTTGCTCAAGTGTTATCAGTGCGAGAATAAAATGTTAGCTACTGTGATGAAATGTTAAATCGTGTCACAATTCAAATCATGCCTCATCTTGATAGCATGACATGAGGGAGTTTCCCAAATCTCACTCTGAGGAGAGCTTTGGAGCGTGGTGTGTTAATTTATTCACTTTGGGCTAGGTGAATATTTATTACAAACTTTAACATTACGTTGTGGAATTTGAGGGTAATTAAGCCAAGAAGAAAGTGAGGACGTAAAAACAGTGTTGCCTTTAGGAAAGAAGTCGCAGCGTTACAAGAAGCAAACCATCAGCATCGAGGTTTGGTTATAAAGAGCTGAGGGAATTACATCGAACACCTCTGGACAACTACATTGCAAAATGATACGCATTGTTGTGAACCTGTTCCTCACTTTCGGTTTCCCTGTGGAAGAAACGTCCGGAGCGCCGAACTTCACACGGCTGCCAGGTAATCGATAGGTAACTTGACACAACTTTTCGTTGTAGGCTTAGACTAATTTAACGGAACCATACGCCGTGCATGGAATTATTTACACTAGATGACAGTAAAATGGGAGCGCTAATGGCAGCTCTCATTTGGAAAAGAATTATTTATGGATAGCTTCAGTACTGAAGTCCCGAGTAAATTACAAACTGACTTGTTTTATGTAGTGACAAATTGCTGTCTGTGTGTAACACACTGGTTCATGCATTAAAGTGGAAGTTAATTGTCGCAGGTGAAAGAGAAAGTCTTCTCTAGTTGGTAAAAAGGTAACGGTAAAGTAAGCATCGACAAGCATATTTTACGTTGTTGGTCTTGACAGTTTATTCAACTGATAAACTTGAGGTCGACGATGCGCTCAGTTTACCCCCTCTCTCCATTAATGCTAAGGGTATTTAAAGCTAGTTAAAGCTACAAAAAAAGAGAGAGAGGTTCAAAAAAGGATGTCTTGTCAATGTGATGATATCGGGACCTCGTGCACCGAAGGCAGCTGACACTAAGCAACTACGCCATATCCTTGAGCCGGAGCTAATAAAGCTTGCACTCCCCTGGGTTGCCAACGATAACTAGGCCTGCAGGAGTAGGCAAACTTGTTCTTCAGGTTAGGTGGTCTTAGATTCATTTAGCAGATATAGATTTTCCTTTGTTAGGTGTACAATCTATAGCGATCTACAGTGCTCTTTAACGGTCATACACTTTCGCTTACCCAGACAGGCGGCATGAGATCTGCGAACTCATGCCTGTTTTCTAATCCCTTCGGAATATTGGCAGAGAAAAGATAGAATTGTTGTTTCAAGTAAAGATTCGAGCTTTAAGACTTTAAGGTTCTAAAAGTACCAAAAGCGTTCTTTCTGTCTTAAACATTTTGATACGTTCCTGTCACGCTTGTTGTCACGCGTTCGTCACGGACATCACACGAATAACAATAGAATAGGCCATTTTCTAGTTTCCCCGGGCCTCTGTTTCGAAACGAGGGTAGGTGCTCAGCCCTTGATATGGAAATCATTTTTCATTCTCATGCAAGTAAAACTCATTTTCACAAGAAAGTTCGTGCACCTAGCCTCATTTTGAAAGTGAGGGTTTTTGGAACTCGGAATTTAGTGAACGAAAGTGAAAGGTTAAGACCCAGGTAAATCCCTTGATGCTCGCAAAGTTTTCGGCGGCGCCTTCTTCTTTAGGTACAATGGCTGGAGTTTTCGAGTTTTGGTAATTTAGGTGACTTGGAGTTCGTATGGGAGATCAATATGATTGTTTCCACGAACTGTTTTTTGGCGCCAGTGTAGTCTCCATCTCTTAACTTCATAATTCAAGTTTTATGCTTCAGTCACAGCAGGACCCAGTTTAGTGTCTAAAGGTGCTGTGCAGATTGAAAGTATTGTACAGGGGCACCCAACGACTGTTTTCTGTAAAATATCTGTTCAGAGAAGCAAATATTGCCTTGAATTTTCTTTTACTTGAGGACGGCTAAAAACTTCAAGATGACCGTTCTATTCATGTACAATTTTCCGGGCTCATCTAATAAATCCGCTATGATTTTCTGAATTTTTTTCATTCCCAGGTTAGGCGATTTTTCGTTAAAAAAAGGAAACAAAATTTTCGGATCAAAAAATGTGATGGAGAGACGAGGAATCAGAAAAATTCTCACTTTCGTGATACGTTAAATGTATTTAAAACTTTCGGGAAAATAATGATGAATGAAGCCCTGGTAATTTCGAAAAGCTCAAGTTCCCCTAGGATGCCGACCGAACAGATACAAATTTCATAGCGCCGCTTAGAATGGATAGCCTAAAGATTGTTTTCGATGTGTGCAGGAGGAAACCGTCTTTCGGTGCCCTGACTGCAATTGTAGCAAGATCGATGGGTCAAAATTTGTATTCAGCCACAAAAGGACATAAAGCAATATATTTACGTAGATGTTAATTTACTAAAGCGCAGTGTTGTTACATCATCGTGATATGCCACTGCATGGTTCTAATGCTTCAAGATAAGTATGATAATCATCATCATCATCGTCGTCATCATCATCATCATCATCATCATCAGCGGCATAACCACAACCACACAACGATTAAAATCTGTATTACATTATCGATTAGTGGGGCTCAAAAACAATTCTCTTTTCCGCCACACATGCCTCTAGGATATCTTACATAAGAGGTTCCCGCGCACCCAGTTTGAACGTCATAATGGAATAATCCTGTTAATTCTATTAAACCTAGAGGGGAGGAAAGTTCCTATTCAGTGCCTGTAAATTGATTAAAAAACAAAACGGTTGCTGATAACTTTAAACTTTGCTTAGAAAATTTATCTAGGTCTCGTCTCGGTCTAACTTGAGTTCGCGGGTAAACTGCTTATTTCCCTATTGCAAATACGACAAGCTTATATCATGTACTTTTTTGTACCAGGCATCTTTTTTTTTGTACTGAATTTATGCATTCTGGCTTACAGGTGACCCAATTTTGGCCTCATGCCAGGCGCTATCACCACCTTCCTTCAAGCAACCTTCTTGGAAGCTACCATGCAGAAAGGGTCAAGATCCATGCGCAGATGCTCCACCGTGTATCTCTATGGGGAAGCGTTGTGATGGTCACACCGATTGTATCAATGGGGAAGATGAACCTTTCTCTTGCAGTAAGTATATGATAGAATGTAAAACGGAAACCATTCCAATCTCATAGCAACAATGGCTAAAGAGCAAATTTTTTTGATGTGAGAAATATAAATATTCACAGGAAGCAGAGGAATTACGTTCATACTTAGTAAATAAACCCCTTCCGGCGGCTGGTATATTGATGATTATCGAAAATAGAGCGCTATGATTGGCTAGGAGCTTCGCTTCATCCCGCTATAATCACCGCGCGGGCATTGAAGGCTAGCAGTTTTCAAAATGGCAGCCAGACTTGTTGATGTTTCGGAGTCGGAAATTGATCAATAATTTTATTTTCTCGAATAATCATCAATGTAATTATATTAAAACAGTAAGGGCCTGTTTACATGGAGTGGGGGACCCCTGTCTGGTGGGGTAGGCTTCTTTTGTTTTGTGTTCGCCAGAGCGTGAAAACAAAAGAAACCAACCCCACTAGACCGGGGTCCCCCACTCCATGTAAACAGGCCCTTAGTCGCCTCAGGTGACTAATTGTTAAAATAATCCCTGCGGCTGAGAGATTGTCCGAAAAATAAACATTTCGCTTCGAGGGCAAATGATAAATTTTGAGGACAATCTCTCAGCCAAGAGTATTATCCTCCGATATACCAGCAAGCCAGAAAGAAGTTTATATTTATTGTATAATCCTCTGATTAATTTTTTCATCTGTAACATTTTGGGAGAGAAAGAAAAACAAAAAAACAAGATGTGAGCGCGCGTGCAAATGACGCAAACAAGCATATTGATTGGTTGGGGGGTTTTTTATTGAAACTGTGACTGGACCAGCGGTGCTTTCCATTATACCGGACCGACCGGTCCGAGACCACTCGGACTAACCATGGGAAAATGGAAAGCATCCGAACCAAAAGTCCAACCGAATTGATTGTTGGGTAATGTGTGACTTCTCAAATTCGTCTTTGAACTTCATGTAGCTTGCAAAGAGTAAACGGACGTGTTTGTCCTCCCATCTTTCCAGGACTTTGGTCGAACTAGTGGAGGTTGTTGGGATGAGCTGTGTATTTTTTCGCCCAGACTGTCAAAAGCCGTAAGGGCTAGGGTCACATGCTGCTAAGAGAAAAACGCGGGAAAACATCGTCAAAATGCGGAGAAGCCAGTGATATATTTGTCTTTAAAAACTGACGAAAACCAAAAGAAAAAACAAATTAAGATGCACTGCTACTGTACCTGAGCTTTGTGTGCAACTGTGCATAAGGAGAACGTTTAGTTCTTGCTTACACACACTGCACTCGTAAACACTTACATCTGAACCATCCGCCATTTTGACTGTGGTGACAAGCTGGAGCGGGACTGGAAACGAAAATTTCTGAAAACGGAACCGCAATATCCGACTGAACCGGCCGGTCAAAGAGGACCACCTCTGGAGGTGGACCACTTTGACAGGACAAATTTCCACCTGGTCCGAACCGTTCCATTTCCGTTTGGATCGAAATTTCCAGGAAATTTTGTCACGGGAAAGCACTCCAGTGCATGACTGGCTGTCACGTCAAATAAACTCTCGCAACGCCCAGAAGATCAAAACAAGAAAGCAACGTTTTTCCTTTATATTTTACCGACAGCGCTGTTTGAAAACTTCTCAAAAAACCGTTTCTAATGGATAAGTAAAGATAATCCAACCATATCACTAACTGTCGCTGCAAAGGCTAGAAAGTAATTACAACTATGAAACACAGAAACTGAAAAATGTGGGGCAGTTAAAGGATTTAAGTTTTACAGTAGTGGGCTGTTCACCTGGATTTGTTGCTGCGGATGGTGGAAGCTGAGGAAGTCATAGAAAGAAAAGGTAGAAGAATTAATGAGCCCCATCTATAAGAACAGGTTGAAGTGACCGGATTTTACTTTAGTTAAACTTATAAATCACCGGATAATCGAAGATGACTCGCACTTCAGTTGGTTGCGCACTGTACGACTCGATCAATTTATCGCTTTCATGGGGCACTGCACTTTTTCTCTCTTTTCTCCATGCAGTAACAAAAAGGCTTATTTTCGTTAACACTTTGAAGTATTATTATCCATAGCTGGCAGCTATGACTGCGTTAAAAAACTGTATTCAAGTTTCTCTTCAAGTGCATGAATATTAAGCTCAATTCGTAAATTTTGCTCATCTTCGATTCATAGCTTATTTTATTGATTTCTCGTTATTTTCCGGAATTGTCAGTTGCGAACAGCTCAAAATTTTAGAGAAACTGGATTATAAAAAACAAGTTTGTTTTTACTGCTTTCATTTTATATTATTAAAAAGAAGATAAAGACTGAAATGAGACTCACTTTTTTCACTTTGTTTCATGCTTTCCTGCCACTGAAACATCGTAGGGCAAATCTCAACACCGATTTGGTACCACGTGACCCGAAATAGTCAATAAAATCGGGCGAAAATTTATCAGTGGATTATAAGTAACAAGTATTCACCGAAGTGGAGGTAGCTAGTGAGATACATTTATTACCGAGCCGCGCATCGGCCAGGTAAATATCCACCGATCACAGAGATCACAGAGCCCTGTCCTATTAACATGCGAATACGAGACAGCCAGGTCCCGATCTGCGAACTCATCAGGGGCACCCAACGGCAATTTTCGGGAAAATATCTGTTCGGAAGACGATTTCAGAACTAGAATTTTCGGAACATTTGTTGTAAAATTTCTTGCTTGCCTGCCTCTCCTAGGATTTTCGAACGTATACAAAATGGTATAATTACCCATTTTAAACGGATATTTACCCTAAAAAAGGCCACCTAGAATTTTCGGGAGCCTTTTCCTGGCTGAAATTTTCGAAAAGGTAAGTTTTGATCCCTATAATTTTCGGATCACTAGACTTTCAGCTAGGAAATCCGAACAGATGAAAAGTTTTTAGGGGATAAAAATATGCATATATCTACCGTTTAAATACTAAAGTACGTTCAACAATGCTATGTTAAGTGGTTTTGAACTATATCCTCGTTGGGTGCCCCTGAACTCATGCCCGTTTTCAAATCCCTTCGAAATATTACTGGTAGGGAAAAGATAGAATTGTTGTTAATGATTCGAGCTGTAAGGCACATTTTGTTTCTTTCAAGGGGATCTAAAAGTATCAAAAGTGTTCTCTCTGTCTTTCAAATTCGATTTAAATCTGCTTAAATGCTTTTAAAAACATTTTGATACGTTCCTGTCACGCTTGCTGTCACGCGTTTGTCACGGACATGACACGAATAACAATAGAATTCAGTTTTAATAGTGAACGAAAGTGAAGGGTTTAGACCCAGGTAAATCCCTTGATGCTCGCAAGTTTTCGGAGACGCCTTCTTCTTTACGTACAATGGCCGGCGTTTTCTAGTTTTGGTAATTTTAGCTGATTTGGTGTTCGTATGGGAGATCAATATGACTGTTTCAACGAACTGTTTTTTGGCGCCAGCGTAATCTTGAATCTTCATCCCTTAACTGTTTTTATGCTACAGTCACAGCAGGACCCAGTTTAAGTGTCTAAAGGTGATGTTACACGGTACGATTCGCAACGACGAATTTTAGCGCAACACAGAGTTGCAATGTTGTAACAATGTTGTAACCATCCGAAATCGCAACAATGCTGCAACGCTATGTTGCGCTAAAAATCGTCCTTGCGAATCGTCTCGTGTGACATCACTTTAAAGGTGGTGTGCAGATTGAAAGTACTGTACGGGGATACCCAACGACTGTTTTCTATAAAATATCTGCTCGGAGAAGCAAATATTGCTCAGAATTTTCTTTTACTTGGGGACGGCTAAAAGCTTCTAGGTGACCGTTCTATTCATATACAATTTTCCGGGCTCTTCTAATAAATCGCCTATGATTTTCTCGTGACGTTTAATTTTTCACATTTCATTCCCAGGTTAACCTAAAATTTTTGGATTGAAAATGTGATGGAGAGAGGAATCAGAAAAATTCTCACTTTCGTGATACGTTAAATTGCATTTAAAATTTTGCGGAAAATAATAATGCAACCCTTGTAATTTCGAAAGTTCCCCTAGGATGCCAATATATTTACGTAGATGTTAATTTACTAAAGCGCAGTGTTGTTACATCATCGTGATATGCCACTGCATGGTTCTAATGCTTCAAGATAAATATGATAATCATCATCATCATCATCATCATCATCATCATCATCATAACCTCAACCACACAACGGTTAAAATCTGTATTAAATTTCCGATTAGTGGGACTCAAAAACAATTCTCTTTGTCGCCACACATGCCTCTGGATATCTTACATAAGAGGGTCCCGCACACTCAGTTTGTAGGTCATAATGGAATAATTCTGTTACTTTTATTAAACCAAGAGGTGAGGAAAGTTCCTATTTGGTGCCTGTAAATTGATTAAAAAACAAAACTTGATGACAACTTTAAACGTTGCTTAGTAAAGTCATCTGGGTCTCGTCTCGGTCTAACTTGAATTCGCGGGTAAATTGCTTATTTACCTATTGCAAATACGACCAGCTTGTATCATGTACTTTTTGTCTCAGGCATCTTTTTTTTACTGAATTTATGCATTCTGGCTTACAGGTGACCCCTGGGTAGAAGACCAAGAAAATGGGAGTCTTCCAGTTTTGGCCTCATGTCAGGAGCTATCGCCACCTTCTTGGCAGCGAGTCAATTCCTCGGCAGATGCTCCACCGCATGTATGGGGAAGCCTTCACTTAACGTCTCTATCAAGGGGGAAGATAAAACTTTCTCTTGCAGTGAGAGAAAACCAGTACATACCAGTAAAAGTTTTGGCCTTATATCAGAAGCTATCAAAAAGTTCTTGGCAGCGAGTCAATTCCTCGGCAGATGCTCCACCACGTGCTCTGTCAACGTCTTTTGTAGTGAGTATATGATAGAAACCATTCCAGTCTCATAACACAATAACTAAAGCGCAAAATTTTCTGATGTGAGAAATATAAATATTCACAGGGAGCAGAGGAATTAAGTTGCACAGAGGAATATGTAAATAAAGTCGTATCTTCTTTAAAAACGTAATATTGTCATACCTCTTTCAATGAAAAAAGAAATTCGCTCTTTTCATTTTAAACAAAGCGTCAAATTTTGTTTAAACAAAAAGTCTGCCTACGATGTTTCAAGGGAATTTTTTGTGATGTATTCTTCAAACGCGAAATTACTTTACGGTATCTCCTTTAAAAATGTAATATTGTCAACCCTCTTTCTTCAATATAATTTTGTTTTCTTATTAAGGTAAACACTACAAGACCATCCTTCCGTATTGAACCGTATTTGGAAAAGGAATCCCGGGTCGAAAGAACTTTATATGTAAACACGTGGCTGTTAATTATCATTTTGCTGCTACTCGCGTTAGTGCTGGGAAAACGTGTTTTCAAGAAGGTCTCCTCCTCGTGGTTAAAGCGACACACCCTAAGGACGTACAAGGGACAAGGGCAAAGCATCAAGCGCGTAAAGGTGGAATAGAGGAGGACTTTACTACCGACAACACGGACATCATGCATGAAAGCGCTTTGCTACTGAACTATGATGAAGAGTCACCTGAGCTGAATCAGCAAGTCTGCACTGCTGAGACGAAAGGAGCATGTGTACACAGAGGGGATTTGCCGTTTCAGGTAAGACAGGCAAAACATTTTTTATCTCTATCAGAAGACCTACGACAGTTATTTACTTGGTAAAGTTCTTTCTAATAAGGTATAATTGATGAAATGCAAGTTGCTTAATCATAGAATGTACCATAGAAATATTTACTCAGAAAAAGATTGAAAAGGTTGGATTTTTATACGTTTTGAGATAAAAAAAAAAAAAGATCAACCTGGCTAATTCTTTACATTTCTTACGATCCTATTTGTCCGCAGCATCTAAGTTCGCGAAAATTTGATTTCATAATTTTAATTTATGATCGTCCGATCAAAAAAGGAACGTTAACTGATGTTGTGATTCAAACTGTATTATACTTATATATTATACGCCCTTGCATACTTGAGAAATTGGTAGGATTTTTTTAAAAAGATTTTCTGTCGATCCCCCAGCAGGACTGGGGAAATTCATGGAAACGCATTTGTCGCCACAAAGAATCGATCCTGATTGATTATAATTCCTATAAAGATTTATGTGGAAAGTTTTCCCATTCAGATTAAAGCTATTCATTTTTAGTTTTCTCTCTCTCTTTAAATGTCGATCAAGAGGGAAATCGTGGAATAGACCATGCCGACCATAATCCAGATATAAAGCTGAAGCAAACCATGAGGTACACGTATGGCGCGGCATCAACAAGAATTTTGTAGGAAATTCAACAGAGGTGGAATAGTTTTCAATGAAAAGCATTAGAGATAATCAGAACAACTGAAAATAAATAAATACTAAATACTAAAACCCTTACTATAATTGTCTTTTCCATGAGGCGATTTTATGATCGAAATAAAGGAAAAACACAAAAGTCAGCAAAGAACTAAGCTTGTAGAAAATTTACACAATCACGCACACGCCGAAATTCTTCCCACCGATGCTTTTAAAGTCCAAATTTTTGCACTTTAAGTGGTCATTTTTCTTGAGCTACAGTAGAGCTTATCTTTCATTCCAAACATTTAGCAATTGAAAGAAACATCTTATTTGAATTTCTTGTGAAGTGCATTCGGCGCTTTGGAAGTTTATTTGCGGGAGACGCTTTGTGCTTCAAAACTTTCTGATTGCAGCACCTGCTCAAGAAAAACGTTTTAAAAGCTTCTTTTAATATCACATTCTATCGTAAACAGGACCGTAATTTGCCAATCGAAGTAACTATTAAATAAAGGATAGCAAAAACGTTTATATTTTGTCACGAATATGGATCCGTGTGCGTACTTGCCAATATGGCCACGCTACGCCCCTGATTACGTCTTTGTTTTTTGTTTTCAACCGGTTAATTGTTCAATATGGTGCGTTCTGATGTTCAATCGACCAAAAATTAGTAAAAGGAAGATCGATTTCTACATTTCACCATAGCCTAATCCCGCGTTGCCATTGGCTGTTTTCTATATGTATCCGCACATTTAATGTAAGTACAAAAAAATCGATAAAGTTCTTGTTCTTTGGTTTAACTGAGTATGGACCCAAAAGATGCTCACACATTTATATCTTTACTTATTCCATCATTTAAATGAATCAGCCAATGAACACTTTTCTTATTTTACAATGCGCCAATCAAAACTATGACATCATCGGTCCAGCAATAGCTAAAACCGTCAAAGTGCATGTTGTGTACTAAACACAAACTATCAACGGGGAGACGTGCCTATTTATGAACTCATCAGCGTTATTAAATGATTCCCTACAAAAGTTTATGTTATAAAATCAAGAAATAAAACAGGACTACCCGGTCCGTACTATACTACTAACATAAACTCTTAAAGTCTTTCGCTGAAGCGTCCGCGCGGATTTCTAACACGTTCACCATCATATCGCTTATTATTTATATACGATTTTAGCTTTTTCTTATGTAGATTAATTTGCAATGTCAATCTTCTGTGAAGTAACTCTCTAAAATGCTAGCTCTTAGTCATATGAGTTTCTTCAAAAATTGTCATTGCTGTTAAATCAGCAATTTGGTTCATTTGAGGCTATGAAGTGTATATGATACCGTCCTAAAACCATGCATGATGTAGTATTTGTCTCCTTTACAACTTAATTATCATATCGATGATTATGTATATTTTTTCAGGTTCAGGGAGATTTAGTGGTTCATATGAATATGAACACAGTGAACATGAATACGATGAGCATGAATATGAATACTACCAACAACGTTGAGCTTCAGCAAAATGGCGGAGTGACGGTTGTGGGGGACAAAACGAACATTAATTACCATCAACCTCCTCAGTAGTAAACTGTTACATATGGTTTTTGGTTAAGTTGAAACCATGAGGACGGATTTAGTTTACGGCTTTTTGGTACTACTTTCACTTTCCACGACGACATTAGTTTTGTTTTATATTCTAGACAGCGCTTAACTATATCGTTAAAGGCTTCGTTTAGACTAGGTATCCTCTCATCCGGAACCTTATTACTCAGATATCCAAGTGCCCACCAAAGTGCACAATCAGGGGCACCCAACGTCAATTTTCGGAAAACATCTGTTCGGAAGACGATTTGAGATCTAGAATTTTCGGAACTTTTTTTGTAAAATTTCTTGCTTGCCTGCCTCTCCTAGGATTTTCGAACACCTAAAAAATGGTATAATTGCCCATTTTTAACGGATTTTTCCCCTAAAAAGGTCACCTAGAATTTTCGGGAGCTCTTTTTTCTGCTGAAATTTTCGAAAAGGTAAGTTTGATCCCTACAATTTTCGGATCACTAGACTTTCAGCTAGGAAATCCGAACAGATGAAAAATTTTTAGGGGATAAAAATATGCCTATATCTACCGTTTAAATACTAAAATACGTTTAACAATGCTATGTTAAAGTGGTTTTGAACTATATTCTCGTTGGATGCCCCTGCACAATGGTACGGAAAGCTGGATAACTGGATATTTCTCAACCGTTAGCCGTCTTAGCCACATCTTTCGCTTCTGTGTCAACTTCTCAGATGATTTTGAACTATCACAGCAAGTTTTATTCTTGCATTTTTCTCAATTACAGTTGTAGAAGTTCTAGTTAGCGAGGTTTCAACTTAATGGGGTCGATTGCAAAATTTAATTTGCCACATTAAAAATTGATAGTTACTGATTTTTCAGCACTTCAGTTTTAAAGTGCTGTGCAAGTTTCACTTAATTAATCAGAAACGTTACCATTATTATACATTTTTTTTTTATGATAAAATGTGATCTGTTCGTTGCACCAATTAAATTCAAATCGAGGTAGTTTTGGCTAGTGTTAGTTTTAATGTTTTTACAGTTTATAAAAAAGAAGAGCTAATGGGATGGTATCCGAGTGGAGTTACAAGAACCAGAATTATTCGAGTTATCGGAGTAAATTTCAGTGAATTTTTGATCAGGAGAAACTACAGGGAAAATGAAATTTAGTTCGTGTCAGAGATCCGAGTTCGAGTTATCGGGGTTCTACGACGGTATGTACATATAGCGTATACTAAGAAAGCTTCACCAATGGACTCGTAGTGTCTCTGTGTCATTTATTCATATATTAACCGTTCTAATATCTAGATGGATTGTGAAAGATTATAACTGCAGGATCAATGCCACTCGGACGGAGGCTGCGAATATTAAATGATTTTAAGGATTTATAGCGGACAAGATGCACTAAAGATTCAAAAAATCGGGTAAGTTAAAACGCCGAGACATACCGTACGCCTAGTTTGGGAGTTGCTTGCTGCAAGTTATATATGGCCTCCTGCTGATAGTATTTTTACTAGTAACAGAGGTAAGAACAGAATAGTCAAGTTAGGTCATCACGCCCCAGTCGTGATATAAGAGAGTTTATATTGAATTAGTTTTCTTATTTTTTTGTTATTTTTTATTGTCATTTTTATTTTTTCAAGTAGTGCAAATTAATTGAAGTATTTTTAAAGGTACACTTTTATCAATTGACGTTTCGGTTTGACATCGCATGACGCAGTCCCTGTTAAACCCAAACCACCCCGACCCGGACCCATGCCCCAACCTTTTGTGGAGCCCGGAGTAACACCCGCTGACCAACATGGCGTCTTGCCCAGCAGCTAAAAAACGAGCATCTCGACAGAAAGCTGCAAACAATGTTGTTCAAACTGCTCCGATTTACAAACTTCCTGCAAATATTATGCTACAAGTGTTCAATTATCTCAATGTAAAGACACTCTGTACTTTATCGACTGTGTGTCGGCGATGGTATCATCTTGTTTGTGATCGCTCGTTGTGGAAATACGTTGATCTACGCTTGTGGCCACTCTCGCTACGGACTTTGAAGAAAATTGTAAGGACTCGCTTGTCAGATTCAGTTGTGGAGCTGCTTATCAAAGGCTTCAT
This sequence comes from Porites cylindrica, assembly GCA_964035525.1. Classification (NCBI taxonomy): domain Eukaryota; kingdom Metazoa; phylum Cnidaria; class Anthozoa; order Scleractinia; family Poritidae; genus Porites; species Porites cylindrica. Next base: position 12,054,434 of record OZ037788.1, on the reverse strand, counting down.
TGGGACCACCAAAAAGGGCGAAAACATTTCACCATCTTTACTTGAGGAGATCAAGACGAAATGCCCAAGTTTAGAAACTCTGGGCTTGTGTTACTGTGACATGGGAAATATTCCCGCTCAATGTTTGCCACGAAATTTAAAACCTTTACTTCTAGATCATTCGATAGTTCCACTTGGTTGGTTTGAGGGATTGCAATGTGAGACGTTCTTCCTAAATCTATTGCATTTGAACCTAACATATTGCACCCGCGTTGAGAGTTCAGATCTCCGTAGCATAACAAAGCTTAAAAAACTTGAAAATCTAAATTTCAGTTACTGTTATCGAGTTGGTGACGAAGGCATTGAACGTATCGCCCGAAATCTTAGTAATGTGAAAGTGCTTAATCTTTCAAATTGTCCGAAAATAACGGATTTAGGATTGCATCATATTGGACGACATTTCATTGGTCTAAAAAGGTTTAACCTGTTATCAAGTTGGAGAATAACTGATGCTGGTATTCTTTCACTGGTTCACAGTCTCACTGAACTGGAATATTTGAATCTGTCATCAGGCAAGGAGGTGACTAATTCAGGGCTTACTGAGATCACTGACAAGTGTAAAAAGCTGAAGTTGTAGAACGTAACAGGCTGTACTGCTATTACAGAAAGGAATGTGAGTAATGCTATGTTACTTTTACAAATGTACCTCTGTGTGATATTCAGTGGGTGTAGGAAAAGTTACATGTATGCACGGAATTTTTTTTTCCCTCTAGAATTATCATTGAATATTGCTCGGGAGCTAAGTTTCAAATTTGCACAGTACAAAACTTCATTAGCAGACTTAAAATGGGCATGATTAGTTTTAAACAGTCTCTGTATAAAGCCCATTCCTCAATGCAACTCAAGTATAAGCGTAAGTATAGCATGGTTCACACCAGGGACACAACATAAGCATGAGCGTAAGAGGCTTATGCGCTAGTAAGGATGGCCTTGACATAAGCATAAGCATAAACACAAGAATATTAAGACCCTGATTCTTGTCCTAATGCTTATGCTCATGGAATGACAGTTCTCACTAGCTCATAATCTTCTTGCTCATCAGCGCATGCTTATGCTTGCATTATGCAAAAACTCATGCTTATGCTTGTGCTTACACTCCCAGTGAGAGCCAGGCTTTAGTAAGATATTTCATTAGTCTGCACTATTTGTAAAACAACCACATTTGCCCTGGTCAATGCAGAGCAGTTGGTAAGAGGAGATAAAAAAAAACAAACCACACCATCTACTTTGCAGACATTGAATTGTTTGGACTAGTGAGTCTTACCAGACACTGTCTTTATTAGGGAAATTAGATGCCATCACATTTTAACACTACAGGGTTTCGTATGCACCTTGAAAATCCTTGAAAGTCCTTGAAAATTGCAGTCAGCACTGGAAAGACCTTGAATTTCAATGCTAACTAATAGTTTAAGGAGAACTGCAAAGGAAAAGGAGCAAACACAAAGAACTTCAGGATAAAAATAATTCTCCTGATGTGAAACAGCTAAACAGAGATAGGCTCAAGGCTCTTTTTTCCACTGAATGGAGTCCTTGAAAAATGCGAGATGAAAAAAGTCAAAGTCCTTGAATTTTTTGTTCAAAAAAGAGTACTAACCCTAACATTAATTCTGCGCACCAAAGCCTGTCAAAATAGTCAGTTCAATCTCCAGTTTTCTAAAACCTAAACAAAGATTTACATTGCAATTGGCTTAACTGAAGATGTGAAAAGCTCAGGTGAGAGATGAGCTCTGGTAAACTATATTACTTTCAACAATAAACAAACATGAAAGCAGAACTCTATAATATTATAATTATTGGCAATAGCTAATTTTCACTTGGAAGATAATGGTTTGGCAACAACTCTACCCTTGTTAAGCAAAACACGGTGCCAATTTCTCTCATTTGTTTTTCCCCCAAAAAGTAGCTAAACGTATCTGCTTTGCAAATTACAGTTAATTGCTGTTGTACATGTGTAAAAAAAGTAAGAAAAGGGAGAAATTCTAGTACTGCATCACAATCTAAGTTATTAAAGCAATACAATACAATTTAAGTTTCTTAACATGTCCCAAAATGGGCCGATTTTCAATGTTAATTTGCAGTCATCAAGATAAAACCTAATTACAATACTACTAAAAGTTATGAACATAAAGTAAAATAAAAATAATTATGAACCTAAAAACATTACATAAGTCAAAGTATAGATGCCCAAAGTTACCTGCGGGCATGTTGTTTAAAAAGATCAATGTTCATACTGTTCTTAGTGTCCTCTTTTAACTTATTCCATGATACTATTGCATAACAGAAAAATGATCTTTGTGCAGTCGAAGTTCTCCTAAATGTAGTGTCGAAGTGATTCTTCTGTCTGGTATTCTGACTTTAGATATTAAAATGCTTAACCATCATTGGCTCAAGGTGACTTGCAGCGAGGCCGTTAAGAATTTTAAAAACCATGATTACGTCACGAAGTTGTAACATTTTGTCTATTGGAAGCCATCCAAGTTCTCTAATGGTTGTGGAAATGTGATCATATTTTTTTCCCACTTAGTATCCTGGTTGCGAATCTCTGCTAAAACTGCAGTTTCTGGATATCCTGTTGTGTTGTTCCTGACCACACAGTGGAACAGTAAAATAATTTGCTGAACACTAAAGAATACAAAATGACTCACAGAACGTCTTTTGTAAATACACGTAGATGTCGGACACTATTAATTTGACAGAGTTTGGCGAGTAGTGAAGATGATAGATGATTTACATGATGAAAATCGAAAGGTTTCTGTCAAATATAACTCCTAAATCTTTGCAAAAGGGCGAAGGAGATAGTTCTCTACCAAGGAAAGGGATGGTGATGTCGCTAAGTTTCCCAATTTGACGTATACACGCGAAGCGCGCGAGAGCTCCACTAATAGAGGCCCCGGTTGCATGTGCTATAGGCCTCTTCGAAAAATACCATTATACATGTATTCTTAAATTGCCACTAGCGTAGAGCTAGCATAGAGCTTCATGTGCTTCATGTCACCTATCTTTTGTTCGTTAAAGGAACTGCCAGTGCGATTGCGAGTTTCTACAATAGAATTTAGAGTACGTATAGGAGGCTTGCACTTATTAAAGCCACCTTCCAACTCGTTGCCGACAAAAGTTATTTAGTATACTTTATATATATATACCTTAAATATACTTTGGTCAACGTTATCGGAACGTTCGCGCAAATACGCTGAGTATTTGAGGTCTACATGAGGTACTACCCAAACGACAGTTTTGAGAATATGGTATTTTTCGCAGTGGTCTATAAGCCCCAATGTTACTTAAATCCAACAGGCCATCTCCGAGTTCCAGAAACTCTCACTTTCAAAACGAGGCTGATTGCGAAACCTTTGTTGTGAAAATGAGTTTTATTTGCTTGAGGAATAAAAAGTCATTTTCATAACAATAGCTTTGTACTTAGCCTCGCTTTGAAACAGACAATTGAGGCAATTCGGAAGTGGCGTATTTTCTTCTTGTGATATCAATCCTTAATCAATCAGGTCACGACAATCAAAGATATGATTATCCAGGATTAATTTTCACGATATCCTAACAAATTCTCCCACTACTTCTATAAGAAACGTATGAGGCAAGAAAGGAGAATTTCTG
>OZ037788.1:12003286-12045786 GCA_964035525.1 Porites cylindrica | reverse complement strand
TACTTAAAACTATGTGGTCTTTTGACTCAAACAAGCATATTCTCAACTAGCTACCGATTGCAGATTAATGGAGCGAAAGCTTTCCATAGGACTTTTTAGGCCTATTTCTATATCCTTCAATGACAACGCAATCGTAAGAATTTTCTATCCTAAGAAATTTCACTCTTCGAAGCTTTTCAAAGATGGGCTGCCAACTTGAAGGGAATTTGCATATGATCACCTTTCATTATTGAACCACGCTCGACCTGTAGTCAAGCATATCATTCTGATTACAGCGTAATTGAGCCGATAAACTAAAAGTTACTGATCATTTTCCCTCTTTTTAAGCCGTGAAAGTTGATCTAAATCGTATGAATGTAGAAGCTGAGGACTCGTAGCCTTTATTATAATCCTGATGAGGTGCAGGGAGGCTATATCTTTGTGCTCGAGAGTACTATTGATTTTCCTATTTTTCTCCTATTTTTTAATACAAGGATTCCTATTTTTCCTATTTTTTCAATCCTGAGTTTCCTATTTTCCTATTTTTTTGAGCAACTATGCCGCTGGACACCCTGATCACCAGATATAATAAAAGAAGAGTCAGTGAATAAATCTCATATCATGCTTTTGTTTAATTAACGAATTTCAGTAGGCCTCTTTTTAAAAACTTAAGCGTCTTTGAAATCTTCAGGGATTTTTTTCTGGACTGTTCTATTACTTTACAGATCTAACCCCAATTTAATGAGCTATAAGGTTAATGTTTATTGCCTGGGAAATTCCCTTTTGTTTTGTTCAGATTCCGTAGGTCAGGCAATGATCAATAGCAGTATAGAGTGAATAATTTATCTTTACGAATTGGCCGAAATTTACGGTCCTAAAGCCGAAGAAAAGAGACAGAAGCTGAACAGTCTTCTGCCTCTTTTTATTCTTTATTCAGTTCTTCAACAAGCTCCCAGCGAATGTTTACTCTTACATGAAACGATCAAGTTCAGATCAACTACATCGTATGGCACGCGTTACCTTTCATTTGTGCGTGGTTGTGATATCACTCATGTTTTCAACTGCACCCCTTTTCGCCCAGCCAGGTAATAATTAGGCTAAAGTATACTACTTATGGCTGTCTTTACACTAGGCTGTTAAGTAAGACTTAAGAGCTGCTAAGTTTTACTTAACCAAAAACTCGTGTGTGAAGGCCTAAGTAAAATCTCAAGTAACTTTACCTTGCATCTCATTAAAGTCGGAAAGTTGAAACGATTCAAGAAAGTTTCAAGCGACTTGAAAACCATCCTTAAAACCGACTTAGCTGACTTGCAGTTACTTGCGGTTTTTTGAGGTTTGAGAAAGGCGAAACACGTCAATTAATCGTAAGTATGTTGCGTGGGAAAATAACCTTAAGTTAACCTGAAGCAAAAAAGAATCGGTTGTGTGTGAAGCTTTATTTTACTCGAAGTAATTAAAATTTACTTGTCTTGAAATATTTCTTAGCTTATTTAGGCTCTAGTATAAAGAATACCAATTGAAAGAGTCACTAGAAAGGTACATGCCGGTATCTTAGGTAAGCGTGTGCGTGATCGCCGCATTATTTCGGTCGAACACTTCATATGCATAATAATTAAAGTACCAATACATCAAATTTTCGTCCACTTAACTAAAAGCTCGTACTTTTCCGTAGAGCGTTTATGATTATATTTGTTTCTTGTCACTTAATACTTAATGAGAAGATTTTTAATTGAAAAATAAAAGTTGCATCTATAATGTGATAATTTTAAAATATTCAAATATGACGAAGGAATGTTTGTTTTTTTGTTGTTTTGAAATGATGCGAGCGATAAAAGCGACTGTTTTAATTTAATTTCACGCCTCATTCTGAAACGTGTCATATTTTGGTACATAAATTTCGCTTGTTTTTATTCTTCTTATTATTGATTATTTTAAAGTTATGCACATCTCGTCGCTTAAAACGGAAAGGAGTGCAAATTTCAGGGAAAAATACTGTCACGTGTTGATTGTAAATCGCTCTATTCCTACAACATAATCAAGTCAACCCAAAAGGTTCAGAAAATGAAAGTTTAAAAAATGGATTACATAACACTACACCAGAAGTCACGCATTGTGTATAGTGTCTTCAAATGTGTAGAAGAAGTTCCTGTTTTTCCTTTGCGGTCAAATTTCGATAATTATTACTGTGCACAAAATAACAACAGAAGGAAATGAGCGAAGTTGAAGTGCATGTCGATAAACTGTCGAAGCGTGAAAAACAAAACAGCAGCAATATGCCGCTGAAATTGCATCTACCCTCAGAAATATTTATCAGGATTAAATCAATACTGGAACGGTACTTAGTAGATGGAAAAATGCAAACATGTGCGGCGTTTTTCAAACAAAGGAGAAAAAACTCGGCGGATCTTTAATAATAAATGACGTCATCAAGACATAACTAGTATTGTTAAAGATCATTAATGTGTTTGTCAACTTCTTGATTTTGTCAGACACCTTACTATTTAAGTATTCTTCGCTTTTAGGGGAAAATTTGATGGAATTTAGATTTTGCCAATAAGTTCAACCATATGACGCCATAGTGAAGTGAAATAACGTCGTTGTGTCAATCAAGTTATGCCTAGATGCTGGAAATATGAATGCACTATTTTGTGTAATTTTTGTGGCCGTATTATGAGCGGTTTTGAAGTTATAGAGGGTGGGCCTGGCGGAGAGGGGGGGGGGGGGGGGGGGGGGCTCCAGAAGCCTCCACCCCCGACGTAGAAAGCAAACAAATAAGGCCGGTCTTAAAAAAAAAAAGTAAAAGTTGCCAAAGAAAAGCAGCACGTTTCTGCCTCAACAATTACAACCAAACGGCCATTGTTTCAGACATGCTTAAAGAACTAGAATGGGAAATGAAGAAACAACAAGAAGCAAACTGTGGAGATAAACATAAGGAAATATAAGCGCAATTCTGGAAATGCGTTTATATTTCCTCATGTTTATCACCGCAGCTTGCTTTTTGTTTCTCCTTTAGCTAAGATGGCCAAAAAAACAAGAGTATTTACGATTTAGAATGGGATACTTTAGAGACAAGAAGAAAGTAGAACAAATTAACACTTATGTTGAAACTGAACCACAAACTCATGGATATGAAAACAGAGGAATACTTAGTACCTAACAGTGAGACAAGAACGAGTAAAATTCTTTCTCACTGAAGTATGGAATACCTAAAATTAGGGAAAGGGGAAAACAAGCATTCATTTGGCGATGGTTTCCATTTTTGCCAGGATGACGGAAAAATAGTTATTTTAGCGGTGAGTCTCAACAGGTTTTGTCCGAAGTCGTAGGTTGTCGGTTGCGTCACTTTTACTGGAATTTCAGTCGAACTCATTGGAATTCACGGAGTGCCGACGTTGGAAGTGTAAGATGTTACCAGCAATAACAGCTACTGTTGACTGCAATAATTGACGTTAGCTGGTGAACAAGGGCAAAGAAAATTTTGTGTTGTAGCGACTTGGATCGCTCGCTGAGTCAAAACTCAGAAGAACAGTCACCCATGTTTTTCCACCGAGTGAGAGCGGTGAAAGATTTGATGGTTGATGCATTTCTTGCACGTTTTGGGGAAACACGGACCACTGAGTCAAGATGCAATAGTTGAAATGATCTTTCCTGCCGCCGCCATGTTGGAATAAGAGAATGTCCCCCGGACGAGGTTGGGCGGGGAAAAACAAAAAGCCCGCGTCATTTTAGCCCACTGACCAAAAGGAACGCTTTCATGGGAGTGCTCAATTTTTTTTTGTCACTAGATCGCAAATTCTCTGAATAAGACATTTATTCACAAGCCAAGGCCCAACCAGCTGTTCTAAAACAAAGCACAAAAACCTTTACACCTCTAGATTTGTTGATGTTGTGTATTTATTTTTTTTGCGAACACCAGATGGGGAATCTTCAGATGATGGTGCTCTCTTTGGCCCTGTCGTAAGAATTTTGTGGAATCACTAGAATAATGACGTCATCTTTTTATCCTGAAGCCCCAATGGTAGATGATGCTTGGTGACCGCTGGCGCATCAGCAATCACTCATCTTCGGCAATTGAAGTGTATGTCAGTTTTCCGGGCTTTCTTGGCTCAATTATCAGTTGTCTTTAAGATTATCGATTAAATATATGTTACTCAAAGTTCTATTACTCACGGCTTATAAATGTGGGGGTATTCCCCGAATTTCACGCACTTGTGATTTGGAAACAATAGCTAAATATGCAGAAAAGCGCGTGGAATATCTAAGTAAGTGGCGGTAGAGAAGGGTGTTCAAGAATTGAAAGGAAGAAAACGTTTGTACTTCCAGATGATTAGAGACTGTACGTACTTTTTGTCACTGTATCGGTTTCCGGATTTGACCAACGCTGCGACGCTGAAAACCTAGCTGTAAACGGCATATCCGCGCTCGGTTCGCACCTGAGTTCTCTTCAAAATGAAACGCATTGTCTTCAGATTATGCATGGCTTCTATTTTCCTTGCTACAGAAACTGCAGGAATGTCCGTTTTAGATCACCATTCAGGTAGGCTGGTCTTTTTGCTAGTAAAAGGAATCGATTCGCGACATTTTAAATTTGTAAAGATAAAACGTTAAAATTATAGTTTAATTTAAGCGCAATGAAATTTCAACCAAATTCACTGTTTTAACGAAACGCAGTCACTGTTTTCGTAGCTAAACGTACACTATGTCGAGTATTACTAAGTAAAGATCAGTAACGTCTTCGTTGTTGAAGGATCAGCTATCAGTGAGCTAAACTCGGTTATCAGTTTCGTTCTGGACTCAGCGTGATATATCGTAGAAATCACTAAGCTTTGCATCCGTCTAGTTGTTGCATCCATTTGCACGTAGCTTAATCTGTGCGATTTTTAGATCTTTGCAGTCTCGGATATAAGGAAATATCAGCCATGAAAAACAGCAGAATCGTTGGAATGCAAAATTATATAATGAGATGAAACTACCTTTTCTGTGAATATTGTTTAAAACCGCTAACATGACTTGCCTGTACGACGAATGGCAAATGCAAATCATCAACGGGGTGTGCAGTGGTGTATGTCAGTGTCGGGAACACTCTGACGCACTTGGTTGCCCAAAATATGTCAATAAGGCTAAGAAAGGTGATCAAGTGGTCATGTCCCACAGGGGTAGCAATGCTCCTCAAGAAAATGAATCGTTACACGTTTTTATGAAATTGCCTACCTACCTCTCCTCTAAGCCAACATTAACACTTACTTCTCACTTAGGGAAAAATGTTGGCTTAAGGGAGGGGTAGGTGGGCAGTTTCCTAGAAACGTATAATGATGCAAGAAAATTAAGGCATGGGTCTTCTTATAAAGAAGAAATAGGGGATGGTCTAAGCGTTGATCTAAGCTTTTTAATATTGTAATGTATATATTTGTTTTAGCACAATTTCTCTTATGAATAATAAGCGTTAACCCTTAACGCTTATTATTCTTGAGGACAAATTTGAGACAAAGTTATTAGGTATACGTCATTTGCTTCCATGTTACCTGTGAACGCCGTTTGAAGATCAAAATTCGAATTTTTGAATTCTCTGATTTATATTTTTCTTAATGTTAGTTTGTTTGTGCTCCTTTCTTTGACAGTAATTTATTAAAACTGAACAAATGTGTGGAATACGAAACTTGTTCAGTAGGATACTGACGCACTAGTTAAATTCAATGCCGTTGAAATAAATTAATTAATTAATTAACTAATAATAATAATCTTTATTGAGGATATCAATTTCACTGATAAGTGATTTACAAAAGAGTCCTAAATATCTCCTAAGCACGGCCAGGGATGTTTTGCCGTCGACTTGTGGTGGGTTTGCGTAGCTGTTTCGAATCTACCATCACCCCTTGCTTATAACAGGCTATGTAAAGACGTAGAACCTTGTTGTTCCTGACTTTGTTTCTCTCTTTTTTTTGCCAGAAGCTAACGTGACGTGTACATCAGATAAGTTTACTTGCAACAATGGAAACTGCACGAGTATGAAATGGACGTGCAATGGTCGTGATGACTGTGGTGACTTCTCTGATGAGATTGATTGCCGGAACAGAAGACCAAAATGTAACAGCTCGGAAATATTGTGTGGAGATGGACTCCAGTGCATCAGTGAGACAAAGAAATGTGATCGCATTGAGGATTGTTTTGATGCTTTAGATGAGCTTAACTGCAGCCGTTGTAAGTATTGAAATGGTGAATATCTGAATTTTATATATTTAAACCGCACAATGAAGAAATATATGCAGAGATGGTGATTATCGAAGTTAAAGACGCTGCACCGGAATTGTAACTGACTGCATAAGCTAGTAGTTATAAAAATGCCTTTTCTGGATCAACTCTAAAATACCTTTTTCCCTCATTTTCTTCATTAATCAAGTCATAGTTTTGAACTATTAAGACTACATGTCAATTTTTTAACTAAAAGGCTCTTGTCTTGCAATAGCTTTAAAACATGAAGAAATAAGTTGTCGGAATTAAAGACTGTTTCACTGAGTAGAATCGCACGTGAAAACCTCGTGAATTATGATGATCCAACCATCTAACACAATGATAAAAATCCTGGTATTTCGTAACTATTCAGTATTCGATGAGTCACATTTTGGCTTAAGAAACTCCGAGGAAACTTTAGAGTTTTCCTTCTAATCAACGTTTGGTGAGTAGAAATATATTTTACTTTAACAATTTGTTTAACTTGCACCAGATTTAACTGGGAAAGACAGAGGAAAGTGAATATATAGCTCGAGGATCGACTCAGCTGAGCGTTTCGCGTTTTCATTTATGTACCGCAATACCCAATTTCGCACAAAAACCCAATCTTCATGTAGGATGAAAAAGTAGATTCATCACTCTTGGTAAGGTTACACCGAAGCATTAAAGTTACACTGAAGCATTCAAAATAGCTCATGCACGTTTAACGTGCCTATGTTTTAGCATCGAGGAGAATTCATGCATGAACGAGGTGCTCTCGTCACTCACTGTAGTATACCAGTTTTAGAAACCGTGTTATTCGAGTTGGGCTTTAATCGAATGTAACTTAAACGCAGTTTTACATAAAACAAGCATTTGTGAAACCAGTTCTGGAACAGTTACTAATTATAAGAAGAACTTAAAGAATGTCTCCAAGAATCTTGCGAAGAATGTTCCTCGCGTTTTACAATTCGCCACTTGCACATCTGCCATAATGCCCCCCGCCCCCCCCCCCCCCTCCAAAAAAAAAGAAAATTGCAAAACCTTTGCTTTTCATTTCTCCTGAGAATTGCAGCCGTCCCAAGAGAAATTAAAAACAATGCTAGTGCAAAATAAGGTGCATTATCGTAGATTTGCAAGTGGCGAATAGAGAATTTTCCAGTCAGAGTTGATTCTTTGTTCCATCACTTGTTGCACAGTGCTACGCAGCACATCATTATATAATATACCCTTCACATGCTTTCTTCGCCACAATTAACCAACTATAAAATTACAAACCCGGCCACGATTTGTTTCGCCAGGCCTTGTAGCTTAGTTGGTAGAGCAACAGTGGATTTAATCCTGGTATTGTGGGTTCGAATCCCACCGGTAGAAAAAGCCGGATTAATCCAGTTTTTTTCAACTTTCAGGACAACCCCCAAGTGAAGAATGCCGCGACAAAACACCAACCCTCTTACAGCCTCTGCGAAATAGCTACTTTGTGGCAAAAGATGAACCCGTAACACTGACATGGGAAGCAAAATACGTATGCAATATTGACATCACTTGTGATGGAAAGAAATCTGATGAGGGAGACAGAAGGACAAGCACTTGTCAACCTTGTATAACACAGAAGCATACGAAGACAATAAGCATTTCTGATTTTCAGAAAGGCATCTGGACCATGAGGTGTCAGGCTAAATTCTCGGGGATACACTCCACCAAGACGGAGATCATAACTGTGACGAAAGTCTGTAAGTATTATTAAGATATACGTTGTAGGTGTAAAGCTTTCTAAAATCCTCATAGTTAACACTGTTGTTGCTTCAGCTTCCTCATCGCATTTGATTTCTAATTCAGCGTCTGCTTCAATGCCAATGTCACAATCTACGTCAGCCTCGGCGTCTATCTCAGTGTCTGCCTCAACAGCAATGTCACATTCCAGGTCAACATCAATTTCGCAGTCAATGTCAACGTCATTGTCGCCAACTACCTCAGCCTCGGCGTCAACCTCAGTGTCTGCTTCAACATCAGTGTCGCCGTCAACATCAGTCTCGGCATTAACATCAGTGTCTGCCTCAACATCGATGTCACATTCCATGTCAACATCAGCGTCGCAGTCAATGTCAACGTCATTGTCGCCAACTACGTCAGCCTCGGGATCAGAATCAGTGTTATCAGGTAAGGGGGGCTGGTGGGATTTGAGGGGGGCCATAATAAAAAATATGGCCTCCAAGCGGGGAAGGGGGCGGGGCAGGCAAAAAAAAATATTGGTTGTAAAGGATTGGTCACAAAAAGAATTCTTTCAAGTTTTGCAGTGACGGTATCTGTGGTAACGAAGATGGCAACGGCATCGAAACGTCACCCAAAAAGTCAATTCGCGCTGCTTCAAACTTCATCACTCTTATTGCAACTCTTTTAACTTGTCAAATGTTGGCATTTTTTTTCAAGAGTTGAATTCTAAAGGACTGTATCTAAGTTAACAAAAAGAAAAAGAAAATCGTTGCCTTGTGTTCCCGTCCTCCATAAAACGTGAAATTAGGACGTTTCACGTTGAATTCGTGCACGGCAACGAAATAACGGTGTCACTACGGCAACGGCAACGAGAAAGTCAAAAAATCAGAAGGTTAAGGTTAGCAAAACAACAATTTTGCACGTGCATTACGCTTTTTTGTACATTTCTTTGCTGTCACTGCACGACTACGACGTGAATTGCCTAATTTCACGTTTTATCGACAACGTGAACATGCGACGACGAATTTCTCTTTCTCTCTTTAAACTTGAACACTTTTCTTAACAATTCAACTCCGTGAAAGTTTGCCTACATCGGAAAAAGTGAGCGAGCTGGGATAATCGCGCTAAAGTTTCAAAGAACGCGAAGTCACTTTTTAAGTGACGTTTTTGCCGCCGTCGCCGTTGTGGTATCTTACATCTTAAACTCCCTAATCAGAGCATGCGCGAGTGCTGTTGGTCCTGACCGGCAGAGGGGTCAACTTTTTCCTCATTAAAACGCTCAGTCGCGTTGACTGCAATATACGTTTCTGGGAAACTGCCCACATACCCCTCCCCTAAGCCAACATTTTGCCCTAAGTGAAAAGTAAGTGTTAATGTTGACTTAGGGGAGGAGTAGGTAGGCAGTTTCCCAGAAACGTCAAGAGAGAATGAGATCATTCTCTCTTGGAAACGTATAATGATCCCGTGTTGACTCGGCTGGAAGGGTGACCCTTCTACCAGGAAGTGGTTTTCACATCTACCGCGTCTAAATTGATGACGTTAATCGTAACAATTCAACTCCATGAAAGTTTGCCTACATTCGACAAAGTAAGTGAGTTGGGATAATCGCCCTGAAGTTTCAAAGAACGCGAAGTCACTTTTTAAGTGACGTTTTCGCCGCCGTCGTCGTTGTGGTTATCTTATATCTTAAACTCCCTAATCAGAGCATGCGCGAGTGCTGTTGGTCCTGACCGGCAAAGGGGTCAACATTTCAAGTGTTGAACTAAGCTCTCATTTTTGCCCCAGATCCTCTAAAACAATTGAATGCTGAAAAGAGGATTTTGCTTCTGATCCATGACATAGTTTTGGCATATTCTTCGGTTTTCTTGATGGCAATCATCTCCGCTAGTCGACTGTGATACCTTAGGCATTCTCTTCCCATACCGCCAGTTGTTGTAAACACTAAGGGCCTAAATGTTGCATGCTCAATGTTGAGAACTCTTCTTGAATACAGACGTTTTTTTCTCGTCCTCATGCATACGGTTGTTGCGGTTCGAGATCCTTATACGATTCGGCATTTGGGTGGCAGACCCTGACATCAAAGACTGCCGATCGTTGGTTCTCCCAGAACCCACATGCATGGATATCCAATCTCGCATCTTGTGCTTCGTTAGACCCTCTAAGCTACCCAACCGTTTCCCCCGAAATGACTGGCTCGGTTTCCACATCGTTACATACCGTACTCAGAAGTTCGGCTTCCAGATTTCTTGGCTCGTTGTGGCATGTTAAGACAAATTGACGTCTAAAATCCGCCCTTCCGGTTTCCAAATTCTATTTGTACATCCTATTCTCAGTTATTGGACACATGATAAAGGTATTTCTTGTACTTTTTCCCGTGATATTATCGCTTTTAGGGAGCGTTCAATTAAACTTAACATAAAAAACTTCAAGGGAAAATCATTTTCGGGTAGATTGCCTCTTTTTAGCGAGTAGGGTTTGACACATTTTTGACTCATTAAAAGGAGAGAGCAAGGATGAACCATTGGGTTTAAATGGGCTAACGGTGAGCATTGTCGCTGTTGTGGTATACTTACTCGCACTGCTACGTCTAGGGGTATCCATTCGCCTCCTACACCCTGAAGAAAAGAATCCGCCACCGCTACCGCCCATGGTAATACAGAACGTTGAGGAGGACATGGGAGGGGAGCATACGACTGAACGCACGGAGTTTATGCAAGCAAATTCACGATCAACTAATTCGTCATCTGTGGCTGCATGGGCAGTCAGCTTAATATTTCATTTTTCACCTCTCCATAGAAAGGTGTTCAAAGCAGTATCACGGTTTTTTTTACAGAGTGTAACGAAACTCAACCTCTTACTCCTTTATCTCCTTTTTGGTTAAGCCTCCTCTGGATTATTAACTTCCTCTTTTTAGAGCCGTGGTGACTCAAATGAAGGGCAAGGAGCCATTGTGATGCCTTCATGATAACCCTCGCGAATATATTAAATAGGTCCTCGCGAAGTGCCCACTCGCCAAAGCGCGATTAATTCCTAGCGAAGCGAGGCTCGAAGCGCCGAGCGAAGTGAATTTATAATCTCGTCACGCGCTTTGCGTATTTCTAGTTTATATAGCGCGTTTGGGCCTGGAAAGTTTGAAGGAAAACGTCGTTTGAAGCTAGTGGAGTAGTTTTTTTTAAAAAAAAATAGATTTTAGGAAAGTAAGCAAGTTTTGCTGTTAAAAGGCGTAACTTGAAATCAGTTTATCGCATCTGAAGAAAAAAATTTAAAAATTTGCACGCCGGAGCAAAGCCGGGTACATGAATTTTATTACCTCGATTTTCGCTCTTATTTTGAAATAACATTTTAAAACTAATGGTTCACATCGCTTCTATTTTCTCTGTAAAATACTTCGAAATTTATCGCCAAAAACATTCCTTGATGGTTACAACGCGACGGCCGAACAACAGGACCAAGTTTGTTTTGTTACGGTTCTGATGCTAGGCAACTGTGCGGACACCATTGCGCCGTGATACAGAAAGATCGGTACGTTACCGACCCAGGCGCGATCACGTGCGGCAAATGTCGACAGATTTACAAATCTCGCTACGCGAGGAATAAAAATGTTGTATCGGCCCTTAGCAAAACTTATAACACCAAGCGGAAATTAGACTGTACACAGACGTTATTTCATTAACCGGCTAAGCGGAAATGAGAAGCGAAGGACGTTTTAAAAATGTATTTGATCAGTCCTCTGCTTTACATCACTTGAGAAAAATACTTTTAAGTTTTTCGCTCGGACATGTGACATGACTATTTTCCTAAAATATCAAATATTCGAGGAAATGCCTGTATATTAATTACTTCACGTTTGTTGTTCCTTTTTACCTAAAACATGTAATGACAATAAAGGTCACTTTAACAAATGTGTGGATCTAATTCTATTAAATGTTGTGCTTTTTCCTTTCACGGATTCTATCTTAGAAATTGTAATTTTTTTAATGCGCGAAAAGTAGTTGGCAACAGGTCAATACCGACAAAAATGTCTATTCGTTTTTGCCCGAGATTGCGTGACAAATTTAAATTAATAATTAACTAACGCTCATGTAACAAGTCTCGCATAGTTTGTAGTAACTATGACCCTCGTAAAAATGTCTGTAAAAATGGTATCGCCCATCGTCTATCGTCCATCGTCTATCGTCCCGAGGGAAATAGTTAGTTTTGTTTTTCCGAGAGTCCTGATGTTTCCCGAGAAGAAGTCTAGGGAAACATCAGGACTCGAGGGAAAACAAAACTAACTGGTTTCCCGAGGGACCTGACATTAATTGTTTTGTTTTTGATAATTCAAAAGAATACAACACAGTAACAACCTTAGCCTCGTCCCAGCCCGTTCTCACGTCTATTGTAAGGGTATGAATTTCCTTGAACGTCTACCATGATTTTCTTCAAATGTACGCTCCTGGCAAATCTTTACTCCCATTGGCTTTTTTAAGCCTGTGTTGAACATGATCTCTTCTCCACCTCCACTGGATGAGATGCGCAGAATAGCTTTCTTTCCCCAGTCAGCCCAGTACACATAGCCCTCATAGATATCCAAAGTATACGGATGGTAACCTGACGGTAGAATGTGACATTGCGGTTTAAACCATCTAGGGATACACCCTCTATTATTCGGCATTTTTTTCGTCTGTCCCAGGCCACGGAAGCTCAAAAGAGCCCCAAAACGGTAAGAGGACTTAAATTTTTTCCTTAGGATAGCTTTACACATTCCACTTATGACATAATATAATTTATTATTCATTCAAAATATTTCCCCAATTCTGATTGGCTAAAAGCACGCGCATAATTCACCTTAACCAGTTACTGATGACCAAATTTGGAAAAATTTTGTGTTTAACGAGGAAATGAGGTCAAAAATGCAGCGTTCTTGCAGGTTAATGCACCGTAAACCGAGAAGACCTGTGGACGAGGTTGAGTTGTTTTGGTTGTGAAAACAGAAAATGGCGGACATTTTACTCGTTTCAAGAGTAAGAATTAGGCAAAATTATAGCTAAAAACATGGCAAGAACAGCAAGAACACCACTCGAAGAGCGACATCTGCTATTTGGAGAATATTTGCCGAGCTAAAAAACCCTAAACGTGCACTATCGAAGGTGAACTTAACATCGATGGAGGTAAGCATGTTTCTCGGAGGTTGTTATCCGTCGAGGCCGTAACACCCTCCTCGATTTCCATAATTCTTCATAAGATACTCAGCCTCATTCATTAATTGTTAAATAAGCATAGCAACTAATTATAGCCAATGTTTGCTCAAATATGGTGTACAGAATATATGAGAATAGTTTCTGGTGAAAAGAAGGATGATACTAGGTTTTCGTAATAAAGTAAAAATACACTTTGAGGGATTACATCTAATCCCCTCCCCCCTCCCCCCATTCACCTCCTGTAGCTTTAAGTTAATTTCCTCATTTTTGCTAGGGAATTCTTGTGATTAGAACAGCGGTGGTTGTGACTACCTGTGCGTGAATCTAAATTTCAGTAATATAACGGTCCGAGATGAATGTGTCACACAAAAAGATATGAACCTCAAAGGTGATGCTAAAACATGCGAAAAAACACAAATACCTCAACGTGAGTGTTTTGTTGGGCCACTTAAAAAATATGTCTTTGTCAGTGGCGTGCTACGACACATTGAGTTTTAAAATGCCTTTTATATAGGGTCCGTAATTATATTTGTACAGCCGATTAAAGATTATCAGTTATTCGTGTCGTCATACCGGAAAGGTATTTTTTAACTCTTTTCTCTTGCTGGTACGCTTACAGTTACCAGCGGTAATTCCGAGAATGTAAGCAAGACTGACAACCGTCTCCCCTGTCTGCTCAAAAATTGTTAGACTGTAAGACTAATTGTTTGAGTCGTTTTACCTTTGTCGTATACACTTGATAAAACGTAGCTTTCTCCGTGGGTGGCGCTTACTACTATAAGTTGTAAATAGGCGATATCTGAACTAAATGACATCAATAAAGAGAAGGAACTAATTATCATATTAATAATCTTTTGACTTCCAGCAGGAAAGAACCAGAATGAATCATTGAGTTTAACTTGGGCAGTGGTGATTATTGTCGTCGTGCTGTTGTTCGCGATGCCACCAGTGGTGTACATTATTGTTAAGAAACTCTTCTCACGCTTCACACAAGTACATCCGAACGTTAGGGAACACATAGGAGAGGCGCCTACCAATGAGCGCACGGGTTTCATACAAGACAATTCGCCCCTATCGTTTGATGCGTTACCAGTGTCGATTCGACAACCTTGCAATCCTCAGCCTTTAGGAGCTGGTGCAACCGTAGAAAATTCATCGGTCAGAGTGAGTTTTGGCTTGGTTGTTTTTTATATAAAAGAACGTTTCTCGTAAGTCCCGGTGATATTTCATGCAGGTAGCCATATTTTAAAATTTATTTAAAACTAGAGGATGGTTGCGCGGGCCTAAGCCACGAACCATCCAGGGGCGGATCTAGGGGGAGGGTGCAGGGGGTGCGCACCCCCCCCCCCCCCCCCCGAGATGACCTGCGGTTTTCTAATACAACTGGTATTCTGCCAAAAAAAAAAAAAAACTATGTGGTTTATTGGTGTTGAAGTAGAGCAAGAGACGAGTGCACCCCCTCCTAAAAAAAATCCTGGATCCGCCCCTGCCATCTGATCTCACTGGATAACGTCCGATAATCTTCCCAGGAAAACTCTTAGGCGACTGGCCCCAGTGCATTTTTTTTTCGCAAACTGATGTTTCTATTGTGTAAAATAAGCACCTCATATCTACTATCTCGTCACGGGGAAGTTAGTTATGGGAGGAAACCGCCACTACCAGGACAGTAGGCATGCCGAGAAATGAAAGTGTGCGAGGTCAACCGCCACCAAGAAAGGTGGGAGGAACTCCGTTGAACTGGTCAAAAGGCGAGCAAAAACCAAGCAATTCTAAGCGATCGCGAGTGCCGCGATGCATCACACCACTGACGCGCGGGCTCGGCACGACGGAATTTAAAGGCGTTTCTTACTCCCCGCGTTACGGGCTAATTATCGATGCAGTGAGAATAGTATTGCTTTCACTGAATGAATGAAAACATGGTTAATATAAAACAGCCTAATTCCGACCTATACTGACTACCTAGATTTCAAACATTTGTTTGGCCTCAAAGAGTCAAGATACTTCGCCCCTTTTTTACGCTACTTTGCAGAATCTAGACTCTGATAAATGCAGAGTGATTGATAATTATCAATCTACCTGATCAACCCAGTTGATTAAACCATGAAATCTTTGCATTTCACTCCGCCCACCGATTCAACAGCGCAGTTTCTTTAGAAACTACTGACTCCCTCACTCATCTATTGTTTCCATTAAAGTGAAGCCGATTTTTTTTTCTTTTCAGTTTCCGAGAGGAGATTGGGTGATTTACAATAATTATAATAAAGTGACAACGGTGAACCTGAATGCGAATATGGATACAACCAATAATTATAACGTGGAGCTTGAACAAAATGCAGGAATGACGGTTGTAGGAGACAATGCGAATATCAATAATTACGATCAGCCACCTCAGAACTAATCAAATGCAAATAATAATAATAATAATAATAATAATAATAATAATAAATGTTATTTAGCCAGGGTTATCTCTTCAGCATAAAATGCTGCTATCAATGAGGGCCCTGAAAAAAAAAATATATATATATATATATATATAACAATTATTCACCGAAGTGGAGGTGGCTAGTTCTGGATATTTACCGAACTGCGAAGCAGTTCGGTAAATATCCACGACTAGCCACCGACACTGAGGTGAATAATTGTTTTAGTATATACTAAAACAGTGAGAGAATTGAGCATAAAAATGGCGATTTTTAACTCAAATACTGTTGCCAACGATTACAATTTTGGCGCGTAATGACCGGGCGGCTGCGGCCGTCGCTTTTTCTTGCCGACAGTTAAAACTTTTGAAGGCATTTGTTTAGCTCTTGCGGGGAAATTTCTTCAAAAGGAGTTGTGAATTCTTTTTGTATTTAAAATCATTCTATAAAAAAAGATTGTTAAATTTAGTTTTAAGCTTATTTATGAACAACTTAACTAAATAAAGTAAGCAAGACTTAAACTTAATTTGCATTTGTAAACAACAACTTTTTCACTGGTTTTATCGATAAATTGTTAATTCGTGTCAAAAAGACAAAGCTTTACCTGTTAAAACTTCCAATCCGAACTTCGTCACCTTCTTCGTGTATTTCGGAAACAGCTTGCTTGATTAGTTGTGAAATTTCTTTGTTTGTTTACGGCAGAAAACCGGGAAGGCATTTTACTCGCAACTTACGCGAGTTTGGCGTCGCTCGCTCGGAGGAACTGGAGGTGAATCAGTGAATAGTGCAGGATATTCACTGATTGAGTAGCCAATCAGAGAGCGCGAAAAACACTATCCACTGTTTTAGTATATACTAAATATATATATATATATATATATATATATATATATATATATATATATTGACCAATTATTCTTTGAAATCGAGGTGAATAGTGGCAAAATATTTACCGAGCCACGAAGTGAGGTAAATATTGCTAAAGCCACTATTCACCGCGATTGAAAAGAATAATTGTTTTATATATATATATATATATTTTATTTTATTTTCTTATATATAATCATTGATCGTAAACGATCAACGATTACTCCTGAAGCCTGAACTCCTGTGATTATTAATAGTCAGTGCTCTTCAATTAAATGAATTGAGCGCTCTACGAAATACGTTCTACCTAGAATACAAGTATATATATATATATATATATATATATATATATATATATATATATATATATATATATATATATATATCTTAATCACAAATGAAGACAGACAACAGTTTCCTTTCCTTTCCACCTATATTTCGATCACATTCAGTGATCTTCTTCAGGGTGACTAACTAGCCGTTAACGTACAGAACTTTTAAATTGCTGAATTACGAAGGTAACGCGCGCGCATCACAACTGAAATGACTGTTATTTCAACATCGACACTGTACCAGAGGGGGCGATACTATGTACAGTCGACGTTGTGGGGTTATATTAGCCTGCGTAGCATGGCGGTTTTGGTTGGGCGCGCTAAGTAATAAAGGCGGGCGAGGGCAGAGAAACCGCGAGGAGATTGGGGCGGAAGCAACTTGAAAAACCGCCTGCACGGACGGGGGGCTTTTTTGAGTCGGTCCGCACGCCAGCGTACGGATCGTTCCGATTGGTTCGGAATGTTCGCCTGTCAATCAAATATTTTGGTTATCTCCCATGGGAGAGTTTCGAGGGACTGAACAAATCATCTCCGCAAAACAAAATCAAAATATCAAAGAAGCGTTGACCGGAGCGTCGTCGATCTTGAATATTTGACGGGAAAACAGGGCAATTGTATTGAAGCCTAAACAGGAAATGGCCATTTACAGTCTTCTTCAAAGGCGAGATGTCATGGAAATTTTGTCAACAAGATTTGGCAGGAGCATGATCTTTACTGTCTTTGCTATGGCCAAAGAAGAAATATCCTCATCGAAAACCTTTATGATCACAATTTCCCCTCTAAAAAGTACTATCGACGACCAGATATCTGAAATGTTTCTCGCTGAGCTGTAAAGCAATGGACCTTATGACAGAAATAGTAAATTTCAGCGCTTCGAGAAAGTTCACCTCAATTTTCTCTATTACTCGGTGTTAGAGAATAACGCACTCCAGCGCAACACACCGAACGGTGTCCGCGATTGTGGTCGATGAATCGCATACGGTAGAAGAAAGACGCACAGCGTAATTCTCCATACTTTTTTGCTTGGTGTAGCTTAAGCTACAACTCAAATCTGAAGATCGCGCTATACGTAAAAATACAACATCCTGCAAACAACACTTAAAAAGCCGGGCCCAGCGTCAAAACATTCACGGACAAAGCAGTGACAAAGAAACTATAAACCAAGTCTCCTTGGTTTGTAGTTGTCCAGATCCAGGCATTTTAGTCGGAAAAGACCAAAGAAACTAAAATATTTATTTAGCCGTAATAAAAAGCTTTAGGCTTTAAGAGTGGTCAAAGAAATTAGTACTTTACAACTGCATCTGAGAGAAACAAATTCTAATTAGCGAAAATAACATTAACGACAGGAAATAATTTCTCAATACGGATTAAACAAACCAACTCCATGACCTCTAAATAAATGTAAGACTTAGTGCAGCAAAAATAAGATCTACTCAGTCAAGTTTAGAACGCAGTGTAGTCACCTATGCGCGAGATAGCCACAAAGAAAAAACCCGTGTTTGTTCAAGCAAACTCCAATTCCGGCCAAGGTCACGTTTTACACTATATCACGAGCTTTTGTGTCGTGTTTAGGCTGTCAACACTTTATTTCTGATTGGCTGGGAAAACTGAAACCAAACAAGTTGTCAACAGGATGTCAAAATGAGTTGAAGGGGGCGGCAGTTGAAAAGGCCACGAATCCGGGCAGGCGGTTTTTATTTTTCTCGTGGCTTCGCCGCTCGTTCTCGCGCGCTTCGCGCGCGAATTTCGCGGCTACGCCGCTCCTGTGCCCGGCTCGACAAAACCGCCATGCTATGCAGGCTAGGGTTATATCCCCACATACCACACGATGAGGGGATAGAGGCGGTGAAAGAGGCGTTGTTAACATGGGATTCCAATGTGGAGAATGGGAGGAAACTAGGGGATCTCAAGAACGACTTGGTAGAGTTTACAGAAATAGTTCTTAAAAACAATAATTTTGAATTTGACGAGCGGCATTTTGTCCAGAAACTAGGCACTGCGATAGGGACTCGGATGGCACCGTCGTATGCTAACATTTTTATGGACAAACTAGAAAGACAGTTGATTTCAAACGCTTTAATAAAACCCCATACTTGGTGGCGGTATATTGATGATACTTTTATAATTTGGACAGAAGGGGAGGAAAGTCTTAAAGATTTTATTAATTATCTAAATGGTGCGCATAGAACGATCAAGTTTACATCAAAATGGTCCTATCAAGAAGTTGAATTCTTAGATGTTAAAGTCGTGAATGAATCGGGAAAACTGGAGACGGATGTTTACATCAAACCCACCGATAGCCATCAGTATCTCCACCGGGTGTCGTGTCATCCGAACTCTTGCAAGAAAGGGATTCCCTATGCACAAGCATTACGTTTGAGGAGGATTTGTTCCAAGGGGACGTTCTTTGAAAGCAGAGCGCGGGATTTGTGTAGTTTTTTTTAGAAGAAAGGGGATATGAGAAGAATGTCATACAACAACAAGTGGATAGAGCGAGACAAACACCTAGAGATGAAGCATTGAGGGATAAACCAAGAAAGGAAAATACCAGGATTCCCTTCACAGTGACGTACCACCCGGGTCTGCCTAACATCGGAGACATGTTGAGGAACCTACATCCGGTTCTTCACTCTTCGCAGAGATGCCGGGATGCTATTAAAGAGGTGCCAATGGTTGCTTTCAGAAGACCGAAATGCCTCTCCGACTTCTTGGTTCGAGCAAAGTTTAGGAGTGC
The DNA here is from genome assembly GCA_964035525.1 of Porites cylindrica. Lineage (NCBI taxonomy): Eukaryota > Metazoa > Cnidaria > Anthozoa > Scleractinia > Poritidae > Porites > Porites cylindrica. Next base: position 12,026,354 of record OZ037788.1, on the reverse strand, counting down.
CGCTAAGGAAGAGGTAGCAGGAACATTAAAGTGTGGTAGTAATCGGTGCCAAATTTGTACTGTTCTGTGTGTGGGGAGAACTTTCCGCAGCAAAACCAATGAGAAGGAATTCCGTATTAATTACAACTTAAATTGCAACTCTAAAAACGTGGTTTATCTTATTACTTGTAAGGTATGTGGCATTCAATATGTTGGATCCACTACCACTACTTTTCGGTCTAGGTTCAATAATCACAGAAGTAGGATCAATGCCCATCTCAAGTTGTCTTCTGAAAATAAGAGGAATGACGATTTTCTTTACCAGCATTTTCATAGTTCGGGACACTTAGGATTAAGCCATTTAACTATACAGTTAATAGACAGAGCCATGGGAGAGAGGGAGTTGCGGAAGAAGGAGGGACAGTGGATGTATAGATTGGGAACGCTGCGCCCTCAAGGACTTAATGAGGATGATGGTTTTTACGCCCAGAACCGCAAGACGCGCGCGGGCGCGCGCAGGGGATGATAGTGTCATCTATGACATTTTCCGTTAGACGTTTAAAATAACAGTCATTTCAGTTGTGATGCGCGCGCGTTACCTTCGTAATTCAGCAATTTAAAAGTTCTGTACGTTAACGGCTAGTTAGTCACCCTGAAGAAGATCACTGAATGTGATCGAAATATAGGTGGAAAGGAAAGGAAACTGTTTTCTGTCTTCATTTGTGATTAAGATATATTTGTGTTTATGAGGACGGGAGAAAGAGATGCAACTAAAAACTAAAATACAGTAAAAGTTAAAAATACAGCAATTAAATAGAGCAATTAAAATGCATTTAAAAGCTAAACTAATACAAAAACTTAACCAGTAACTAAAAAACTTTTGATCTATATAATTCCAAAATACGAGTTTTAAAAATTACAACTGACTTAGAATCCTTCACTTGACTTGCAATATTATTAAAAAGTTTAGATCCATTAAAATAAAAAGACTTCCTTGCCGTCTCAGTTCTGACTTTGGGGAGCAGCAAGTTGTACCCACTTCCCCTCGTGTTGTGGATTGTTCTAAAAACCTTAAAATAATCTTTAAAAAACATTGGAGGGGATCCCTTCAAGCATTTAAAAGTCAAATTAATAGTGTGCATATCACGCCTCATAGACAATGGAAGCCACTTTAAATTCTTCTCGGCGTCTAAATCTTTGGTCTTCAGTACAATCTTAGCTGCCCTTCCCTGTGCTCGATCTAACTTATCACGTTCTATTTTCCCAATGCTGCTCCAAGCAACATCGCAATAATCCATAAGAGGCAGAACAAGTGACTGATAAACTTTATTGGCTGCATAGACAGTTAGATTCCCAGGACACCGATTCTCTTGGAAATCTTAACCAGTAGTTTATCCACGTGTTGTTTGAAGTTGAGATTTGCATCTATTAGGACACCAAGGTATTTTTAATGTTGTGCTTGATTTATCGGCTTATCCCCAAGGAATAAGCTAAATGGCCCATCTGAAAGGGTAGCCGAAGCGATTCGTTGTTGAGTGCCGAAAAGAACGCATTCGGTCTTCACAGGATGAATGCACAGCTTATTAAGATGGGTCCAGGACAGCAACTGTTTTAGATCTTTATTCAAAACGGTACTTAATATGTTTCCGATATTGGAGTCAGCGTAGAAAAGGACAGCATCGTCCGCACAAAGTAAGATCTTTGACTGAAGTAAACAGTTGGGCAAGTCATTGATGTAAATCGAAAACAAAATCGGACCAAGTATGGACCCTTGTGGGACGCCAGATTTTATCTGCTGAGGTGCAGACTGTGCGCTGCCATAGACAACAGATTGACATCGACTTGTAAGATAGTTCTTGAACCACCTCAGTGCATGGCTTTTTATACCATACCCAGGTAGTTTCTTTAGGAGAAGTTGGTTATTTACACTGTCGAAGGCTTTTCGAAAGTCGACAAACACCGCTGCTGTAACACAACCTTCGTCAATGCCTTTCCTAATACAATCCGTGAAATATGTAACCGCGTCCTGGGTAGAATGATTTTTTCGAAAACCACACTGGAAGGGAGATAGCTGACTGGACGTATCTAAATGTTGGAGGAGCTGTATTTGCACGGCTCTTTCAAGGATCTTCGAAGCCACCGGTAAAACGGAAATGGGACGGTAGTTATCCATACACTTCTTATCCCCATCTTTATAAAGTGGAACCACCCTTGCATATTTCCATTCCTCCGGTAAAACTGCAGAAGAAATCGAGAGATCTATTATGGCTGTTAGCGGAGCTGAGATGCTTGGAGCCACATCCTTTAGTAGACGGGCTGGAATTCCGTCAAGTCCTGTACCTTTCGATGTTTTAAGCAGCCTAAGTTGACAATGAACAAACGCAGCTGACACTGGTTTAGTAAAAGAATATATTTCCGCTGGTCGGTTTGATGTTGCATTTATTGTACTTGTACGCGAACGGGGACCACAAATACTATCGCGTGGAAGACTGATGAAGGAAGACTAAAACCGATTTGCAGAAACCATGAGTCAGTTTTGTTAAGAATTGCTTGCCAATATTTCGAGAGCAATATTTAGAAAGAAACGTTTCTTTTCGTGTTTTATGAGATTGAATACCTATTGATATGGACAGGGTCACCTACTCCTGCTCTCTCAACTCATAGGTTGGTCAGTGGGACAATTTCCAATGGCACAATTACTACATTCATTTGGCTATGTGTCCATTGGAATATAGGCACCGTCCAACTTAAGTGAGGCACCATGACCTTCTTGTGCATGCTCGAAATTGTATAAGATGGCCAAATCAGTCGTGAGTCGCTCCATGTAAGGAAATCCAAGACAGTGTTGGATTCTGGATTCCACGCCGCGGATTCCGGATTCCAGGTGCTGGATTCCATTCTATGACAGTGAAACTTGGATTCTGGATTCCAATCCTTAGTTGGATTCCGGTTTTCTTGAGCTACATTGCGGGTCCCAAAGCCCAGGGTTAATTCCGGATTCAACAAGTAAAATTTTTCCCGATTCTAGAATCCGGATTCTTTTGGATAGGGCGACTTGAGAGTTGAAATCAGGATACAAACATGAAAGAGAAAAACTTAGCGTTTCAATTCATTTGCCCTAATGAATCTGTTTACAATTCCAACAATAACTATTCTGAAACTTCCATATATTCATTTGGTTAGACAGATTGTTTGAAAAAGAAGATAGAAAATTGGTGTAATAAAAAATATTGTTTTTTCAGTGACAGTGTATGAAGCTGTCAGTTATCTAGTCCACTCTGTTTAAAACAAGTATTGCCATTTAAGCGATTAATACAGATGATAGCTTTTTCTCTTTACTGTCTGTCCTGCACGGAGATAAATCCTCGGTCCGCTGAATGAGCGCTCTACTGACTGACTATTGCGAGAATGACTGCCCGTCCTGACCTTTGCGTACTTCAGATTCACTCAATAGACACTGTTCAGTGATCTCTGCAACCGTTTTAATGGACTTCTTCGCGTGTGCTGATTTGAAAATTGACTGGACAGGCTTTGGTCTCCACTCAACACAGGGGATAAATGTTTTTAATCATTTCCACTGAAACGATTCTCAGGTTCAGCCCATGATGGTATTCCCCTGTGTGTGTCCAAAAGATATGAATCTTCAGGGGAGTGGGAAGACATACAAAGTACCGCAAATAGTACCTCGAGGTAAGTGTTTTCTGGAAGCACTATAATCTTTTTCAGTAGCTTGTTACAAATTGACTTTTAAAACCCGCCCTTCCGGTTTCCAAATTCTATTTGTACATCCTATTCTTAGTTATTCGTGTTTTGGACACATGATAAAGGTATTACTTGTACTTTTTTCTGTGATATTACTGCTTTTATGGAGCGTTCAATTAAACTTAACCTAAAAAACTTCAAGGGAGAATCATTTTCGGGTAGATTGCCTCTTTTTAGCGAGTAGGGTTTGATACATTTTTGACTCATTAAAAGGAGAGAGCAAGGATGAACCATTGGGTTTAACTGGGCTAACGGTGAGCACTGTCGCTGTTGTGCTATACTTACTCGCACTGCTACGTCTAGGAGTATCCATTCGCCTCCTACACCCTGGCCAAAAGAATCCGCCACCGCTACCGCCCATGGTAATACAGAACGTTGAGGAGGACATGGGAGGGGAGCATACCCACTGAACGCACGGAGTTTATGCAAGTAAATTCACGATCAACTCATTCGTCATCTGTGGCAAATCAAATCTTTACAATGTTGAGCCTTAAGAAGAATTCACAGCCAGAGATAATTCATCATTCAGAGCAAGTTTTCGCTATAGGTTTTTTGATAACGACCTGCGTTCCGTTTCTCGAACGTTCCGGTCCCCTCTCGGACCGGTATTCATATTTTAGAAACAGATCCTAGAGAATGGTTTGCTCGGGCCAAGCTCATTAACGGATGAACCATTATTTTTTTTTGACGGGGCGGGGAGGGGAGGGGTGGAAAATTTTCACTTGCAAACATTTTTTTATATGCGGCTCCTACTGCAAACATTTTTTTTGTCTCCGTCTTCTTTTTTTACTTGCATACAATTTTTTTCAGTGATTACAGCCTCCGCAAACAATTTATTTCAAAATTTTTCTGGCCTCCTTTGAACTGGCTATGAAGCAGGCAGTGGGAACTTTTGGCCCGGTTACCAAGCTTTAAACAAATTTTCTTTGACTTCATCTTGGATATTGTGGCAAGTAAACAGATGTTCTTGCTGTGTGGTAAAAATTATCCCAAACCTTGTCAAATACATCAGTTTTGGTGCAAATAGCACAAAAAACACGATAGTAAGAACTTGGGTCAACCTGTTAGACTGAAATTTGCCAGTTGGGTCTCCTCTAAATAAGGACATGTTTAGCCCGACCTCTTCCGGGGAAGAGGTTGTGGTAAACCTGAAATTTGAAGCATGTTCTTAGTTTCTATGAAGAAAATTCTGTACACTTGGGCAAATAAAATAAGTCAACATTCTGGACCCTCTTTGGAGACATAGGTGCCTTATGACTCCAACTGCAAATTATGTCATGGTATGCACATTTTACAGTAAGTTCTTAGCTGCAAAGTATATTCCTTCAGAAAATAAGAACCTCTTAAAAACCTGAATAACCTAAATTCAGTAGTGATAATTACCGTTTGCGTAAGAACCTGTTTAGGCTAACTTGGGAACTGATGCAGGTTCTTTCTCGCCAGTTTTTAATGTCTACGATGCTTACAAATCCAAAACAAAACAAAGTCAAGCAATGAGTGAATTATCCCAAAGCCCCGCGCAACACGGACGCAACATCGTTGGATCATTCATCTTGCGTTCGTTTCCTGTTGGTTGCGAGTGGTTGGGAGTTGTTGAGCAAAGTTTGGAACCGGTCAAACTTTTGAACCAACAACTCCCAACATTTCTTTTATTCCGTGCTTGCCGAAGGGTTGCGTAACAATGTTGGATCCGTTTGCACAGCTCTTCCAACATTAGGGAGCTTTAGCATTGACGACGGCAACGGCAGTAAAAACGTCGCTTTTGCAAAGAATTCCCGTTTTTCAAACACTGTCGCGTTTATTCCAATTTGCTGAAAATGGCAAATGTGGGCGAATTTCCCTCGAGTTGATTTCTTGAAGAGCGCACTCAACTTTATAGAGCGAAAAAGAAATTCGTCGTCGCTTGTTTACGTCCTCCATAAAACTTCCAATAGGCCATTTTACAGTTATGGATGGAAGCGAGGCTGACGGTGACCTTGTTTTGATACAAACCTTTCCGCTTTATTATGTAAATAAAGTTATTCTTACGCTAACTAGTATTTTTCAAGGACAATTTCCATAACAAAGCAAAGGGGGTTTGTGTCAAAACAAGGTCAGCCTCACATTCACTCGAAGGCAAGGGTACTAAGTCCACAACTATAAAATGGTCTATTAGGCATTTTCACGTCGTAGTCGTGCAAGGACAGTAAAGAAATGTACCAATATGCGTGGTGCACGTGCAAAGTTGTTGTTTTGCGTAATAAACCTATTGCTTTTTTGACGTCCTCCGTGTTGCCGTTGCGGTTGTCGTTGCTAAAGCCCCCTAATTGTTGGGGTCACGCACGTGCCCGAAGATAGTTATCGAATTCAAGTTAACAAAGTTTTATGGGTTGTATCCTTCCCACGATGCTCTCGAGGTACTAACACTGTTGGGACTTGTTGCATCCGTTTGCACACCACTGCCAACAAGGACGCAACCACAACTCCCACCATTGTTGTCCCAACAATGTTGGGAGTTGTTGCGTCTTTTTGCTCAAGTGTTATCAGTGCGAGAATAAAATGTTAGCTACTGTGATGAAATGTTAAATCGTGTCACAATTCAAATCATGCCTCATCTTGATAGCATGACATGAGGGAGTTTCCCAAATCTCACTCTGAGGAGAGCTTTGGAGCGTGGTGTGTTAATTTATTCACTTTGGGCTAGGTGAATATTTATTACAAACTTTAACATTACGTTGTGGAATTTGAGGGTAATTAAGCCAAGAAGAAAGTGAGGACGTAAAAACAGTGTTGCCTTTAGGAAAGAAGTCGCAGCGTTACAAGAAGCAAACCATCAGCATCGAGGTTTGGTTATAAAGAGCTGAGGGAATTACATCGAACACCTCTGGACAACTACATTGCAAAATGATACGCATTGTTGTGAACCTGTTCCTCACTTTCGGTTTCCCTGTGGAAGAAACGTCCGGAGCGCCGAACTTCACACGGCTGCCAGGTAATCGATAGGTAACTTGACACAACTTTTCGTTGTAGGCTTAGACTAATTTAACGGAACCATACGCCGTGCATGGAATTATTTACACTAGATGACAGTAAAATGGGAGCGCTAATGGCAGCTCTCATTTGGAAAAGAATTATTTATGGATAGCTTCAGTACTGAAGTCCCGAGTAAATTACAAACTGACTTGTTTTATGTAGTGACAAATTGCTGTCTGTGTGTAACACACTGGTTCATGCATTAAAGTGGAAGTTAATTGTCGCAGGTGAAAGAGAAAGTCTTCTCTAGTTGGTAAAAAGGTAACGGTAAAGTAAGCATCGACAAGCATATTTTACGTTGTTGGTCTTGACAGTTTATTCAACTGATAAACTTGAGGTCGACGATGCGCTCAGTTTACCCCCTCTCTCCATTAATGCTAAGGGTATTTAAAGCTAGTTAAAGCTACAAAAAAAGAGAGAGAGGTTCAAAAAAGGATGTCTTGTCAATGTGATGATATCGGGACCTCGTGCACCGAAGGCAGCTGACACTAAGCAACTACGCCATATCCTTGAGCCGGAGCTAATAAAGCTTGCACTCCCCTGGGTTGCCAACGATAACTAGGCCTGCAGGAGTAGGCAAACTTGTTCTTCAGGTTAGGTGGTCTTAGATTCATTTAGCAGATATAGATTTTCCTTTGTTAGGTGTACAATCTATAGCGATCTACAGTGCTCTTTAACGGTCATACACTTTCGCTTACCCAGACAGGCGGCATGAGATCTGCGAACTCATGCCTGTTTTCTAATCCCTTCGGAATATTGGCAGAGAAAAGATAGAATTGTTGTTTCAAGTAAAGATTCGAGCTTTAAGACTTTAAGGTTCTAAAAGTACCAAAAGCGTTCTTTCTGTCTTAAACATTTTGATACGTTCCTGTCACGCTTGTTGTCACGCGTTCGTCACGGACATCACACGAATAACAATAGAATAGGCCATTTTCTAGTTTCCCCGGGCCTCTGTTTCGAAACGAGGGTAGGTGCTCAGCCCTTGATATGGAAATCATTTTTCATTCTCATGCAAGTAAAACTCATTTTCACAAGAAAGTTCGTGCACCTAGCCTCATTTTGAAAGTGAGGGTTTTTGGAACTCGGAATTTAGTGAACGAAAGTGAAAGGTTAAGACCCAGGTAAATCCCTTGATGCTCGCAAAGTTTTCGGCGGCGCCTTCTTCTTTAGGTACAATGGCTGGAGTTTTCGAGTTTTGGTAATTTAGGTGACTTGGAGTTCGTATGGGAGATCAATATGATTGTTTCCACGAACTGTTTTTTGGCGCCAGTGTAGTCTCCATCTCTTAACTTCATAATTCAAGTTTTATGCTTCAGTCACAGCAGGACCCAGTTTAGTGTCTAAAGGTGCTGTGCAGATTGAAAGTATTGTACAGGGGCACCCAACGACTGTTTTCTGTAAAATATCTGTTCAGAGAAGCAAATATTGCCTTGAATTTTCTTTTACTTGAGGACGGCTAAAAACTTCAAGATGACCGTTCTATTCATGTACAATTTTCCGGGCTCATCTAATAAATCCGCTATGATTTTCTGAATTTTTTTCATTCCCAGGTTAGGCGATTTTTCGTTAAAAAAAGGAAACAAAATTTTCGGATCAAAAAATGTGATGGAGAGACGAGGAATCAGAAAAATTCTCACTTTCGTGATACGTTAAATGTATTTAAAACTTTCGGGAAAATAATGATGAATGAAGCCCTGGTAATTTCGAAAAGCTCAAGTTCCCCTAGGATGCCGACCGAACAGATACAAATTTCATAGCGCCGCTTAGAATGGATAGCCTAAAGATTGTTTTCGATGTGTGCAGGAGGAAACCGTCTTTCGGTGCCCTGACTGCAATTGTAGCAAGATCGATGGGTCAAAATTTGTATTCAGCCACAAAAGGACATAAAGCAATATATTTACGTAGATGTTAATTTACTAAAGCGCAGTGTTGTTACATCATCGTGATATGCCACTGCATGGTTCTAATGCTTCAAGATAAGTATGATAATCATCATCATCATCGTCGTCATCATCATCATCATCATCATCATCAGCGGCATAACCACAACCACACAACGATTAAAATCTGTATTACATTATCGATTAGTGGGGCTCAAAAACAATTCTCTTTTCCGCCACACATGCCTCTAGGATATCTTACATAAGAGGTTCCCGCGCACCCAGTTTGAACGTCATAATGGAATAATCCTGTTAATTCTATTAAACCTAGAGGGGAGGAAAGTTCCTATTCAGTGCCTGTAAATTGATTAAAAAACAAAACGGTTGCTGATAACTTTAAACTTTGCTTAGAAAATTTATCTAGGTCTCGTCTCGGTCTAACTTGAGTTCGCGGGTAAACTGCTTATTTCCCTATTGCAAATACGACAAGCTTATATCATGTACTTTTTTGTACCAGGCATCTTTTTTTTTGTACTGAATTTATGCATTCTGGCTTACAGGTGACCCAATTTTGGCCTCATGCCAGGCGCTATCACCACCTTCCTTCAAGCAACCTTCTTGGAAGCTACCATGCAGAAAGGGTCAAGATCCATGCGCAGATGCTCCACCGTGTATCTCTATGGGGAAGCGTTGTGATGGTCACACCGATTGTATCAATGGGGAAGATGAACCTTTCTCTTGCAGTAAGTATATGATAGAATGTAAAACGGAAACCATTCCAATCTCATAGCAACAATGGCTAAAGAGCAAATTTTTTTGATGTGAGAAATATAAATATTCACAGGAAGCAGAGGAATTACGTTCATACTTAGTAAATAAACCCCTTCCGGCGGCTGGTATATTGATGATTATCGAAAATAGAGCGCTATGATTGGCTAGGAGCTTCGCTTCATCCCGCTATAATCACCGCGCGGGCATTGAAGGCTAGCAGTTTTCAAAATGGCAGCCAGACTTGTTGATGTTTCGGAGTCGGAAATTGATCAATAATTTTATTTTCTCGAATAATCATCAATGTAATTATATTAAAACAGTAAGGGCCTGTTTACATGGAGTGGGGGACCCCTGTCTGGTGGGGTAGGCTTCTTTTGTTTTGTGTTCGCCAGAGCGTGAAAACAAAAGAAACCAACCCCACTAGACCGGGGTCCCCCACTCCATGTAAACAGGCCCTTAGTCGCCTCAGGTGACTAATTGTTAAAATAATCCCTGCGGCTGAGAGATTGTCCGAAAAATAAACATTTCGCTTCGAGGGCAAATGATAAATTTTGAGGACAATCTCTCAGCCAAGAGTATTATCCTCCGATATACCAGCAAGCCAGAAAGAAGTTTATATTTATTGTATAATCCTCTGATTAATTTTTTCATCTGTAACATTTTGGGAGAGAAAGAAAAACAAAAAAACAAGATGTGAGCGCGCGTGCAAATGACGCAAACAAGCATATTGATTGGTTGGGGGGTTTTTTATTGAAACTGTGACTGGACCAGCGGTGCTTTCCATTATACCGGACCGACCGGTCCGAGACCACTCGGACTAACCATGGGAAAATGGAAAGCATCCGAACCAAAAGTCCAACCGAATTGATTGTTGGGTAATGTGTGACTTCTCAAATTCGTCTTTGAACTTCATGTAGCTTGCAAAGAGTAAACGGACGTGTTTGTCCTCCCATCTTTCCAGGACTTTGGTCGAACTAGTGGAGGTTGTTGGGATGAGCTGTGTATTTTTTCGCCCAGACTGTCAAAAGCCGTAAGGGCTAGGGTCACATGCTGCTAAGAGAAAAACGCGGGAAAACATCGTCAAAATGCGGAGAAGCCAGTGATATATTTGTCTTTAAAAACTGACGAAAACCAAAAGAAAAAACAAATTAAGATGCACTGCTACTGTACCTGAGCTTTGTGTGCAACTGTGCATAAGGAGAACGTTTAGTTCTTGCTTACACACACTGCACTCGTAAACACTTACATCTGAACCATCCGCCATTTTGACTGTGGTGACAAGCTGGAGCGGGACTGGAAACGAAAATTTCTGAAAACGGAACCGCAATATCCGACTGAACCGGCCGGTCAAAGAGGACCACCTCTGGAGGTGGACCACTTTGACAGGACAAATTTCCACCTGGTCCGAACCGTTCCATTTCCGTTTGGATCGAAATTTCCAGGAAATTTTGTCACGGGAAAGCACTCCAGTGCATGACTGGCTGTCACGTCAAATAAACTCTCGCAACGCCCAGAAGATCAAAACAAGAAAGCAACGTTTTTCCTTTATATTTTACCGACAGCGCTGTTTGAAAACTTCTCAAAAAACCGTTTCTAATGGATAAGTAAAGATAATCCAACCATATCACTAACTGTCGCTGCAAAGGCTAGAAAGTAATTACAACTATGAAACACAGAAACTGAAAAATGTGGGGCAGTTAAAGGATTTAAGTTTTACAGTAGTGGGCTGTTCACCTGGATTTGTTGCTGCGGATGGTGGAAGCTGAGGAAGTCATAGAAAGAAAAGGTAGAAGAATTAATGAGCCCCATCTATAAGAACAGGTTGAAGTGACCGGATTTTACTTTAGTTAAACTTATAAATCACCGGATAATCGAAGATGACTCGCACTTCAGTTGGTTGCGCACTGTACGACTCGATCAATTTATCGCTTTCATGGGGCACTGCACTTTTTCTCTCTTTTCTCCATGCAGTAACAAAAAGGCTTATTTTCGTTAACACTTTGAAGTATTATTATCCATAGCTGGCAGCTATGACTGCGTTAAAAAACTGTATTCAAGTTTCTCTTCAAGTGCATGAATATTAAGCTCAATTCGTAAATTTTGCTCATCTTCGATTCATAGCTTATTTTATTGATTTCTCGTTATTTTCCGGAATTGTCAGTTGCGAACAGCTCAAAATTTTAGAGAAACTGGATTATAAAAAACAAGTTTGTTTTTACTGCTTTCATTTTATATTATTAAAAAGAAGATAAAGACTGAAATGAGACTCACTTTTTTCACTTTGTTTCATGCTTTCCTGCCACTGAAACATCGTAGGGCAAATCTCAACACCGATTTGGTACCACGTGACCCGAAATAGTCAATAAAATCGGGCGAAAATTTATCAGTGGATTATAAGTAACAAGTATTCACCGAAGTGGAGGTAGCTAGTGAGATACATTTATTACCGAGCCGCGCATCGGCCAGGTAAATATCCACCGATCACAGAGATCACAGAGCCCTGTCCTATTAACATGCGAATACGAGACAGCCAGGTCCCGATCTGCGAACTCATCAGGGGCACCCAACGGCAATTTTCGGGAAAATATCTGTTCGGAAGACGATTTCAGAACTAGAATTTTCGGAACATTTGTTGTAAAATTTCTTGCTTGCCTGCCTCTCCTAGGATTTTCGAACGTATACAAAATGGTATAATTACCCATTTTAAACGGATATTTACCCTAAAAAAGGCCACCTAGAATTTTCGGGAGCCTTTTCCTGGCTGAAATTTTCGAAAAGGTAAGTTTTGATCCCTATAATTTTCGGATCACTAGACTTTCAGCTAGGAAATCCGAACAGATGAAAAGTTTTTAGGGGATAAAAATATGCATATATCTACCGTTTAAATACTAAAGTACGTTCAACAATGCTATGTTAAGTGGTTTTGAACTATATCCTCGTTGGGTGCCCCTGAACTCATGCCCGTTTTCAAATCCCTTCGAAATATTACTGGTAGGGAAAAGATAGAATTGTTGTTAATGATTCGAGCTGTAAGGCACATTTTGTTTCTTTCAAGGGGATCTAAAAGTATCAAAAGTGTTCTCTCTGTCTTTCAAATTCGATTTAAATCTGCTTAAATGCTTTTAAAAACATTTTGATACGTTCCTGTCACGCTTGCTGTCACGCGTTTGTCACGGACATGACACGAATAACAATAGAATTCAGTTTTAATAGTGAACGAAAGTGAAGGGTTTAGACCCAGGTAAATCCCTTGATGCTCGCAAGTTTTCGGAGACGCCTTCTTCTTTACGTACAATGGCCGGCGTTTTCTAGTTTTGGTAATTTTAGCTGATTTGGTGTTCGTATGGGAGATCAATATGACTGTTTCAACGAACTGTTTTTTGGCGCCAGCGTAATCTTGAATCTTCATCCCTTAACTGTTTTTATGCTACAGTCACAGCAGGACCCAGTTTAAGTGTCTAAAGGTGATGTTACACGGTACGATTCGCAACGACGAATTTTAGCGCAACACAGAGTTGCAATGTTGTAACAATGTTGTAACCATCCGAAATCGCAACAATGCTGCAACGCTATGTTGCGCTAAAAATCGTCCTTGCGAATCGTCTCGTGTGACATCACTTTAAAGGTGGTGTGCAGATTGAAAGTACTGTACGGGGATACCCAACGACTGTTTTCTATAAAATATCTGCTCGGAGAAGCAAATATTGCTCAGAATTTTCTTTTACTTGGGGACGGCTAAAAGCTTCTAGGTGACCGTTCTATTCATATACAATTTTCCGGGCTCTTCTAATAAATCGCCTATGATTTTCTCGTGACGTTTAATTTTTCACATTTCATTCCCAGGTTAACCTAAAATTTTTGGATTGAAAATGTGATGGAGAGAGGAATCAGAAAAATTCTCACTTTCGTGATACGTTAAATTGCATTTAAAATTTTGCGGAAAATAATAATGCAACCCTTGTAATTTCGAAAGTTCCCCTAGGATGCCAATATATTTACGTAGATGTTAATTTACTAAAGCGCAGTGTTGTTACATCATCGTGATATGCCACTGCATGGTTCTAATGCTTCAAGATAAATATGATAATCATCATCATCATCATCATCATCATCATCATCATCATAACCTCAACCACACAACGGTTAAAATCTGTATTAAATTTCCGATTAGTGGGACTCAAAAACAATTCTCTTTGTCGCCACACATGCCTCTGGATATCTTACATAAGAGGGTCCCGCACACTCAGTTTGTAGGTCATAATGGAATAATTCTGTTACTTTTATTAAACCAAGAGGTGAGGAAAGTTCCTATTTGGTGCCTGTAAATTGATTAAAAAACAAAACTTGATGACAACTTTAAACGTTGCTTAGTAAAGTCATCTGGGTCTCGTCTCGGTCTAACTTGAATTCGCGGGTAAATTGCTTATTTACCTATTGCAAATACGACCAGCTTGTATCATGTACTTTTTGTCTCAGGCATCTTTTTTTTACTGAATTTATGCATTCTGGCTTACAGGTGACCCCTGGGTAGAAGACCAAGAAAATGGGAGTCTTCCAGTTTTGGCCTCATGTCAGGAGCTATCGCCACCTTCTTGGCAGCGAGTCAATTCCTCGGCAGATGCTCCACCGCATGTATGGGGAAGCCTTCACTTAACGTCTCTATCAAGGGGGAAGATAAAACTTTCTCTTGCAGTGAGAGAAAACCAGTACATACCAGTAAAAGTTTTGGCCTTATATCAGAAGCTATCAAAAAGTTCTTGGCAGCGAGTCAATTCCTCGGCAGATGCTCCACCACGTGCTCTGTCAACGTCTTTTGTAGTGAGTATATGATAGAAACCATTCCAGTCTCATAACACAATAACTAAAGCGCAAAATTTTCTGATGTGAGAAATATAAATATTCACAGGGAGCAGAGGAATTAAGTTGCACAGAGGAATATGTAAATAAAGTCGTATCTTCTTTAAAAACGTAATATTGTCATACCTCTTTCAATGAAAAAAGAAATTCGCTCTTTTCATTTTAAACAAAGCGTCAAATTTTGTTTAAACAAAAAGTCTGCCTACGATGTTTCAAGGGAATTTTTTGTGATGTATTCTTCAAACGCGAAATTACTTTACGGTATCTCCTTTAAAAATGTAATATTGTCAACCCTCTTTCTTCAATATAATTTTGTTTTCTTATTAAGGTAAACACTACAAGACCATCCTTCCGTATTGAACCGTATTTGGAAAAGGAATCCCGGGTCGAAAGAACTTTATATGTAAACACGTGGCTGTTAATTATCATTTTGCTGCTACTCGCGTTAGTGCTGGGAAAACGTGTTTTCAAGAAGGTCTCCTCCTCGTGGTTAAAGCGACACACCCTAAGGACGTACAAGGGACAAGGGCAAAGCATCAAGCGCGTAAAGGTGGAATAGAGGAGGACTTTACTACCGACAACACGGACATCATGCATGAAAGCGCTTTGCTACTGAACTATGATGAAGAGTCACCTGAGCTGAATCAGCAAGTCTGCACTGCTGAGACGAAAGGAGCATGTGTACACAGAGGGGATTTGCCGTTTCAGGTAAGACAGGCAAAACATTTTTTATCTCTATCAGAAGACCTACGACAGTTATTTACTTGGTAAAGTTCTTTCTAATAAGGTATAATTGATGAAATGCAAGTTGCTTAATCATAGAATGTACCATAGAAATATTTACTCAGAAAAAGATTGAAAAGGTTGGATTTTTATACGTTTTGAGATAAAAAAAAAAAAAAGATCAACCTGGCTAATTCTTTACATTTCTTACGATCCTATTTGTCCGCAGCATCTAAGTTCGCGAAAATTTGATTTCATAATTTTAATTTATGATCGTCCGATCAAAAAAGGAACGTTAACTGATGTTGTGATTCAAACTGTATTATACTTATATATTATACGCCCTTGCATACTTGAGAAATTGGTAGGCTTTTTTTAAAAAGATTTTCTGTCGATCCCCCAGCAGGACTGGGGAAATTCATGGAAACGCATTTGTCGCCACAAAGAATCGATCCTGATTGATTATAATTCCTATAAAGATTTATGTGGAAAGTTTTCCCATTCAGATTAAAGCTATTCATTTTTAGTTTTCTCTCTCTCTTTAAATGTCGATCAAGAGGGAAATCGTGGAATAGACCATGCCGACCATAATCCAGATATAAAGCTGAAGCAAACCATGAGGTACACGTATGGCGCGGCATCAACAAGAATTTTGTAGGAAATTCAACAGAGGTGGAATAGTTTTCAATGAAAAGCATTAGAGATAATCAGAACAACTGAAAATAAATAAATACTAAATACTAAAACCCTTACTATAATTGTCTTTTCCATGAGGCGATTTTATGATCGAAATAAAGGAAAAACACAAAAGTCAGCAAAGAACTAAGCTTGTAGAAAATTTACACAATCACGCACACGCCGAAATTCTTCCCACCGATGCTTTTAAAGTCCAAATTTTTGCACTTTAAGTGGTCATTTTTCTTGAGCTACAGTAGAGCTTATCTTTCATTCCAAACATTTAGCAATTGAAAGAAACATCTTATTTGAATTTCTTGTGAAGTGCATTCGGCGCTTTGGAAGTTTATTTGCGGGAGACGCTTTGTGCTTCAAAACTTTCTGATTGCAGTACCTGCTCAAGAAAAACGTTTTAAAAGCTTCTTTTAATATCACATTCTATCGTAAACAGGACCGTAATTTGCCAATCGAAGTAACTATTAAATAAAGGATAGCAAAAACGTTTATATTTTGTCACGAATATGGATCCGTGTGCGTACTTGCCAATATGGCCACGCTACGCCCCTGATTACGTCTTTGTTTTTTGTTTTCAACCGGTTAATTGTTCAATATGGTGCGTTCTGATGTTCAATCGACCAAAAATTAGTAAAAGGAAGATCGATTTCTACATTTCACCATAGCCTAATCCCGCGTTGCCATTGGCTGTTTTCTATATGTATCCGCACATTTAATGTAAGTACAAAAAAATCGATAAAGTTCTTGTTCTTTGGTTTAACTGAGTATGGACCCAAAAGATGCTCACACATTTATATCTTTACTTATTCCATCATTTAAATGAATCAGCCAATGAACACTTTTCTTATTTTACAATGCGCCAATCAAAACTATGACATCATCGGTCCAGCAATAGCTAAAACCGTCAAAGTGCATGTTGTGTACTAAACACAAACTATCAACGGGGAGACGTGCCTATTTATGAACTCATCAGCGTTATTAAATGATTCCCTACAAAAGTTTATGTTATAAAATCAAGAAATAAAACAGGACTACCCGGTCCGTACTATACTACTAACATAAACTCTTAAAGTCTTTCGCTGAAGCGTCCGCGCGGATTTCTAACACGTTCACCATCATATCGCTTATTATTTATATACGATTTTAGCTTTTTCTTATGTAGATTAATTTGCAATGTCAATCTTCTGTGAAGTAACTCTCTAAAATGCTAGCTCTTAGTCATATGAGTTTCTTCAAAAATTGTCATTGCTGTTAAATCAGCAATTTGGTTCATTTGAGGCTATGAAGTGTATATGATACCGTCCTAAAACCATGCATGATGTAGTATTTGTCTCCTTTACAACTTAATTATCATATCGATGATTATGTATATTTTTTCAGGTTCAGGGAGATTTAGTGGTTCATATGAATATGAACACAGTGAACATGAATACGATGAGCATGAATATGAATACTACCAACAACGTTGAGCTTCAGCAAAATGGCGGAGTGACGGTTGTGGGGGACAAAACGAACATTAATTACCATCAACCTCCTCAGTAGTAAACTGTTACATATGGTTTTTGGTTAAGTTGAAACCATGAGGACGGATTTAGTTTACGGCTTTTTGGTACTACTTTCACTTTCCACGACGACATTAGTTTTGTTTTATATTCTAGACAGCGCTTAACTATATCGTTAAAGGCTTCGTTTAGACTAGGTATCCTCTCATCCGGAACCTTATTACTCAGATATCCAAGTGCCCACCAAAGTGCACAATCAGGGGCACCCAACGTCAATTTTCGGAAAACATCTGTTCGGAAGACGATTTGAGATCTAGAATTTTCGGAACTTTTTTTGTAAAATTTCTTGCTTGCCTGCCTCTCCTAGGATTTTCGAACACCTAAAAAATGGTATAATTGCCCATTTTTAACGGATTTTTCCCCTAAAAAGGTCACCTAGAATTTTCGGGAGCTCTTTTTTCTGCTGAAATTTTCGAAAAGGTAAGTTTGATCCCTACAATTTTCGGATCACTAGACTTTCAGCTAGGAAATCCGAACAGATGAAAAATTTTTAGGGGATAAAAATATGCCTATATCTACCGTTTAAATACTAAAATACGTTTAACAATGCTATGTTAAAGTGGTTTTGAACTATATTCTCGTTGGATGCCCCTGCACAATGGTACGGAAAGCTGGATAACTGGATATTTCTCAACCGTTAGCCGTCTTAGCCACATCTTTCGCTTCTGTGTCAACTTCTCAGATGATTTTGAACTATCACAGCAAGTTTTATTCTTGCATTTTTCTCAATTACAGTTGTAGAAGTTCTAGTTAGCGAGGTTTCAACTTAATGGGGTCGATTGCAAAATTTAATTTGCCACATTAAAAATTGATAGTTACTGATTTTTCAGCACTTCAGTTTTAAAGTGCTGTGCAAGTTTCACTTAATTAATCAGAAACGTTACCATTATTATACATTTTTTTTTTATGATAAAATGTGATCTGTTCGTTGCACCAATTAAATTCAAATCGAGGTAGTTTTGGCTAGTGTTAGTTTTAATGTTTTTACAGTTTATAAAAAAGAAGAGCTAATGGGATGGTATCCGAGTGGAGTTACAAGAACCAGAATTATTCGAGTTATCGGAGTAAATTTCAGTGAATTTTTGATCAGGAGAAACTACAGGGAAAATGAAATTTAGTTCGTGTCAGAGATCCGAGTTCGAGTTATCGGGGTTCTACGACGGTATGTACATATAGCGTATACTAAGAAAGCTTCACCAATGGACTCGTAGTGTCTCTGTGTCATTTATTCATATATTAACCGTTCTAATATCTAGATGGATTGTGAAAGATTATAACTGCAGGATCAATGCCACTCGGACGGAGGCTGCGAATATTAAATGATTTTAAGGATTTATAGCGGACAAGATGCACTAAAGATTCAAAAAATCGGGTAAGTTAAAACGCCGAGACATACCGTACGCCTAGTTTGGGAGTTGCTTGCTGCAAGTTATATATGGCCTCCTGCTGATAGTATTTTTACTAGTAACAGAGGTAAGAACAGAATAGTCAAGTTAGGTCATCACGCCCCAGTCGTGATATAAGAGAGTTTATATTGAATTAGTTTTCTTATTTTTTTGTTATTTTTTATTGTCATTTTTATTTTTTCAAGTAGTGCAAATTAATTGAAGTATTTTTAAAGGTACACTTTTATCAATTGACGTTTCGGTTTGACATCGCATGACGCAGTCCCTGTTAAACCCAAACCACCCCGACCCGGACCCATGCCCCAACCTTTTGTGGAGCCCGGAGTAACACCCGCTGACCAACATGGCGTCTTGCCCAGCAGCTAAAAAACGAGCATCTCGACAGAAAGCTGCAAACAATGTTGTTCAAACTGCTCCGATTTACAAACTTCCTGCAAATATTATGCTACAAGTGTTCAATTATCTCAATGTAAAGACACTCTGTACTTTATCGACTGTGTGTCGGCGATGGTATCATCTTGTTTGTGATCGCTCGTTGTGGAAATACGTTGATCTACGCTTGTGGCCACTCTCGCTACGGACTTTGAAGAAAATTGTAAGGACTCGCTTGTCAGATTCAGTTGTGGAGCTGCTTATCAAAGGCTTCATTGGGACCACCAAAAAGGGCGAAAACATTTCACCATCTTTACTTGAGGAGATCAAGACGAAATGCCCAAGTTTAGAAACTCTGGGCTTGTGTTACTGTGACATGGGAAATATTCCCGCTCAATGTTTGCCACGAAATTTAAAACCTTTACTTCTAGATCATTCGATAGTTCCACTTGGTTGGTTTGAGGGATTGCAATGTGAGACGTTCTTCCTAAATCTATTGCATTTGAACCTAACATATTGCACCCGCGTTGAGAGTTCAGATCTCCGTAGCATAACAAAGCTTAAAAAACTTGAAAATCTAAATTTCAGTTACTGTTATCGAGTTGGTGACGAAGGCATTGAACGTATCGCCCGAAATCTTAGTAATGTGAAAGTGCTTAATCTTTCAAATTGTCCGAAAATAACGGATTTAGGATTGCATCATATTGGACGACATTTCATTGGTCTAAAAAGGTTTAACCTGTTATCAAGTTGGAGAATAACTGATGCTGGTATTCTTTCACTGGTTCACAGTCTCACTGAACTGGAATATTTGAATCTGTCATCAGGCAAGGAGGTGACTAATTCAGGGCTTACTGAGATCACTGACAAGTGTAAAAAGCTGAAGTTGTAGAACGTAACAGGCTGTACTGCTATTACAGAAAGGAATGTGAGTAATGCTATGTTACTTTTACAAATGTACCTCTGTGTGATATTCAGTGGGTGTAGGAAAAGTTACATGTATGCACGGAATTTTTTTTTCCCTCTAGAATTATCATTGAATATTGCTCGGGAGCTAAGTTTCAAATTTGCACAGTACAAAACTTCATTAGCAGACTTAAAATGGGCATGATTAGTTTTAAACAGTCTCTGTATAAAGCCCATTCCTCAATGCAACTCAAGTATAAGCGTAAGTATAGCATGGTTCACACCAGGGACACAACATAAGCATGAGCGTAAGAGGCTTATGCGCTAGTAAGGATGGCCTTGACATAAGCATAAGCATAAACACAAGAATATTAAGACCCTGATTCTTGTCCTAATGCTTATGCTCATGGAATGACAGTTCTCACTAGCTCATAATCTTCTTGCTCATCAGCGCATGCTTATGCTTGCATTATGCAAAAACTCATGCTTATGCTTGTGCTTACACTCCCAGTGAGAGCCAGGCTTTAGTAAGATATTTCATTAGTCTGCACTATTTGTAAAACAACCACATTTGCCCTGGTCAATGCAGAGCAGTTGGTAAGAGGAGATAAAAAAAAACAAACCACACCATCTACTTTGCAGACATTGAATTGTTTGGACTAGTGAGTCTTACCAGACACTGTCTTTATTAGGGAAATTAGATGCCATCACATTTTAACACTACAGGGTTTCGTATGCACCTTGAAAATCCTTGAAAGTCCTTGAAAATTGCAGTCAGCACTGGAAAGACCTTGAATTTCAATGCTAACTAATAGTTTAAGGAGAACTGCAAAGGAAAAGGAGCAAACACAAAGAACTTCAGGATAAAAATAATTCTCCTGATGTGAAACAGCTAAACAGAGATAGGCTCAAGGCTCTTTTTTCCACTGAATGGAGTCCTTGAAAAATGCGAGATGAAAAAAGTCAAAGTCCTTGAATTTTTTGTTCAAAAAAGAGTACTAACCCTAACATTAATTCTGCGCACCAAAGCCTGTCAAAATAGTCAGTTCAATCTCCAGTTTTCTAAAACCTAAACAAAGATTTACATTGCAATTGGCTTAACTGAAGATGTGAAAAGCTCAGGTGAGAGATGAGCTCTGGTAAACTATATTACTTTCAACAATAAACAAACATGAAAGCAGAACTCTATAATATTATAATTATTGGCAATAGCTAATTTTCACTTGGAAGATAATGGTTTGGCAACAACTCTACCCTTGTTAAGCAAAACACGGTGCCAATTTCTCTCATTTGTTTTTCCCCCAAAAAGTAGCTAAACGTATCTGCTTTGCAAATTACAGTTAATTGCTGTTGTACATGTGTAAAAAAAGTAAGAAAAGGGAGAAATTCTAGTACTGCATCACAATCTAAGTTATTAAAGCAATACAATACAATTTAAGTTTCTTAACATGTCCCAAAATGGGCCGATTTTCAATGTTAATTTGCAGTCATCAAGATAAAACCTAATTACAATACTACTAAAAGTTATGAACATAAAGTAAAATAAAAATAATTATGAACCTAAAAACATTACATAAGTCAAAGTATAGATGCCCAAAGTTACCTGCGGGCATGTTGTTTAAAAAGATCAATGTTCATACTGTTCTTAGTGTCCTCTTTTAACTTATTCCATGATACTATTGCATAACAGAAAAATGATCTTTGTGCAGTCGAAGTTCTCCTAAATGTAGTGTCGAAGTGATTCTTCTGTCTGGTATTCTGACTTTAGATATTAAAATGCTTAACCATCATTGGCTCAAGGTGACTTGCAGCGAGGCCGTTAAGAATTTTAAAAACCATGATTACGTCACGAAGTTGTAACATTTTGTCTATTGGAAGCCATCCAAGTTCTCTAATGGTTGTGGAAATGTGATCATATTTTTTTCCCACTTAGTATCCTGGTTGCGAATCTCTGCTAAAACTGCAGTTTCTGGATATCCTGTTGTGTTGTTCCTGACCACACAGTGGAACAGTAAAATAATTTGCTGAACACTAAAGAATACAAAATGACTCACAGAACGTCTTTTGTAAATACACGTAGATGTCGGACACTATTAATTTGACAGAGTTTGGCGAGTAGTGAAGATGATAGATGATTTACATGATGAAA
Organism: Porites cylindrica; assembly: GCA_964035525.1. NCBI lineage: Eukaryota > Metazoa > Cnidaria > Anthozoa > Scleractinia > Poritidae > Porites > Porites cylindrica. The sequence continues at coordinate 12,004,285 of OZ037788.1, read as the reverse complement.
ATCGAAAGGTTTCTGTCAAATATAACTCCTAAATCTTTGCAAAAGGGCGAAGGAGATAGTTCTCTACCAAGGAAAGGGATGGTGATGTCGCTAAGTTTCCCAATTTGACGTATACACGCGAAGCGCGCGAGAGCTCCACTAATAGAGGCCCCGGTTGCATGTGCTATAGGCCTCTTCGAAAAATACCATTATACATGTATTCTTAAATTGCCACTAGCGTAGAGCTAGCATAGAGCTTCATGTGCTTCATGTCACCTATCTTTTGTTCGTTAAAGGAACTGCCAGTGCGATTGCGAGTTTCTACAATAGAATTTAGAGTACGTATAGGAGGCTTGCACTTATTAAAGCCACCTTCCAACTCGTTGCCGACAAAAGTTATTTAGTATACTTTATATATATATACCTTAAATATACTTTGGTCAACGTTATCGGAACGTTCGCGCAAATACGCTGAGTATTTGAGGTCTACATGAGGTACTACCCAAACGACAGTTTTGAGAATATGGTATTTTTCGCAGTGGTCTATAAGCCCCAATGTTACTTAAATCCAACAGGCCATCTCCGAGTTCCAGAAACTCTCACTTTCAAAACGAGGCTGATTGCGAAACCTTTGTTGTGAAAATGAGTTTTATTTGCTTGAGGAATAAAAAGTCATTTTCATAACAATAGCTTTGTACTTAGCCTCGCTTTGAAACAGACAATTGAGGCAATTCGGAAGTGGCGTATTTTCTTCTTGTGATATCAATCCTTAATCAATCAGGTCACGACAATCAAAGATATGATTATCCAGGATTAATTTTCACGATATCCTAACAAATTCTCCCACTACTTCTATAAGAAACGTATGAGGCAAGAAAGGAGAATTTCTGTTTTTAATATTGGAGGGTTTAATTTGCTGGTGCTAACACTACGTCACACCCGCACCTGCACCCACAAATTTGAAAACCTAACACGTGCTCAGTGGTTACGAGGCCATTTGTGTACAATGGCCCATTACTA